>CM052540.1:177284901-177429926 GCA_028533065.1 Trachops cirrhosus
TATATTTGTTCCTGTAAACCCTTCCCTTCTCCCCTGAAATTCCCTCCCCTCTCCCCTCTGGGCCCTGACTACCTGTCCTCTATTTCAGTGTCTTTTATTATATTTTACTTGTTTCTTTGTTTTATTGTTTAGGTTCCTGTTAAAGGCGAGATCATATGGTATTTGTCTTTCACTGCCTGGCTTATTTCACTTAGCATAATGCTTTCCAGCTCCATCCATGCTGTTGCAAAGGGTATGAGCTCCTTCTTTCTTTCGGCTGCATAGTATTCCATTGTGTAAATGTACCATAGTTTTTTGATCCATTCATTAGCTGATGGGCACCTAAGTTGCTTCCAGCACTTAGCTATTGTAAATTATACTTCTATGAACATTGGGGTACAAAGGTTCTTTTGGATTGGTGTTTCAGGGTTCTTAGGATATAGTCCTAGCAGTGGAATTGCTGGGTCAAAGGGCAGGTCCATTTTTAGTTTTCTGAGGAGATTCCATACTGTTTTCCACAGTACCAGTGTGCAATCCCACCAACAGTGCACTAGGGTCTGTTTTTCTCTTTTTAAATAGATCTCAATAGCTTTGTTTTTAGAGTGGTTTATATACACAAAAACAGATAAACATCATTCTTCCATTCAACATACAATACACAAGAAAGCAACAAGAAAATCATCACATTAAATAACTTCTTTGAGTTGTATTTCCACAAAGTTTAGCACAGTACAAAACTCAGATAAATATACAGAGAAAAATAATCTTATTTCTTTTCTCTAGCTTATAATGCCGAGAATATCAATTACACGTGAAATAAAAAAATGTCATGTAACATAACTTGAAATGTGATAGGAAATACACAGATATGAATTTTTCACATGAACTTTTAAAATCATGTTTTACTTTAATAAATTTCAGACTTTGATCCAGTAATAATCTAATTCTCTCACATGTGGAGCTTGGCAATATTTAATATGAAAGCACCTGGAAAATTATCTGTTTTCAAAAAATTAATTTCTAGGACCTCTAAATGAAAAAGATCCTTTGAAGCAGAAAATAGGAAAAGATGGTGAGTGTGTGTCTGTGTTTAAAGAGGCTAGAAATTAATGCATGTAATCGTGTAGAGATTATTTCATTCTCTCAGCAGCTAGTGCAAGAATTTCTTGAGCTGGAGACTGGTTTTTATGAGAAAATATTTTTAGGATCCCAAACTCTAGAACTCAATAGGTAGCTCAAAGAAAGAAAGATACAACTTTCGGTAATAGGAGAGTGACGAATATGAAGTTATGAAGGGTGAGCAGGCAGTTTGCTGTGCTCAAGGCAGAAGGCTGCTAAGAACGTAATATTTAACATGATTTTAAACTCATTTCCCAGGGATATCTGATGCAAACCTGTGTTGGTAAAGTTCAGTTTTACCCAAAATCATAGAGTAAACTCCACATTGCTCACTACTGTTAATCGTGTTTTTGTCTTTCCATAAACACTATGAAATATCAAAAGTTCTATATGCAGGTGGATTTTACATGAATAAAGGATAGCATTTGGTCAAGGAAAGCAGGACTTGAGAATGGTGTTCATTTTGTTTTTATATAAAATGTATAAAATTCTCTCCAGTTAATGTCTGATTGTAGTACTGGTAAATCTATGGTGCAATTATTGCGCACTACAGTGTGTTCTATAGGCACAAACTAGGTGTTTTTTTTATAAAACATATGAAGTCTGGTCTTGTAACCTTCCTTTCTGAGCGAAGGGAGGTTGGGAAACCTCATGCAAATATAATTACTGGTTTCTTGTCTTGTTCAACTCATTATTTATAGAATTTTATCAATACTTTTAAATGATTAAAAAAAACTTTATTTCAAATTCCTAAACAAGAAAACAAATGTCAACTCACTGTATTTAAAAGTGACTATTAGCCTTGGCTGGTGTGGCTCAGTGGACTGAGTGCCAGACTGCAAACCAAAGGGCTGCTGGTACAATTCCCAGGCAGGGCACATGCCTGGGTTGAGGGTCAGGTCCCCAGTTTGGGGGGAATGTGAGAGGCAACCACACACTGATGTTTCTCTCCCTCTCTTTCTCCTTTCCTTCTCCTCTGCCTGGAAATAAATAAATAAACTCTTTTTTAAAAAAGTAACTATTGCACATGATCTTGTTTATACATGGTTGATTACAGTACTAATTCACAAAAATTGTTTTAAATTGTTGAGATAAAATGCCAGCTGAAAAAGATAATGCAGTTTTTATAATGTAAAAGTTAAAAGTGCAACTGCACATAACTATTTTAACAGATCTAATTATATTTCATAATTAGCTAACATTATCTCCTTTAAAAATTAGGATGTCAAATCATACTTAGAATACCATATTTAAGTGAAAAGTTAATTTAGAGATTCATAAACAATTAGAGCTTACACATTTTCCATTTTAAGTTTTATTTACATTTCTAAAAATAACCTGAGAAGATATAGAGTTTTATTAGTAAGTAACTATTTTCCACTAATTACGGTTTGTTTGCTGTCATTTCACATTTTTTCCTTTTGTCCAGAAGATGCTGCTGCTGCTGCATAGATGCTGATGCAACTTTGGCTACTGGTTGCTCTGTAGTCTCACTGTCACAGTTATCGTAGACTAAAAAAGACATCGATGTAGATTTTTCCCACACAGATTTTGTTCTTTACTGCACTGATGGTTGCAATCTTAGAAAACAAGATTTATAAAATTTATAGGGTATTCTAAGGAATCCATTCTGGTTATCGGATCCAGAAGAAAAGCAAAAACAGAGATTGGATTAAGATGAGGTCAGGCACTAAAGATTTAGGATGTGAAGGATAAATGTGGTAAATGATGTGCATTTGCAAACAGTATTAAAACCTAAAGAAATCATTCCTACTGGAAAAAAGCCAATGCTCTACAACAGAACACACTGAAATAAATCAAAATGGCATGCTCAAAAAATTAAACAAAGAATGGTTCATTTAGGAACAGATACAATCAAATAGTTTTCCTTTTTTTGCTCACTTATGATAAGGTAGATGAAGCTTAAAATATTCTTTAAAAAATCAAATTCCACATTATGATTTAAGGATCCACTATGTATGAAGCTGCTTTTGTGTATGTTCTGTACCCTTTCAGTTACATAATTAATTAACTTAAACTGGAGAGGGGTTCTGAAATAACATAGCTATTCTCTCTCTCTGCAAAGGAGGAAGCAATCTTTACAGTGATGTGCTCGTTCCATCTCCTGACGTCCTTGTTTATGAAAGTGCTAGACTAATCACAACATCTATAATTCTTTTCTATAGATGCAAAAACACATGTGTATACACATGCACATACACACATCAGTTACTTATACAGGCGTGTTTGTTTAGCTGCCATATACAATGAGTTTTAGGGAACATTTATATCTGTTTTACATTTATTTGTATTCTTAAAGTGGTAGTTTTAAAATAATATGGAAGTTTGGAAAACATGCCAGTATGGACCTATGTATTAAAGATCTTATCTGTGCTTGTGTTAAAAAAATAAAATGTGTGTAGGGAGAGAGAGAGAGTGAGGAAGAGATGTTCCTTCTGCTCTATTAGAACAGTGTTAAGAATTTAGACTTTGTTGTGAGAAAATATTGTTAGGATCTCAAATTCTAGAAATCAATAGCTGAAAAAAAAACCGAAAAAAGAAAGAGAGAAAGAGAAAGAGAAGGAGAGAAAGATTCTGATATGGCTGAAAATAAACAGTATGAAGTTTCTCTATGGTATAAAAATGATTTTTTTAAAGTTGGCATTGATAAACTTACTCTGAAAAATAGCCATTTATTTCAAGCATATCTAAAATGAAAGTAGACCATATTCACTTCCAACAAAATAAGTCTCAGAAAACACCAAATAATAAAATCATATATTTCCTTTAGCTATAATGCAAAAATAATAAATAATTTAATAACAATATGATAGCTAAGTAGCATAATTTGAGAATTGAACATAATCCAGAAACATGTATGTATAAAATAAAAAATAAAGAAAATATTTTGAAATATTTTATTATTATTTATTTTTAGAGAAGGGAAGGAAAGGAGAAAGAGAGGGAGAGAAACATCAGTGTGGTTGCCTCTCCCATACCCCCTACTGGAGTCCTGGCCTCCAGCCCAGGCATTCACTCTAGACTGGAAATCAAACCCACAACCCTTTGGTTCACAGGCCAGCACTCAATCCACTGACCCAAACCAGCCAGGGCAGAAAACTTTTATATGTTTAGAACTAAAACATTGGAATAAAAAGGAAAATACTTATTTTAGTGTGTATACTTTCTTGTACAACATGTTTAGTATTAAACAAACAAAAAATTATGAGGCCTGCAAAATGATATCAAAGAGCAATGATGAGAACTAGGACTAGACATACCACAATATAGAATAAACAAAGTGTTAAACATAACTATGATTAATGTAATAAAGTCCCTAATAAAAAAGTAGTTTATATGCACAATGGGTAGGTAAATTCAGCAGTAAAATGGGAATGAAAAAAAAGAATGGAGATGGAAATAATGTATGGAGGTGAAGAAAGTCTCTAATGAGTCCAGAAGATTCAGCAAAGCTGAGGAAAGAATCAATTATTTTGTGTGATGTAATTACACAAAAAGAAATGGCAAGAGAAAACAAAAGTGAAAGGGAAAAAGGAGCAAAAAAGTCTAAGAATTGTAGCATAATGTTAAACAACATATATGGGATCTGGAAAAAGTACAGCCATTCTTTATATAACAAGAACGGCTTGTATGACATCAATGTAACTTGGCAGCCAAGGAGAGTGGACTGGAGTGTGCACGGGTGAACAATGACAACTTCAACTGTGCTAGTCAGTGAGGGGTGGTAGACACCGCTGAGGTAGCATGTGTACTACATGGCTGTCGCATTCAAAATGACTGAGCAAAGAAAACAATGAATCTGCATCAAATTTTTCATTAACCTTGAACACTCTTCCATGGAAACTCTTCAGATGATTCAGAAGGCTTCGGGGAAGATGCAACGAGTGCAGCACAAATAAAACTGTTGCACAAACACTTCAAAGATGGTCAAGAATCTATTGAAAGTGATCCACTTTCTGGAAGGCTTGCAACTAGCTGAACTCCTGAGAATATTGCACATGCATGGCTGCAATAAAAAAAGATCGGCAACTGATAGTGCAAGAATTGGAAGCTGATTTGGGGATTGCAAAAATACTGTGTCCAAGATTTTAACACAGGATCATGGTATGAAACTTGTCATGGCAAAATTCTTTCTATGCATTCTACTACCAGAGCAGAAGGCAGATCGTGCTGCAGTTGCTAATGACTTGATCCAAACTGGTACCAAAGAACCAGAATTCCTCAAGAAGGTCATAAAACTGGGAGAACTGTATGAGGCCCCAAGGTGCTTACTTGGAAAGAGACTGAGGTGTCATTGACCTATGTACAATATTTCTGTATCTTCTTCAGTAAATGTCTCTATTTTTTCATAGTGCATGGCTAGATATTTTCTGGACAGATCTCATATGCTTACTTGCGATTCCTGAAAGAGAAAGTTTGAAAAAATAATGGCTGGTATATTTTCAAAAGTAATAACAGACAACAAACCATTGTTCTGAGAAGATCAAAGAATATCAAAAACACACACTTGCTCACTTACCCATGCATACAAACAAATGAAAACACAAGTACAAACACACTTACACACTAGAACATATGATAGTCAAACTGCTAAGGAGCAAGGGCTATGAGAAAAATCATTAAGCCAGTCAGAGAATTACATTTTATGCTCAGAGAAATGGTGATAAAAAATATAGAAAACTTACCAGAAACAACACAAAAAAGAAAACAAGGATTTGATCCAAGATGGCAGCAGTGTAGGTGGAAATAACACCTCCTTCCAGGACAAAACCACACTTACAAGTAAATTATAGAACACTCAACGTGAATAATCAACTGAAGAATAGCTGCAAACAAGTCTTATAACCAAGGATTTAGAGAAGAAGCCACATTAAAGAAGGTTGAGAAGGTAAGAGTGATGAGTAGACACAGCTGGTAAGTAGAGTCAGATCTTGGGGTGTCTTGTGTCTTTTGCTAACCTACCGCAGGTCCAGTACTGGTGGAAGCCAAACTTGGTAGGAAGCTTATGCCTTACCACATACACCCATGCCAAACAGAGGCAGTCACCAACAGTGGGTGGCTTTGACCTCTTAAAAAGTAGACCAAAACCATTACAGGGAACTCCTAACATTGACAGATACCAGAGTCTCTCCAAAGAGGATCCAGAACCAACACCTCCACTGGCTGACTTCAGACCACCTCAGACCACAATCAAATTAACTCCACAAGCAGCATACCCAAAGGGAGAACTCAGCAGACACTGGACTCTGCTGGGGAAAATCCCACATTGTGGTGTCAGCTTTGGCACAGCAGCTCACACACCGAGGACTGTGTCAATACTCACAGACAGCCAGAGGGTCAGCCTCACCTATGGGTGGGCCAACAAGAATTAAGTTTCAGCTATAAGAGGAGGGTTCATATACCTCACATGATGGATGTTTTTGGAGCATCTAACAAAACAGGTGATCAGAGAGACTGCACCAGAGAGTCCCACGAAACACCTACTACATAAGGCCACCCTACCAAGACTGGGGCATGTAATAGATCTACCTAATATACAGAAACAAATACAGAGAGGCAGCCAAGTTGTGGAGACAAAGAAACATAACCCAGATAAAGGAACAGGCGAAATCTCCAGACAAAGAACTAAATGAAATGGACACAAGCAAACTACCAGACACAGAGTTAAAACAAAACAAAAGAAAACAAAATAAAACACAAAAACTCTTTACCAGCATGTTCAAGAAACCTAGAAGAAAAATAGATAAACTCAGTAAAAACTTAAACAAAGTGATGGTAAACATAAAAAAAGACATAGAAGCCATAAAGAGTACCAGCCAGGAATAAATCATAAAATATCTGAAAGAATACGCTAGAAGGAATTAACAGCAGATTAGATAGCGCAGAGTCTCAAATCAGTAACTTGGATAACACGGTAGCAGAAACCACCAATCAGAGCAAGAACAACAACAAGAAATAATTTTGGAAATGAGGATAGTTTAAGGGACCTCTGGAAAATATCAAGCCTAATGACATTAGCATCATTACTAAACAGTAAATGGGATAATGACATCTAGGAAGAAATAAAAAGATTCCTTGAGACAAATGAAAATCAATACACAACAACACAAAATCTATGGGACACAACGAAAGAGTTCTAACAGAAAAAATTTATAACATATTACAGGTCTACTTCAAGAACCAAGAAAAATCTCAAATAAACAATCTGACCTTACACTTAAAGAAACTAAAAAAAAAAAAAAAAAAGCAAAAAACAAAGCCCAAAATCAGTGGAATAAAAGAAATAATAAAGATCAGAGCAGAAATAAACAAAATAGAGTCTAAAAAATACTAACATCAATGAACCCAGAGATGGTTTCTTGAAAAGATATGATTGATAAACATTTAACAAGATTAATCAACAAAAAAGAGGACCCAAATAAATACAATAATAACGAAAGGAAAGTAACAAAAGACACCATAGATTTATAAAGGAATATGAGAAAATATTACAAACAACTATTTGCCAACAAACTGGAGAATCTGGAAGAAATTAATGAATTTCTAGAAACATGAAATTTTCTAGGACTGAATAAAGAACAAAGAGAAAACCTGAACAGACTGATTATAGCAACAAAATTGAAACAGTAATCAAAACATCCTAAGTCCTGGACCAGAATGTTTCACAGTTAAATTTTATGAAACATTCAAGGAAGAACCAAAATTTATCTTTTTTCAGACTACTAAAAAAATTCCAGAAATCTCATAAGTTCATTTTATGATGCCAGCATTATCCTGAATTTAAAACTAGATAAAAGAAACTGCAAAGAAAGAGAAAATTATAAGACAATATCCCTGATGGATATAAATTTGAAAAAAAACCTCTCAGAATATATAAGCAAACCAAAATAAGAATACATTAAAAAGATGGTCAAATCAGATTTATTTCTGGAATGCAAGGTTGATACAATATCAACATAACGATGTGATATACAACATAAAAAAGGAAAGATAAAAATCATATGATCATAATAATACATGCTGAGAAAACATTCAGCAAAACTCAGTACTCTTTTCTGATAAAAACTCCCAGTGAAGTTAGACTAGAGGAAACATATCTCAACACTGTAAAGGCCATAAATGAGAAATCCATGGTTAAAATCATACTCCACAAGGAAAACTAATAACATTTCCCTTACGATGAAGAACAAGAGAGAGGTGTCCACTTTTACCACTCTTATTCCACATAGTGCTGAAAACCTTAGCCACAGTAATCAGACAAGAAATAAAAGACTCAAAAGATCTGAATTTGAAAGGAAGAAGTAGAACTATTATTATCTGCAGATGACATGAAACTCTATGTAGAACACTCTAAAGAATCTACCCCAAAATGCTAGAATTCTTAAATGAATCAGTAAAATAGAAGAATATAAAATAAATATACAGAAATCAGCTGTATTTTACACAGCAATAACGAATGATCAAAAGGGGAAATTCAGAAAACAATTCCATTTTACAATTGCATAAAAATACCTAGAAATAAAATTAACCAAGAATATAAAAGGAGTGTAGTCAAAAATATATGATAGTGAAGAAATAAATTTAAAAAGATACAAAAAGCAGAACCATAGACACTGTTCATGAATAGGGAGAATTGACATCATTAAAATGCTCACACTACCTAAACACAGCTATAGATTTGATGCAATTGTTACTGATATACCAATGGCATTTTTCAAAGAACTAGAGCAAACACTTCAACAATTTATGTAGAACCACAAAACACCTCATATAGCTACGAGAGTCTTGAGAAAAATGAACAAAGTAAGAGGTATGACACTGTCTGATATTACACTATACGACAAGGCTATAGTCATCAAAATAGCATGGTACTGACATAAAAACAGACACCATACAATAGAAAATAAAAGAGAAACCAGAAATAAACCCATGCCTTTATGATCAATTGATATATAACCAAAAAGGGGAGCACAAACAATAGGGTAAAGAGACTCTGTTCAACAATTGGTTGGGAAAATTAAACAGACACATGCAAAAACATAAAAACTAGACTACCTTCTTATACCATACACAAGAATAAACTCTAAATGTATTATAGACTTAAATGAAAGGTGCAAAACCATAAAACTCCTAGAGAAAACCACAGGCAGTAAAATCTCAGACATTTCTGAAATAGCTTTTCAGATAAAGAAAACAAAAGAAAAAATTAACAAGTGGGACTACATCAAACTAAAAACATTTGCACAGCAAAAGAAACCATCAACAAAACAGAAAGACAACCTCCTGAATAAGAGAAAATATTCACAAAAAATACATTTCAGAAGGGGTTAATAACCACAATTCATAAAAAAACATACAACTCAACACCACTCCCCCCCAAATACATACAATCCAATTAATAAATGGACAAAGGACCTGAATAGACACTTCTCCAGAGAAGACATACAGATGGCTAGTAGACATATGGAAAGATACACAATGCCACTAATCATCGGAGAAAGGAGAGAAATGCAAATTTAAACCACAATGAGATATCACCAAACATCTGTCAGAAAGGCTATGATAAATAAATCAATGAGCAGCAAGTGCTGGCAAGGATGTGGAGAAGGGGGAATTCTTGTGCACTGTGGTTGGGGATGCAGATTTTTGCAGCCGCTGTGGACAACAGTATGGTGTTTCCTAAAAAGGTTAAACATGAAACTACATTATGATCCAGCATTTTCATCTGTGGTATGTATCTGAAGAAATGCAAAACACTAATTCAAAATAACATATGCACTACTGTGTTCCTTGCATCATTATTTACAACAGCCAAGATGGAAGCAACACAAGTTCCCATCAATAGACAAGTGGATAAAATGTTGTGGTAGAACAGAATATCACTGGACATAAAAAACGATATCTTACCACTTGCAACAATAGCATGGATGGACCTAGATGGTATTATGATAAGTAAAATAGACACACAAAAACGAATATCATATGATTCCACTTACATGTGATATTTAAGAGAAAAATAAATAAACAATCCCCCCAAAAATAGACTCATACATACAGAGGTCAGACTGATTGTTGCCAGAGGGCAATTTTCACTGCTAGGTATAACTGAAAGGATTAAAATAAGTGGATCAGAAGATAAAAAAACATGTATAGTAAAATGACAGCGAACTCACAATTATTAACAACCACACCTAAAACAAAAACAAATTAAGTAAACAACAGGAACAAGAACAGAACCACAGAAATAGAGATCACATAAAGGGTTAGCAACATGGGAGTGGGAGGAGGAGAGAGGGGGAAAAGGTACAGAGAATAAGTCGCATAGATGGTAGGTAGAAAATAGACAGGGGGAGGGCAAGAATAGTATGGGAAATGTAGAAGCCAAAGAACTTATATGTATGACCCGTGGACATAAACTAAAGGGAAGGAATGTGGGTGGAAGGGGATGCGCAGGGTGGAGGGGAGTGAAGGGGGGGAATGGGACAACTGTAATAGCGTAATCAATAAAATATATTTTAAAAACCCTGGTACATTTACACAATGGAATACTACAAAATAGAAAGAAAGAAGGAGCTCCTACCTTTGTGACAACATGAATGGAACTGGAGACCATTATGCTAAGTGAAATAAACCAGGCAGTGAAAGACAGATACCATATGATCTCACCTATAAGAGGAACCTAATCCACAAAACAAACAAGCAAGCAAAACAGAACCAGAGACTTGGAAACAAAGAACAAACAGTGACCAGAGGAGAAGGGGGAAGGGTATAATGGGGAAAAGAAGGGTAAGAGGCAAGCAAAGGAACATGAATAGAGGACTCCTGGGAATGGACAATGGAGGGGATTGAGTTTGGGAGTGGGGGCTGCAGGGAAGGAGAGAGCAATGGAGAAGAAGGCAAGACAACTGTAACTGAACAATTAAAAAAGTAAAAAGAAGTGAAGGGCTTATGAAGTACAAATTGGCCATTACAAAATAGTCATGGGGATGTAAAATGCAGTGCAAGAAATGTAGTCAATATTTTATTAACTATGTATGGTGCTACATGGGTGCTTAAAATATATATACCACTTTGTAAAATATATGATTATCTAATCACTATACACTTGAATCTAATATAATATAATATTAAATGTCAACTATAATTTTAAAATGTTTAAAAAAAGGTGAGGTGATAAAAGTTTATTAGTCCCAAATTCAATACCAGTAAAAGATATCTTTCCAGATTACAGAAAAAAATTAGTGAGAAAAACCAAACCTGAAGGAATTCAATATTAGTAGAACTACCTTATAGAAAATGTTAAAAAAATTCTTCAAGAAGATGAGATATGATATAGTCAGAAACTTGGGTCATGTAGAGAAATAAATGAGCTGTAGAATAAATGACAACTCCTTAATTCAGAAATGGTAATACTACACATATCTACTTATGCATATATAGCAATATAACTATGAAAAAATAAAATGTATGACAAAAATATGAAATGAGAGAAAGAAATTGAGAATGTAAGTTCATACAGTACATGCTAATGGCATAACAGTACATTAATACAGCCTCGTGTAATTTAAAAATGCATATTATAAAACCTAGGGAAGCCACTGAAAAAAATCAAGCAAATAAAAAAATTTATTACTATGAAAAAGAGAATATGTAAAAACTATAAAATCATTCAGTACTGAATTAAAACCAGAAAAAACTGACAAAGTAGGAAAAAGAAACACAGAGCAAATTGGACAAATTGAATACTGAGAGATTTTTTCTAAGTTTATCTATAGTCAATTCAAATGAGAGTGGTTTAAACACAACTGTGAAAAGATATAGAATGTTAAACTGATTTTTAAAGTAGAACTGAGCTATTTGCTGCCTACAAAGAATCCAATTTAAATATATAAATATAAAGAGTTAAAAGAAAAGGAATGATAAAAATTTATCATGTGAGGTCTAACTCAAAATAAAGCTAAACTAGCTGTACTTATATCAGACTAAGTAGATTTCAAAGCAATGAAACTATGAAATTCTTAGAGTACCGTTAGTTAATTAAAAAGGGATAATTTTTCTAGAATATGCCTAAGTGAGTATGTATCTAAAAACAAGGCTTTGAAATACGTGAGGCCTCCCTGGCTAGTGTGGCTCAGTAGATTGAGTGCTGGCCTGCAAACCAAAGGCTCACCAATTTGATTCCCAGTCAGGGCCCATGCCTGGGTTGTGGGCTAGGCCCCCAGCGGGGAATGCATGAGAGGCAACCACACATTGATGTTTCTCTCCCTCTGTTTCTCCTTTCTCTCCCCTCTCTCTAAAAATAAATAAATAAAATCTCCTAAAAAAATGGACAAGAGTCAAGCACACATGTGTTTAGGATTAGCTTCTGGATTCAAAAAAAATGAGAATACCATTTTAGGATCGGGGTCTTCTCCCTTAGCTATTAAAAAAATACAGGAGGCCAAAAATAATATATATGAAAGAAAAAATAGACATTCATAGTTATATTTGAAGATTTCACTTTTCTATCAATATGTAATAGACTATGGAAGCAGAAATAAATAACAATTTAATCATAGTCTAACAAACCAGTTTGATCTAATTCATTTTTTGAAACATTCCACCATTAAGAACAGAATACACATTCTTCTCAAGTGGACATTGACTGTTTATCAAGATATATCACATTTGTAGCCATTAAGTAAACCTTAATACAAATACAAGAAATGAAATCCTACAGAGAATCCCCTAAGGCCAAATTACAATTAATTAGAAATAAAAAATAGAAAGATATTTGTAAAACCCAGAAACCTTAAAAATGAAACAATGTAATTAAAATAAAGTTCCAAGAAAAAACCTCAAGAGAAATGCAAAAAAATTGTTTTAAATAAATTCAAATAAAAACTAAAGTGTCAAAATGCATGGTCTAAACTAAAGTAGTACTGGTAAAAATGTATAAGATTAAATGTTTATATTATAATAAAAAAAGAAAGTTTTGAAATCAATACCCTATGTTTTTACTTGAAAAAAACAAAGAAAAGAAAAACAAATTAAATCCAAAGCAAGTTAAAGGAAGGAAATAATTGTGATTAGCACAGAAATCAATAAATGAAAAATTAAAGTAATAAAATTAATGAACTGAAAGGATGGTTCTTTCATAAATTCAACAGAATTGATAAACCTCTAATCAAGTAAAAAAATAAAAGAAAAATTAAAGAAGACAAAAACTATTGCCATAGGCTGAAAAGTGGCCCCACAAAAGATATCTCCATCCTTATCCCTGTAATTTGTAAATATTACTTTATATCAGAACTAGTCTTTGCTAAAGTGATTAAAATTGAGTCTTAAGAAGGTGAGAGTATCCTCAATCATAAGGGTGGGCCCTCACGGTGGTCATGCATAGCATGATAAGATGGAGATTTGACTCAGAAGAGAAGGCAGCACAGCCATGCCGGATGACACTGAAGTGATATGAGCACAAGACAAGGAATGCTGGTAGGCACCAGAAGCTGGAAGAGGTAAGAAATGAGTTATCCTTTAGAGATTGCAGGATGGCCCTACTGAGACTATGGCTTTGGCCTGGTGACCCAATTTCAGACTTCTAGGAGCTGTAGATGCCACTGAGTCAGCATGTGTACTGTGTGGACTTGGCATTCAAAATGGTTGAGTAGAGCAATGAGTCTGCATCAAACTCATTAAGCTTGAGCATTCCTCCATGGAAACTATATGAGTGATTCAGAAGGCCACAGCTATGGGCGACTGGTAATCGGCAGCTTCATCACAACAATGTACCTGCTCATGCATCACATCCCTCTCAGAGATTTTTTTGTGAAACATCAAATCACCCAAGTGACTCAGCCCCCCTGCAGCCCAGATTTGGTGCCCTGTGCATTCTGGCTTTTTTTTTTTTAAGATTTTATTTATGTATTTTAGAGATATGGGGGAGGGAGGGAGAAAGAGAGGGAGTGAAACATCAATGTATGGTTGCCTCTAGCACACCCCATACTGGGGATATAGCCTGCAACCCAGGCATGTGCCCTGATTGGGAATCAAACCAGTGATGCTTTGGTTCACAGGCCTGTGCTCAATCCACTGAGCTACACCAGCCAGGGCGCTTTCTGGCTTTTTTAAAAACTAAATCATCTTTAAAAGGGGGGAGATCTCAGATTGTCAATGAATTGTGTGAGGTCCCAAGGTGCCTACTTTGAAGGGGATACAGGTGTTATTTTTCCTATGTATGATGTGTTTTGGCTCTTGTATCTTCAGGAAATGTCTCTAGTTTTCATATTACATGACTGGATACCTTCTGGACAGACCTTTTATACTGTAGTTATAAAATTCTATCATTAAGGGCGATTCATTTGGGTAAAGGGTATGTAATAGATTTTTATACTTTTAAAATTTTGTGTAATCTACAATTTTTCCAGAAGAAAGTTCATAAAAACATAGCAGTTATTTTCCAGTCACTAGATGTCAGGAAGTATCTACTAATCTATATAATTACAATAATTTGTTATCACAAAGATGGTTAGAAAATTTAAAACTATTTTTTGTTTGTGAAAGAAAATCACATAGCTTATCTTCATTTCTTTAAAATGTATTTTTTGCTAGACAGTGGTCCTTCTTTAGAAACAGTATAAATGTTCTACTACTTATGAGTTTTATATTTTACAAAATAAATCATTTTTTATAACAACAAAAAATGTACTGGTGGCTTATGGTATTTTGAGTGCTTCATCTCATCCCCCAAACTACATTAGTAAACCTAAATAGTTTTATTCTCTTTAAATTTAAATAGATAGTTAATCAGATGGTTTACAGTTGTTAGTATGCAAAATGCAGAGTTTATGCTTGTGTTTTTATTTATTAATTATTATATTACATTCAATACAAACAAAAAAGTTAACCTACCTTTGCCCATGTGTGTGTCAATAAATAATTCTATACAAAAATTCAATAGGTATGTCTTTTTTTGTGTACAATTTTCCAAGACAGGAAAAATTAACTGCCCAATGGAAAAGTTTCACAGTATCCTTTGAGATAAAATATTTTATATATATAGTTTTCAGAATTTTCAATTCGATGTAATGCAATACCAAAAATATATCAAAGTACTACATATTATGATTGCAGCACAATGTAACATAAAGTTTACAAAAACATAAAGTTATTGTGATGGCAATTGCTAAGGATAGCCTTAAAGTAGAAGTATTTTTTCATTTCTAAAAACTAATAAAAATACTATCATTTCTCTAGAGTTCCTTCAGAGATCTTTCTGATCTCTCAATCCATTTTTCATTCTATTTCTGTTTCATGAATCTTCAAAGTATGGCTTCAAAGATTCTGGTTAATTGACCTCCAGTTCACCCTGACGGGTTTTTATGTTGTCCTTGTGGTTGACCTTTACCATTTCAAACAATAAACAACCAAAGGCACGGGGAAATAAAGCTAAGAAATGTGAGATCAATTAGATAGTCTGCACATCATTTATTACCACTGAGCATTTGCTAGAGATTATTTCTAAGATGCAATGACAAATTAATTTAACTGTTGAGGAAACTAAATAATTTTGTACACTAGTGTAAAATGTAATGAGTTTTTATAATTACCTGTAGACATATTTTAAAACACCATCATAACATCAATGATAATATTTTATATAATTGTCACATTGGATCCTTCAAATCTCAATTGAATGTAATTGAAATAAACACTTACCAATGAATTTTAATGGGCAAACTTCCTACTAAATCAGCTATGTACATCATCTCATTGAATCATCATGACAATTTTGGAAAATAACTGCTTTTATCTATATTTTCCTGGAGAATAAAATGTAATTGTTAGATTATTTAGCTAGGCAAATACACATTTAATTTTGAAATTTTTCTTTTGAAAGAGGATAAAATTATGAGGAAAAATCTATCTTAAAGATGGCATAAAATCTGTATGTGGCCTCCAACAGTGAAAAACACACTGAATTGTAATTGTGGTGATGGAACAAAGATAAGTAGATCTGCACAGTGATTGCATATTGTAGGGGTGAAAAGGGAAAAGAAAGAATAAAAATGTCTCCGCTTTTTGCTTGTTTGTTTTTAGTTGCTAGATGTTGCCCAATCAAGTGATGAAAACAAGGGAAGTATGACTAGGTTTTGGGGGAAAATATAATTTATTCTACTTTGAGCATTTTAATTATGATATGTATAAAGTTGATATTATTGAAAAAGTATTTAGAGTCTTTAATGTGAAGCTCAGAGAATAATTATAAAGTGTAAAAGCAAATCTAAAGTACGTAAAGCCATTGTATAGGATAAGACCCCTGAGCAAACACTGATGGAAGTTATCTTAGGAATGAGTCTTGAAAAATTTTAGGAGCTGACTTTTGTAAAGATTAGGAGTCAAAAAAAAACCAATTATGAAACATCAAACTTTAGGAATCAGCAGTTTAGGAAATTGTAGTAAAAACATGAGAATAATTATAAGAGTGATGCCAAATTAAATAAGATGAGAACAGAAAATGTAATTGTGGAGATGCTGGTTTCTAGGAAAGTGCAAGTTCCATGGAATGCTGGGAAAGCAATACTAAAAGAAATGGGTTGATTATATGAAAAATAAAAACAAAGTGTTTATGCTTTTTGAATATTTAGTAATACAATGTTGGATTTAAAAACAGAAGAAAAACTAATTGTTCATTAGTGGGACTCGTGAGGCTAGGATGATGTTTAATTCAAATAGGGGTGGTCAGTTACAGTGTTGTTTCCAGTAATGCCACTTTGTGTACCATCTCTAAACAATGTAGACAGTTAAGCCATTTTGGAGTAGGGATGTTAGAGTGGGTGTTTTAAGACATGATCTATTACATGATCTTTGTATGTAGAGAGAATGATAACATGATATGATAATTTTGTGACATCCTCAGAGACATCCTCAGGATGGCAAATAGCTTTGGATTATGAACTACAAGACGAGACTTATTCCAGGCATGAGAATAAAGCCTCCTTTAGTATGTAAGGGCTTAAGAACAATAAAAGGGGTACAGAGAATTTTATATTGGGTGTTAGGAAATTAACTAATTACACTGAAATGGGTTACATTTTCTGACAAAGTATAAGACAAGGTCATCTGCTATGCATGTTGAATGGAGAGAGGGGAGGATGTGTGGTGATTGATGAAGGAGATGGAATTAAAATAATCATTTCAGAATATGCTGTATCAAATGATAGAACCACTGGACAATTCTTTAGGTGTCCATTTGAGATTCACAATCATAAATTTTAAATGAACTAATATAAAAGTATCATTGTTTATTTTTTCTTTTTAAAATTTATTTATTTTTCTTTTTATTTTTTAAGTTACAGTTTACATTCAATATTATTTTGCATTAGTTTCAGGTGTATAGCATAGTGGTTAGACAATCATATACTTTACAAAGTATTGTTTTAAAATATATGAGAGTAGTTACCACAGCTACAATTAGGTGGTTTTTTTCCTGTAACTTTTCCTGTATCTGTTAAAAGCACATTAATAGCTTCAAGCCAATAATTTGACATCCTATAATTTTCTATGGAGGTATTTACTACTTATGAGTTTAGAAGTGGCACTTTCTTTGCATTATTTTTTTCAGCTTTTTATCACTAATACCCATCAGTGATATTAACTATTATAACACAAATAATATACCACAATTACATACATGTCATTGACCAAGAATATTATAAATATTTTAGCCTATATTACTCAGTTAATTCTTACTATAAACATATGAAGTAGATATTATGCATACTGATCTTATCTGACAGATTATTAAGTAGAGGCATAGAGAGATTAATAAATTTCTTTTTTATAAGATTGGCCATTTTTATTTTTTTAAGATTTTATGTATTCATTTGTAGAGAGAGGAAGGGAGAGAGAAAGAGAGAGAAGCATCAATGTGTGGTTGCCTGTCATGTGTCCCCCTCTGGGGACCTGGCCGGCAACACACACAGGCATGTGCCCTGACTGGGAATCCAACTGTTGATCCTTGGTTCACAGGTCCATGCTCAATCCACTGAGCTACACCAGCCAGGACATTAATAAATGTATTAAAGTAACACCATTAATGATAAAAGAATTATGGCATCTTGACAAACAGTCACCAGAGATTATTTAATACATTGGGTAAGCTGTGATGTCTTTTTTCAGTGTTTCCTGTGCAAATCTATATCACATTCTACATATATCCACATTCCAAGCATGATTCACAATGGTAAGATGTTCTATAAATATAGGGTATTTCAGGGTTTGGTGTTAATTAAAGAATTCTTAAGCACTAGGTTGAGTGACTATGCTACATACAACATTGTATGATTGTTCTACGTGCCTGAATAGAGGAAAAGGAAAAAAGTAACTGTGGAGGTTATGAACATTGGAAAACTTCCATCTGAAGACAAGGTTTATAGAGGAAAAGATGATAGAAAGTGAAAGAATCTGAAAACACAGTTATTTCTAAGAACATAAGAAGACAATATTAACACAGATTTAGTGACACAATGTTGGATTTAAAGAAAGAAAAGAAACATGTTTACCTAAATAATACATGGCTTCCTTTACAGTATGTAAGTACCATAAATGTGGAATGCATATGGTGTGAAATATACTAATAGAAAAACTTACAAGGATAGTTTTCAGTAAACATTACTACTTTTCTATCCGTATTTTGATATAAGATTTATAGCTGAAATGGATAGTTATGTGTATTCCAACTTCATGACCTTTTTCTAAGTAGCTGAATGTACTTCGATTGGAAATGTATAAAACTGACTAAATATGTTGACAAATCGTGTACTAGAGTGCAGATTATGACATTTGTTTAATGTGCCTTTAGACTTAAACACACTTGTACACCTACTGGATAACAAATGAAATTCAGTATGTTTCTACTTATTAATTTGAATACCACTACTTTACAAATATCTCTGCATAACATTTCAAACAAAATGAGAAAGTTAAGGATATAAAAGGCCTTTTTGTCTATTCTGCTAGCAGATTCCTCTTTGGCTTCATCTTTTGAACACAGGTCCTTTTCTTAGGTGAGGGTGTATTGGAGTGGCTTTTTCCAAGAATCAGGCTCTTCTTGGCCACCTAAGATGACTGAGGTTATTTTAGTCAGTGACTGCCTCAAGTTTGAACATTAAATGATCTTCAATGAATATGTTTAGCACAAAACCATGTTTTGCAATTGCTGTCCAGCCAATGGCAATGTGTGTCTAAGCGTGGTAAGAGAACAATGGCCTGACGTGAATATACACCTTAGCCAGTATTGTCCGTGTGACCTTTGATGGTTTACTCTTCCATGAATCTAAGAAACCATTATGATACTGTATATCCTTAAGCATGGTTTACATTTGAGAAAACTGTACATCACTTAGGTAGAGCTTATATATTATTCAATTTTATCCTTTGTAAAATAATAGGTAATGAATGGGCCTCAATCTAAGGCGGTTGGAAGGGCTATTATTATATCTAAAGTGGTTAAAACAGTTCCTAATACTATATAAAATTAAAATCATATAATAATAGTTATTTTAATATAATTGTGGGATATTTTCTCTTTATTTGCTCCATGAGCTTGCTGTAAGCTTTAACTTTTCATCTCATTTTCTGCTATATCTTAATCACGCAAATACCTCTTTAAAGGCAGAATTGGAAGATTCTTTTTTAGTTGAATTTATTGAGGTGACAAAAGTTAAAAATATATATATAATGAGTATGCTGTTCTAGGGCACATCATCTGTATATTACATTGTGTGCCCACCACCCAGTCAAATCATCTTCTGTCACAGTATATTTGATCCTCTCCGCCTTTTCATCAGGACCGAAACACACAGGCTTTGACAGGTCAGACCTCTGACAAAAGTGCTACAGTGCGTTTCCCTGAGGGCTGTCAGCTGATTTATATACACTTCAGGTGCACCTCAGCAGGGCTGGGCAGCAGTTTGTATTTAAATCCCCAGGAAAACGCCTTAGAGCAGTAAAAGTCCTGTGAAAGAATCAGCATAGATTTATGTTTGGAAAACATTTCCAGGGTTAACAAAATCAATAGACTCTTTTAGAAAACGGGCCACCTTCTCTCCGCCCCCTTCTTTGGGGTTTCTATGCATTGGACCAGGGATGTGCATGATGAGGAGCTCAAAGAGGTAAACAGTTTAATTCCTTTCTAGATTTTTCCACTAAGAATTATAGATAGGAGTCGATTTCACTAGATTGCGATGTGATATGGAGAAGCAAATAAATCCTAAAGTTTCATTCAGAAACTCATAGAGAGGATTTCACACTTTTTAAAAGACACAGCTCGCTCTGAACGCATGAGACTCGACAATTGCAGCATGTTCTATGAACTAGTGGTGCAGAAACTTTGAAGGAAAACCTACTGCAAGTCATTTGAAAGATGTATATTACATAAGAAATATTCTGAAAAAGGTATTAGAAAATACACTCAGTATCAAGGAAAATAATGAAAATTTGAAAAGAATAATGTAACTATATCTCTGCATAACATCTTAAACAAAATTTATTAATAATAATACTTTTCATATTATAATAGCATACATAAAATATGTTTATGTATTGCTACTAACTTCACTGGTAATATATTTTTATAAGTGTACATATAGTGTCTAACATTTGGATAAATAGACACTTTATATCTATCTAATAAGTAAATTATTGAAAAAATGTAAAAACATACTTTTTTGTGTATATAAGCAACATTTCAGCATAAAAAAATTGAAGAAAATGACTCCATTATAGATCTAATGTTGTTTCTTAGTCCTCCTCTACCCCACTGCACAAAAATAATTTTCTCCTATTTGTTTATTTTTCTTTGGCTCAGACAAGTGATTTCAAATACATTATATGGAACATTTATTCTTTAGTATGTTAAATAATTTCTACTTTAAAAAATATTTTATCAAATATGTTTGCAACATCCAGGGTTCTAGTTTTAAATATATTGTTTGCTACCTCCAAAATATGAAAAAGGTAAGATGCACTACACAGATGTAGAAGACATCACGTGTAACACACTCCAGCATTTGGACTACTAAACTATTATACTTCGGATATTCTGTTTGATATATTTTCCAGTGGTGATTGCAAAAGTTAGCCATATGAATAAGAACCTAGAACCTTGTTAAAGTGCATGTTCTGATTGCCAAAGTTCTGTGCTGGGCCACAGATATTGTTCAGAATGTCATCAAGCCCAGGTGATGCCTCCATCTGTACTTTGAATAGCAAAGTTGCACAGCCAATAGTCCAGAGCATGTTATGTTAGATCGATACCATAACATAGTGGGCCCTTTATTGTGTCAATAAATTATTCTAAAACTTTATTATATTTAACATTTTTAACACTTGCTTTTTATGTTGAAAATAAAATGTATGGTCTTTCTCCAAAGAAATGGGGAAAATAAAATGTCAGTCATTCCTCAGTCATAACCACTGTTAATAGATTTTCACTTATTACTATCTTGTTTGTGTTTCTTTCTTCTGTTTGCACTATGGTTAATTTATAAATTATGTATGGTGCTTGAAAGAATAATTAAAGGAAATACTAGATTTTAAAAATAAAATTAGAAATTAAAATAATAACCAAAGGAAAGTTGATACATGAAAATACATGTTATTAGGCCATGTATAATTAGTAGACTTGCTCTACAAACTCAGCTATAAGATTGTGTTAGGCAAAAGACTAAATCAGAGTCAGTCACAACAATCATAATAGACAGATGATAAAAATAAGTGTGGAGAGCCCATCTTTCCATGGCATTGCTAGCTGGGAATAAAATATATTTTATAAAATTTAATAAAATTATAGAGAGAACACAATGACATTAACTCCAAAAATAGTTGCCATATTGTCATATAACTTTTCTATAGTACTGAAAATATGACCTTATATCCTAAGAAAACTAATACACAAAACATTTGGGAAATAAAAACAATGTAGTTTTCTTATTGCATGGTATTTTATGATTTTCTGGCTCTACCCAATCATATGTATGTGTACTTAATACATATATGTATATATGTGTATATATGTTTGGATACATATACTTGTATGTGTATATCTTTGGATATATATATACACTAATAAATGTATATATGTCTACACATAAATACATATGCATATATATATATGATTGGATATATGCATATATAACACATAGACCCATAAAAGAGTATGGTGTTAGCCAGAGGAAAATGAGAGTTAGATGAGGTGGAAGTGGGTAAATGGGTGATGAATGGAGAAGGAGAAAGACCTGACATTGGGTGGTGAGTGGCCGATGCACTGTGTAGATGAGGTTTCATTGAATTGTGAAGTTGAAATTTGTATGGTTTATTAACCAATGTCACCCCAATAAATCCAATAAAAAAAAGAAACAATAGTCATTGCCCTTATGTGTCAAGCAAAAGTTGATAGAAATTTGGCATTAAGAGTAAAGAAATGATAGCTACAGGAACAGAAACTCCTACATAGAGATTTGTATTCTTCTTAGGACTTTCACTTCGGGTACTGATCAGAAGGTGGCATTTTCAAAGTTCATCCAGTTGCTCATTACTAGTCAATTACCAAACAGGTGTGAATGACAAACCCTACCGCAGAATTAGCAAAGGCATTGCAGAGGCACCAGGCACTTCTGACAGAAATATTTTGCATGTACTTCAGAAAATTTCCCTGATACCTGTATATTAGCTTATCCTACTTTTACATAAAACAATTCTTTCTCTTAAAAATTTCCCAAATTATAGGTTATAAAAAATGTTCCAATTTCACTCATTATTTCCACTTTGAAGATCTTACTTGAACTTTCTCCTTTATTACTTTCTTACAATGATATTTTTAAAAAGTCTCCTTTAAAATCAGCTCACTTGCATAGTAGTATTAGATAAATATATACTTGTACATATACATAAATATACATATGCATACATAATTTCCCTTCTTCAATTAATGATACTTAACCAGGCTATAAACCCATCACTAAGCTATAAACTATAAGAGAGCATGATTTTTGTCTTTTTTTCAGTGCTGTATACCTAATGCCTAGATAAGTGCCTGGCTTTGATCACTCAATAAATATGAAGTGAAACAAATAGTATCATGCTAAGTGAAACAAGCCAGGCAGTGAAGGACAAGTACCATATGATCTCACCTATAAGGGAGACCTTATCAGCAACACAAACAAATGTGCAAAAAAGACAAGAGACATAGAAGTAAAGAACAAACTGACACTGAACAGAGGGGAAAAGGGGGAGGATAACAGGGTAAAGATGGGGAAGGATCAAGTCAAGAAACATGTACAAAGAACACATGATCAAGGACAGTGAGGTACGGATTGCCTTTGGGAGCAGGGGTTGGATGGAGCAGGAAAGAGCAACTGGGGGGAAAATAGGGACAACTGTAACTGAACAGCAATAAAAAAATAAAGAAAAATTGGTATCAACTTTCAAATAATTTTGTTATTCAGTAAACAAAATAATAATAGAAATAATGTTTAAATGGATATTCAGTAAGTAGCTCTGATGTAATAAAAGGAAATACTATGAGGTCAGAAGACAGCATTCAAAAGGACTGTCTGTGACATGTAGCTGGAATATTACATATGTGTACTACATGGTTAAGACCTTGAACTCTGAAGCAAAACTGTCTGAATCAGAACTTTCTTTCCACGTATTTGCTGAGCCATCATGTAAAAGAGATTTTATTTCTAAGCTATAGGATTTTCAACCAAATGATAGAAGTAGTATTATTACTTACCCCATTGTATTAATCTGAGGATTAAATGAGATAATAGATTGACCATCTGTAGCATCTGTAATGGGCTCAATTGTGTCTCCCAAAAAGTTGTGTTCAAGTTCTAACCCCTGTGATATGTAAATGTGTCCTCATTTGAATGAAGGGTCTTTGCAGAACAATCAAAGTGAAAATGTGCTATATTAATGTGTGTCTCAATCAAATGACTGGGATGCTTGAAAGATGAGGAGAGGACACAGATAGACACAGGGAGGGCCATGGGAAGGGGAGGCAGAAACCGGGTGATGTATCTACCAACAAAGGAATGTTATGGATTGCAGGGGCTATCGGAAGCTGGGGAGATGTGAGGCAGGATAGAGCCTTCAGAGGCAGCACGACCCTGCCTTCACTTTGGTTTCAGAATCCTGGCCTCCAGAAATGTATTTCTCTGGTTTTAAACCACCTGTAGTAACTTGTTATGGCAGCCCTCCAAAATTAATACAGCATCTTTCATGTTTAATTAATATAATCTCTTTAAAAATAGTCACTTCATGCCTTGAATTGCTCATAAACAAAAAGTGGAGCAAAATAACAAACTGTTTACTGTATTAATATCAGAATGATTGCTCTAAAGCTCTCTTTAAAACATATATGTGTGCATGTTATATATTACATATTTTATATATAGTATATATATATTCTCAGAAAATAGATTATCAAATGCCCCCTCAAAGTATACCTTATAGATATTCTGGAAACATGTACCAATGCACAATGAAATATTTAGCTAATTATAGGCAAAACTTTGTGTATTTTAATCAGTACTCTAGAATGTTTTTCCTTACCAGATATTTCTCATCAGTATAACTGGTATCATCACACTTGCACATAATATTTCCACATAAATTGGTTTTTTAAACTAATATTAGGATGAGAAAGATTTTGGAGGAAAAACAATTTAAATAAAAACAACTAATAAAATAAATACTTTTATTTTCATTTAATGAACACATTTAAAAACTATGTAGACTATTCACATTTTAAAGTGAAACATATAATTTATTTTCCTCTCTTCTTTGATATTTAACAGAAAAACAATCTACTAAATTATGGAGGGTAATCTAGATAGACGGTTGTGCTGTTGGCACAAGACATTCCCAGCAAGAAACTCATTCTCTTCACTGGCTTCCAGAAGTCATCTAATGTCAGAGTAATGTGTTGTCTGTCATTTTACTCAGCATAGGTAGGGTGATAAGGAAAGTCACATGGCAAAGTACACTGAATATAGCATTTCACTTGAAATACCCCCATTGCACTTATTCCTTATCTGTTTTTTCCCCTACCTTTTCCAACACTTAGGTTTCTGGATATCTTTTTTTCTTTCTTGTAGGAAACTTACCTCTGTTTTTTTTTTTTTAAGTTCTATTGCATCTTTCTTTGATTAAGTAGAACAATGTACTTTCTGTTTTTCTTTTTCTTCCATAAATAAATTTAAATTCAGCAAGGCAGATGGGGACTGGGTGAGGCAGGAAGAGTTGGAGGAGACAATGGGGACATCTATAAAGTGTCAACATTAGAACTGAAGAAAAACAAATAAATTCAGCAAGGAATACCTTTTTAAACCCTTCCCCACCTGAGGGCATTTTTTCATTGTTTTTAGTGATGGAGGGAGAAGAGGAATCGAGAGAGAGAAACACCATTAGAGAGAGAAGCATTGATTGGTTGCCTCCTGAATGCACCCAGATTGGAGATAAGATCAGATCATAGACATTCAGACCAGAGATCCAACCGCAACCTGGAACGGGCCCTAACCTTTCACTTACACCATGACGTTCCAACCGACTGAGCCACACTGGCCAGGGCCAGAAGCCCTTTTTTCATATCCTCACTTAAAAGTCTCTCTTCTCTCTCTCTCTCCTCTCCCTCAGTACGTCCCTCTCTTCCTCCTCATTTCCCAGGAAGGCTAGATCATTTCAAAAATATCATCAGAGTCATGTTGAAACTTCACTTTTCTATATCTCTTAAATCTCAGAGAAAATTATCTTTATATACTCTGTGCTTCAAAATAAATTACATTAGAAAGAACAACAAACTCATAATTTCTCACTAATTACATTTCTGAAACCATAGGGTATAAATGATGTGTGCTATCATTCTCGATCTTTCTCTCCTCCCACAAATTTCTACTTGTCTGAGAAACTGATAAATGTCAAACATACTAAAGTTAAAAGAAAAGATGCTCATCTCTACCTCATTTTCAATGTCCTGCCACACTTGTGCTTGGTGCTTTCATCCATACTGTTCATCATAATCAGAAAGATTCTCTCTGGCAAACTTCCCATCCTGTCTTTAAATGTCTGACATTTTTATATCTCGACTTAAATGGAACCTCTTCCAAGATTCCTTAAGAACATCTTAAGAAGAACAATTCAAAATGCCTGATATGTTTTATCTCTGGCAAAGCTACAAATTGTTGCCTTCCTCAGTGGGGTATTGGACTCCCTTATGTTATTTTAAATCTCCTTTTATACTCATTCCTCAGATTACTATGTAGCCAAATAAAACATTTATAAAAAAAAGTGTGAGTTCCCTATTGCTGCTTTAAAAACTCATTACACAGTTAGATTAAAATAACAATTTTACCATCTCTCAATTTTTGAGATCAGAAATCCAAAATGCATTTCAGGACTCATCGTGCCCATTTCCACGGTTCACTGTTCTTTGGAAAAATGGTGAAGGCAACATGTTTATAAAAACTTACACTGGGATACAACTGAGTTAAATGCAACTTATTAGTCACATAAATAATTGTAACTGCCTGAGCCAGGACAATGTGTCAGATAAATATTTCAGCTGTTTTTGGTGTGTATGTATGTGTGCTTATGTAAAGATGGGCAAACATTGTATAAATAAGACAGATATTTCCAGGTTCCAAAGAAATTTAAATGAGATGTTGCTATTATATTTGAAAAAAAAATGTTTCTACTTGTTCCATCAGAGAATGCATGATTTCAGAGCATCTAGAGTAAGTTTAAGAACAGCATTAATAGCATTTATACAAGAAATTAAATCATTGAACAGAAATGATTCTGTTCATTTCTGGGGTCACCAAAGTCAAATTTGAGTCAATATAGTTGAGCAAAGAGAAAGTATAGCTAGGACTACAGAATGTACAGTGTATGGCGAATGTAGTCCTCAGGCACATCTGAGGACACATGATAGCATGACACTTCTTAATGGAATGCTAGTTAGTGGCTTTCAAATAAGAAGAACATGAGGAAAGAAGAAAGCAACTTGCATTTATAAAAGGAAATATATAATGAAAATGTAATAATCCCTATTTCATTCTAAAGAAAAATGATCTTGATAAATTTCTGGATGAAATCCTGTTTGTTCAGTACAAATAAAGCCTTCATCTTTAACATAAAGAGTGTGGGTGGGGGGGAAATCTGCTACAGTCTTGAGGGACTCTATCATATCAACAAATACATAATCCAGAAAGCATAAAACTTGCTTACAGTAAGAACAGCAAACTCGGAGTTCAGCATCCCTGGGTAGTTTTGTATAGAGTAATGTAATTCCAAGTGCAACATTTTATTATATTCAAAAAAAGATACCCTGATCCTTAAGCATCTTTACAAACTTGAGTGACCTTCTCTAGCAGCAAAGCTGGAAGGAACTGGGGAAACCTAAATGTAACAGTGACTAGTGCAAAGCCCCAGCTCACACTCTTACTTTGGATGGGATCACAAAATTAGAGAGATTCAATGACCATAAATCTTTAGCCCAATATGTTGAGGGATCCCTTGATCCTTCAACCCAGATTCTGCTAGAGAATTCACAATGAAACAATTTTATACATCGCATAGGATTATTTTTTTCAAAAACGGATATCTTTATTCCTTCTTGCGGGCTACCAGACTACAGGATGACCCCCAGTGAACTTTTCCCCTGGTATTTACCTCCACACATAGTAGTCATCCCTGTCCTGTATAATCAATGATACTGTGGAAATGCCGGTGTAAGGCTCTAAGGTTAGATTTTTAAATAAATTGTGGTTCCATCATCATTTTTCTTGAATAATCTTTCTCCAGAAGCCTACTCAATTAACCTTATGAGGAGGTTTGTGTGGTCAAGAACTGTGACCTTCTGTCAATTGTCAGGACCAACTGACCAGGCATGTGAGTGAGGAAGCACCTTGGAGGTCAGTCCTCAGGTCACACAGTCAAGCCATCAGGTGTTTGCAACCGCAGTCCCTCCCAGCCTCCTCGCTGCAGTTTCATGACCTCCTGAACCAGGACAATCCGTCTCTAGCACAGCTGGTGTTTGGACCCACAGAAACCGTGTGAGATAAAAGAAATTTATTGTTGTAAGCCACCAAATTGTGAGGTGATTTATTATGCAGCAATGAATAAGAGCTTTTTTTCCTTATCTTCTTTTTTTTCTTTCTTGTAATCTTAATCCTCCAGAGTAATACATTCTCTTACTGATCTGAATCATAATACCTATATCACTTAATCCTCACATTTAAATGTGATAAACTCAGTAGAACACTTGTAGTTCAAAGTCTCCATAAGGAAACTTTTGCCATTATAATTGGAATTCAATAGAAAAAAAAACGATAGCTGAATGTATATAATTGGAACCCACAATAAATAGACTTTAGCCAAAGTCTATTTGGTTCTGTTAGAGGCTATCCCTTCTTTCATTTTCTGTTTTAAGCTGAAACTTGATTATTTGTTTTAGGTTTTATAGGCTCAAACGCAGTTATCTTAAAATAACAGTATGCAACATAAATTTTACACATAGCTACAGACGTTTTTCTTTAACTTTTACATTAAGCACTGACATTTCAGTTTTGACAGTTTATTCACCACACAGTTAAGGCAAGTATACCATTAGTATAAAAATGAACAGAAAAATGTATTACCAGAAATAACCAATGGAACATGGAATGTGATTTTATGTAACCTTATACATAACACAATACATAGCATACTAAATACTATTGAGAAGTTTATGTGAATGGTTAAGATCTTTTTAAAAATGAAATAGCACCCTTCATTCAAGCTCAGTGGTAAAATAGCCAAAAGCCATGGTTTGTATCTTATTTATTCTCAACTCCTCTAATTTCCAGATTGATTTCATAATTTTAATTTGCCTAATAATTGAATTGTAAGTTCAGTTTCACCTTGTGGCTTTTTTAAAAGTTTTACTTTATAAGTGGTCATTGTTTCATCAATATTATAATTATTTTGTTTAATTATAATGAATATTCTTTCTTGCTTAACTGCACATTTTGTAAGCAGAGAATTATCTCTGCATCTGGTTGTGTTTCGATTCTTCTTCTTATGGAATGCAAAATTAACCGATTAGTATATCTTAAAAACTTTATTTTTCCTTTCAAGTATTTCTTACTTTTCAATTACTTGTTTGTACTTATTTTTCCTGTGAAAAATCTTTCACGGACCTCTTTTTGAAAGAATTCAAGAAACAATGGAGATTTTTGAAGGAATAATTATAACATTCAATACATTTAATTTATTTTCAAAATTCCAGTATATTTTGTATGTCTTTCTGTATTTCTTCCAAAACTTTTCTGTATGTAGTATGATTTTGCTTTCTTGAAAATATGTGTTGTAGTATCTTGGTGGAATTTATATTTTATCATAGTCATATATATATATGTGTGTATTTAATGTGTTTGATGTTTATCATATTTGAAGAATGGTTCTAAGTTTTTTTGAGAAGTTTATGGAGAAAATAGTTTGAGAATTTGGAGATTTTTCTATATTTTGTATTTGCCAAAATATCCCATCCTTATTAGATTTAGAGGAATGATATTGGGAAAGAGGAATAGTTAAATCTCCTTTAAACACTGAGTTAAAACAAAGGAAAAGTCTTGGAGAGTAGTTGTGTCCTTTGCTGAAAGTACCTTTTTTTAGAAACCTTACCTAAATCCCAAAGAAAATCAGTTTAATTATATCAAGTTAAATATTTTAATTGTAAGAATTTATCCTGAACAGAAAATAATTTTAATTTAACAAAAATAATAATGCTATTATCAATACGGATCTTAGAATTAACACCAATAGTTAAAAACATGTCATAGCTCCTAAGCAATAACTGTTTTTATCATATTATAATATTACAAGTATGCATCTAAATGGTCACTCAAAGAAATTTTCTTGAAATATTTTCTTAGCAATTTGCAAAACAAATAATTCTAGTTATAACTGTGCAAAATATAGATACAGGACATAAACATATACATACACACACACATACATGCATACATACACAGAGACAGATTTGTAAATTTGATTTTTGTTTGTGTATCTCATGGATGATAACTTTGACATGACAATAATCAATCCTACAAGTAGAGCATTTCCAACCATAGTGAAATAAATAAATAAAAAGATAATTTCTTTCCCTGGCTGGTTTAGTTCAGTGGATTGAGCACAGTCTTGCAAAACAAAAGGTTCAATTCCCAGTCAGGGCAAATGCCTGGGTTGCAGGCCAGGTCTCCAGTAAGGGGTGCAAGAGAAGCAACCATATATTGATGTTTATCTCCCTCTCTTTCTCCTTCCCTTCCCCTCTTTGTAAAAATAAACAAATAAAATATTTTTTAAAGATGATTTCAAAATCCATCCCTCAACTTTTATGATTTTAGTTAAATCCTCTTTGGGGGACTCTTACTCTTCCATATCTGACTTCAGCTGAGTGAGCTACAGGTTGACGCATTTTAAAGATGGATCAAGTTACCTTTAGTTGTACATTTGGCAATAAAAATCCATAGCAGTAGCCAAGAAATTTCATTAAGAATGTATCATGTATCAGGTCCCTTGCTGTATTTCACATACCTTACAATCTTTTCAGTCTTCTCCACACCCAACCCTTTAACTATTACCTCCATGACTTTGCATATCCAGCTAAATAGTCTATAAATAAAATTTAGCATTGCCAAAGACACCGATGTCAAAAGTATTTTTGTTTATTAGGCATGAATAATGACTTGGGTTTCATAGGGGTCCAGAGAAGCAAATTATCCTTCTTTATCCAGAAATGAGGGTTATAACAGGACATGGGAATCTCAGTGATACAACAGGTCCAGTTCTGGGAAAATTGGGGATGTTGGTCTTCCTAAAAATATCAGTGTATACATTAACACCAGTGATATAACCTGAGTACATGAATTATTTGTCAATTTGGTAGACAGTATAATGATCCCTCCCAAAGTTCTTCACTTTCTAAATTTCAAAACATTTTAGTATATAACTTTAAATGGAAAAGGGGACTTTGCAGATGTGATTAAGACTATTGAATGGGGGAGATCATACTGGACTTTCCACTTGCATACAGTGTAATCACAACTCTTCATATGAAGAAAGGGCAGAAAGGTCAAGCAGAGCAGTCCATGTGACTATGGAAGCTGAGAGAGCTTTGAAGACATGATACTCCTGGCTTTTAAGATGTAGGAATAAGAAGTGAGAAATCAAGGTGACCTCCAGAAGCTAGAAAACTAACTAGAAAACTAAAACTAAAAACTAAAACAAATGGGTTGTCTCCAAGAAACTCTGGAAGGAACTAGTTCTCTGACACCATGCCTTTAGCTCCATGGGGTTAATTCCGGACTTCTGAATTCCAAAATTGTTAATATATTAATTTTGTGTTGTTTTAAGCCCCTGAACATGTGGCAATTTGTTACAGCAGATAACAAACTGACAAGGTACACCTTCTTGAGGTATATGGGGTTTTTGGAGAGTTTCTATTTTTTTAACATTGTTTTACTCTTTAATTTATCTGATAAAAATATTTGTTAACTACGAATCATTGCATCTTGATTTGTGACAAAAATGTGCTGTTTCTCTATACTCCATTAAGTATTCTTCCTTTCAATCAAGAAATCTTATGTGTAAGTATGCATTTTCTTTCTTTCTTTCTTTCTCTTTCTTTCTTTCTTTCTTTCTTTCTTTCTTTCTTTCTTTCTTTCTTTCTTTCATAAATAGAATAAATTAATAATAATATTAACTGATGTCTCTTAATCATTCTTTAATTAGAAAACAGTATAAATATGTACATATATATATGAAACTATATATACAGTTTCAACCAGAATCCCTTCATGATGAAAGAGATGTACCTGGGAAAATTCTGATCACAGTGAAAGAGGTAACTCGTGGTTATGAGCATGATGATGTTGTTTTTGGCTTAATTGTAACATTTAATCTCATTTTCCTGTTTCCCATCCTGTTCTACTTTTGTTTATCTGCCTCTCAGAGACACAGAGGATATTGATTAGTTACTGAGAGCATGTAGCACCTCAGATTAGGAGATCTGAATTTATATCCTGGTTCTAACACAAAAGCTTATGCAGCTTAATGAGTCTAATCATCATTCTCTTATCTATCTATCTATCTATCTATCTATCTATCTATCTAATCCAAATATGTATATATCTATATATAGGTAGATGAAATGAACATTTTTTCATTCTAATGATATAAAATATATTTTTTGTTATTTGCTACAAAAACATTTATGGCCAATACTTGTTTATTAAGCAATAAATTGATTGCTATTTGAGGATGCAAAATCATAAAAAATAATAGTTTAGCACCTAATAAGCAAACAGAACTGAAAATACAGTGGCAGTCAGTGGTAATACTTTCAATATTTTTACTAAAGTGGTATAGAAATTAATACATAAAGGCATGCATTAATTATGCCTTCACTGTAACATTTCTTTTTTTTATCATTAAATAAACTGTTGCTAGGTCACTAGAGAGTCTGTCCTAAATCTTCTTCATTTTATAAAGAAGACCCTTTTACAGTGAAATTTGAAACTAGTACCTAATAGACAACACAGTATAAGAAGATTTGTGAAGTTTTAAGATCAAATGGAATATTTTCAGAGTACAAATTATATTCAGTTTACTTGGGGAGTCCATTCTCCAGCACTTTCTCAAATTATTAATTATATAAGACTGAAGTTTTTTTGTCATTGTCAACTTAATTCCAAACCATCCTGAAGACAATGACTAAAAAGTCATTCTATACTAATCTAAAGTAATTATGTTTTGACAACCATTGTACTATTCTGGAGCCCTAAATAATTTTATGTTTCTCAAATTCAATCCAAGGAAGGATTCTTCTTTATTTTTAGGAAATTGTTGGAATTGTTGGGTATCTATACTCTAGTATCATCTAGTTCTACTGATTTTCCCTAAACACAGCAGGATTCTCTCAAAAAAAATTAACAGATAGAAAACTAAACTCAAGTTTACAGTGCAGTGAAGGAGTGATGCAATGAACATTGCTCCTTTGGAAAGCTTGAAAGGCTGCTTAAGAAATCATCTCCAAGTGGGATATGTATTAACATTAGAATGAATAAGACAGTTATCCCCAGTTTTACAGAATTTTTACAGGACTTTTAGCTTATTTTTTAGTAGTAATAGAAATGTACAGATTATTTTTGGACATAAATTTCAGGGTCATAAACAAATTCATAGAATTTTACAACAGTTAATTAGTAGACACTAGAAAAGAGAGCTTAAAAGTCAGACCATTTTACTAATCAATAATCAATGCATAACTACAAGTTATATTGTAAAAATAAATAAAGTATATTGTCATCAAAACCAAATTTAATTCATACTCACATTTGAATTTTCAGCATGCCTTTCTGTGATCCATTGCATATAAAAACTTTTATTTATAGTTGCATTCTTAGCATTCATGTAAAACTTAGTCCTAAATAACTTAAAAATTTTATATCATCTCTTATGTTTTAACACAAACAATGGGGGCAGAGGGTATAAATGCATAACCTAAAATCATTATGTGTGATAATCTGAAGATCTTTTATGTGTTAGGGGTGTTTGTGTTGAAATTATAGAATATACTACTAAAAGTTCTCAAAGGGTGACTATTTACTTACTTACTTACCAAGAAATCTAAGGATAGTGAGTTCCAGTGTCATTTTACTTTTACAATATGTAATGTTTATTTATTCTCATAAAAATGTAGTATTGATCTAAAAAAATGTCTTCTGATCTCACCCATCAGAATTTCTTTTCAATTTTTCTTAATCTTCACTATCATTAAAGTTCATTATATTTCTCTTCCCATGTTTCTGTAAATGTTTCAACCTTTCATATATTAAGGTAGTGATCTATTTTGGATCTCTGGCTTCTGTGTACTCTCCCTAAATATTTCTCTTTGTGTTTTCATCTGGATAAACTTTAACAGGTAGGTAGCTTCTGATACCTGCTTTCTGGAGTGCATGAACATAAACCTGAGAGTCTACTCCAGCCTTCACTTTCCTTCAATCATCCTATCCAAGAGATCAGACTCTGGAGTAAAATTTTGACCAGGTTCACACCAGAAAGCACAGAAGTCAACATCCAATGTTTTTTTTCCTGTAAAACTTTCATTGAAGGTCTGAGGTGTTAGATCTGTGGGTGCTTGAGGTAAATATCCTAGACCCCAGCTTTTAGGGACTAGGCATCTTATTCCAACCATTGTAATTATACCACTGATAAGCTTTATTTGTTTTTTTTTTCAGAAAATCTTATCTCACAGTATTTCCGAACATTTCTTGGGCACATAAGAATGATGCTGTTGGCAGTCTATGCTTTCCACATCGATTAGTCCAGTTAATGCTCAGGCTATTCTTTTTCATTCTGGCATTAAAACTTGATGTGGATGACACCGTGGAGAATAGAAATCAACAACCTTTGGCATATTTTCTTTGTTTAGCTGGTTCATTGAAAGTGGGGAATGTCAGGGAGATCACAGAATGATTTATAAAATCCTCTGGGAGCTCCAAGATCTGTTGGGCAGAATGGTGTCCTTCATATTCATGAACTGGACTGCGAACACTGCTGTTGTTGACTTAGCCTGAATGTTATGTATGTACCGAGTCCCTCACGAACTGCACACACTAGTTTAACAAACTTAAGCTGACCATGAAGATGCTTTGATACTTTCTTAACTCTGGCAGTAAAGTTCAACCTCATGGTCACCAGAAGGCAAAAAAAAAAAAAAAAAAGAAAGAAAGAAAAACAAGCCATGGTTGCTTGTCATTGACAGAAAAATTGTGAGGTCCAACTGTGGTGACATGAGAATGAACACCTTTTTCTGGCAAAGGCAAATGTATCATACTGAACCTTCTTGCCATGATTAATTTCACATTCTTTGGTCCCTTGTCCTTTAAACACTGCTAGACATGTCTCGAAAACATGGAGAGTACTATAGATTCCTGGGACAGAGAAATAGTCCAAGTTGCCAACTTGAATATGTTAATTTTTGAGTAGAATCTTCAGTTTTTTCCTTCAGGGTCATTTAAATTTTTTTCCAGAGTAAAAAAATAAGAGTAGCTAGTGATGAGTCAAACACTCTTCTAGTGTGTTTGCCAAAAGGAGTTCAAAACCTGGAAGATTATGCAGTATTTCTAAATATATTTCTTAAGCATCCAATGAATTAAAAAGCAAAACACTGCCTTTTTTGTGTTATTTTATTTGATATTTTGCTCCAGGAACAAAATAGTAGCACTTGTACCGGGTTGTCCTGGGTGGCACAGTCCGTCGTCGCTACACCGTCAAGACCATCCAACAGGCCACTAAGCCTGAGACATGTCTGTGAGCTCAAACAATCTCCTCCTTTGGGACAAAGAGTCATCAGCCAAGTACTACTGGCAGCAAGACAATTTTTTCCAGCATTAGCAAAATTTCCCCTCCATAATTCCATTACTGTCCATGTAATATGCTGCATGGAGAAACTCACCAAAGTTTCCTTTGATCTGTCACCATGGTATTCTGAAGCAATTCTAGACCTAAAAATGAAGAGGCCAGGATTACCGTTGACTCCTTTCATTCCTCAAAAGCATTCTCTAATCACCACTGTTAACGACTCCAATCCATCAGCTTCTTTAACAACATCTCCCCAAGTACGGGAAGATGCACTGCGTAGGAACTCTCAATGTTGGCTCCCCTCCAAGGTCATTTAATCACTCAAGACTGTTGGAATTTTTCAGTATCAGAGTCTCTGTTATTTTTTGGCTATTGTTTTTGGTGATGAGAGTAGCTTTTGGCTTCTAATATTCCAAACATATTGCCCCATAGCATGAAGATCAGGACTGGTCTTTCCACTCTTTTCATCTGTAGGTCTATCAGAACTTTCAGAAGCTCCCAGTGTATTTTACCTTGGATGCAAACAGTCAGAACCAGGCCTCCTGTCTGACCCCTAGCTGAGAGAGATGTGAGGTCTTCCGTAATTGGCTTTTTTAACTTTCAGAAGGAATGGACTATAGTCACTCCTACGAGGAAATCTCAGAGGGGAATTGTTGATGTTTAGGTAACAAGGAAGCCTGCCATATACTGTTTGACTACTGGGGTCCCAAGAGAAAGACAAGTCACCTCATGGTCCCAACACACATGAACAAAGACCCAGTGAGAATTTGGTTGCCACTAGTTAGTGAGATATGGTTTTGTAGAGAAAATAGATTCATAACTGATGTTTTACATACATCAAGAAATCCTATTTTAAGCACACTAAAGAGCATACAAAATTCTGTAGGAATAGTAATATAAAAATGATATTGGCATTTTGTGACAATTTTTCAATTAATTTCAAAAGGAAAAACTGTTATTGTTTTAGCAAAGAATATACTTGATATAGTATAGGGATTGAAAGTCCACTCAGTTCCAACTCTGCTACTTATTAGCACTTAGATGTTGAACAACTTATGCTACTCTTTTGAGTATCGATCTCTTCAAATGTCATGAAGGTGGTGATATTGATATTTGAGGAATAAAATCAGACAGCCCTGTGGACATGCAGAGCACAGTCCCTAACCACTGGGGGGTCTTTGGAATATTCTGTTACTTCACCGTTTTGTTCCATGTGTCCAGTTTATTTATCTTCTTTTTTTGAGTTAACAAGGATGTAATAAATTGCAATCCATGATAACCTAGACAATGACTAAGTTTAATTTTTATGAAAAAATATGTTTGCATAACAAATGAGTTGTAAAATTTTAGAAAATATATTTGAAATATAAAGTTTTCTTTATATAAATTATTGAATTAGTAATTAGCTTAAACTCATTACCTTTCATCAAAATACATCTGACATTATATAGTGAACAACGCAATCTCTGATTTTTTTCATTCTGAAACAAATGAAACAGGAAAAATGTAATTATACTTAAATTATTATCTTTTTAGAGGTAAATCCCTTGGACAGTTTATATAAACATAAATGTAAGGCTATTGGCCTACTTTTTAAAAACTCAATTTGGAGTTGTCTTTGGTGTATATGTTCATATTTAGAAGATTTGCTGTTTTAAATATTGGAAACAAATTAAAGGCTTCAAGTAGTTAATTAGTACAAGCTTATTAACTAGAAAAATGACACTTGTGGTAAATAAAACCATGTAAGCAAATTATAGAAGCCCAAGAAAGAAAAAAAGCAAACGAAAAGATAAAGAGGCACTAAGTTTCTCTTAGATGAGGTCATAAAAAGTGAGCAGTACTAAAGGGTGGGCATGACTCCTGCTGTGTACTTTACAAATGTCAGTGTCATTACCGTGTATTCACACTGAATAATGATGAGTACTGGCAGTCAATCTCCCGTAGCCTTCAGGATGTGATATATGTGATGTATGTGATCTGTGGGTTAGGGTCAAATTTTAGTTCATAAATCAGAGAATGTGCCTTTCGATGACATAAAGCTTAATGATTAAATTTGTTCTTTGTCTTCTATATTATCAGGTCATAACTGTATATTTAGAAAAATATATCTAAATACTGCTCTATTTCTGTTTTTCACAATGAATAATGTTTTATTTCTTTTTAAAGCTGTCATTTCAGTATGTAGAATATATGTTTATATTTATATATAGATATAGACATATTAAAGTCAGCAAAAAGTAGCTTCACAGTTGTGGCTACACAAAACAGAGTTTATTCTTGTATTCTTATTTATTAATTATTGTGTAATTTTCCATACAAACAACTGTAAACTTACTTTTGCACTACCCTGTATATACATATACATGTAGATAAAAAGTTAAATAGAAAGGCATAGTAATGAAGATTTTGATTTATTCCATAGTACTGAATCACTAAAGTAGAATTAAAAACAAAATAGAAAACAGTCAATTTCATAAATCACCTGGGAGGCTTGCATTCATGTTTCTAAATCATTAACATTATTCACTATGTTATCGATGTAAATATGATATCTTAAAATGATCCAAAATTACTTAATGAGTCATTTAAGATACTTTTATCTCTGAAAGTTGTTTCAAATTAGAATATTAAATATTGCTTTATTTTTGTATTCTGTCCTCTGGTAGTGATTATACTTCAAAGGAAATTTTAGCAGTCACAGTATAGTGTCCCCAGAAATGAACTCAAGCCTAAACAATACTGTGACTCGGGGAAGTGACTTCAGGGCATTTCTATCCCCTTTTCATTTTTCTTTCTTCTCACAACACCCTCTTCTCCCTTTAGCAACCTCTCTTATGCGCAATTCCACTCAGTTCCTGAAGCACCCAAGTTATTTTCAATTCTGAGCTTCTTTGTTCTTTACTCTCCATCAAAACATGGATTCCATCACAACATTCCTTTGAACAATTAATTACTTCGTTATTCACACTGACAGGTGTATGTTTTTAGTAAACTTTTTTTTCTCTAACATAATTTGATCTCTACATTGAACAATGAGACATTACTTCTTGAATTGGTTGAGACATTACTTCTTGATTACAGTAATATATAAATACAAGTAGCAAATAGGAATCCTTGGAAATTCAGTTTTTCTCCAAACATACAGAATTACCGGAAAATTCCAGACCTTTCAGATTTAAGGGAAAATAGATATGTTACTCTGTGATACAGCCATGTTGATTACATAGAGCAACATTCTAGCTTACATAACTGCAATTGTGAAATATAATTTTTTGGGAAAAATTATTTTCCTCTTTTTCTTTTTTTTACTTTTTTATTGCTGTTCAAGTACAGTACCGAATCTGAATTGGTATGAAGCATTTGTAGTCTTCATTTAACTGAATATTCAGTTTACACTGCATACATGTTATAATTTTGGTCAGTGAGCACAATAATCACTATATAATATTTGTACCAAATTAGATTTATGAAATCTAAATTTTTTAAATTTCCTACACATTTGTCATCATGGGTACCTAACTATGTACTGTGAACAAAGACTTACTAATTTTATAATACTTCTTCATTTTTCTTAAAGGTTTTTAAAAATATTTTTTATTTATTTTAGAGAGAAGGGAACAGATAAAGAGAGGGGGAGAAAAACATCAATGTGTGGTTGCCTCTCACACACTCCCTACTGGGGACCTGGCCCACAACCCAGGCATGTGCCCTGAATGGAAATCAAACCAGCTACCCTTTGGTTCACAGGCCAACACTCAATCCACTGAACCACATCAGCCAGAGCTCCATCTTTTATTTGCAAGTATAATTATTACTTTTGAATCTCTCCTGGTTAGTTATTGCATATGAGGAGATCAGGCTCAGGTCCCAGTTAATAATATCTTATTTTGAAAATAAATTATCTACATCTTACAAATGTAATATGAATGCAAATATTAACACTGCTTTGCAAATATGGAAGATGAGACATTTATAGATGAAATAGTCTAATGTCACGTGACTAGGTCACCACAGAATCATATAGCACATGTTTCCCAGTACTTATATTAATTGCTTTCATCTCAGTCATTTCTCATCCTTTTTGTAGTATTTGGCTTAGACAAAAGATTCTTAGACTAGAAATGAACTCAAGCTGAGATGTTTGCTGGTGACAATAACTTTCGGAAACATCAATATTTTGTCACCAGCTTTCATTGTCTATAATATGGCAACACGACAAAGCCCAAGGAAGAGATACATTTTTGAAAATATGATTTCTTTGTTGATATTTATGGAAGATCAGCATGAACTCCAAATCTGATTATCGTAACTAGTGCAATTAATGCTACTATTTCAGGATGCTACTATTTTTTTTTTTAAAGTATTACATGATTAATTGATCAATTACAAAAGAGCGGTCTAATATTTTATATGTCTATTTGTTTATTCATTCAGATATTTATATAAGAGTGTTTTCTTTTTGGGATATTTTTTTAAAAATATTTTAATAAATAAGAAATATATGGTTTAGTAACTTTCATAAAGAACTGTAGCCTGTAACAAATACCCAAACATTGTAAAAGTGCAGCAAATATGACTAAGTAGTTTTTCTTTCCTTCTTTTTTATGGTTGTTCAAGTACAGTTGTCTCCATTTTCCCCCCAGCCATCCCCTCTTCCCACCCCTGATCCTACCCCCTTTGGTTTTGTCCATGTGTCCTTTATACATGCTCCCTGACAACCCTTCCCCTTTTTCCCTCCATTATTCCCTCCCTCTTCCCCTCTGGTTACTGTCTGTTCTTAGTTTCAATGACTCTCATTATATTTTGCTTGCTTGCTTCTTTTGTTGATTAGGTTCCACTTATAGGTAAGATCATATGGTATTTGTCTTTCACTGCTTGCCTTATTTTACTGAGCATAATGCTCTCCAGTTCCATCCATGCTGTCCCAAAGGGTAGGAGCTCCTCTTTTCTTTCTGCTGTGTAGAATTCCAAAGTTTTTGTGATCCACTCATTTACTAATGAATGCTTAGGCTGTTTCAGCACTTGGCTATTGTAAATTGTGTTGCTATGAACATTTGGGTGCATAGGTTCTTTTGAACTGGTCAGGATTCTTAGGGTATACTCCCAGCGGTAGAATTTCTGGGTCAGAAGGCAGTTCCATTTTAGGTTTTTTTAAGGAATTCATTCCATACTGTTTTCCACAGTGGCTGCACCCATCTGCATTTCCACCAACAGTGCATTAGGGTTCCCTTTTCTCCACACCCTCACCAGTATTTGTCATTTATTGATTTGTTTATGATGGCCATCCTCACTGGTGTGAAGTGATATCTCCTTGTGGTTTTAATTTGCATCTTTTTGATGGCTAATGATGCTGAGCATCCTTTCATATGTGTTTGGGCCTTCTGTGTGTCCCCCTTAGAGAAGTGTCTGTGCAGGTCCTTTGCCCATTTATTAATTGGATTGTTTGTCTTCCTGGAGTGGAGTCATGTGAGTTCTTTATTTTAGAGGTAGGATTGTTTTCAAAATGTTGAAGGATTATTCAGTTAAAGACAGTGTCAAAACAGTTTAAATCAGTTGTACATCCAAGTCACAGTAAATATGATATAACATTCTTCATAAAAGTTAGGAATCAAAAATACTTTTGGCTTACCATGTTACCTGTACATTTTTAAGTATATTTAATTTAAATAAAAGTGTTAAAATGTGATTTATCATAATTAAACAACCTGATAAGTACTCATTCATCATGTATGAGAAGGGCCCATAGTAAATGGAAATTCTTCAACCTGCAAATAGATTATCTAGATACTTCTATCTGTATAGCTTATTGTGGTGTTCTGCATTAATGAATTTTGGATTGCAGGTTATTGTCTTACATATTACAAATATGACTGAATATTCATTATCTTCTATATTTTAAATATAACTAAATATAGTCACACTAGTAATTAAAAATGGACATTTAAAACCACATATAAATAAATTTCACACTACTACACTAAAAAGAATATACCACTTAATACAAATTGATATTTATTTATAAGAATAATAAGTATTTGTTTAAAAAAGTGTTCTGTAATTTCTCAGTATCGCTTTCATATAAAATGCACTCAGTTTTAAATTACTTCAGGACACGTAGAAAGTAAAGCATCATTAAATAATAGTATACTTGAGCAATTATATGTCAATATTAATATAAGCTTATTTGTTTTTTCACAAATAGACTCAAGGCTATTATATGCTTTTTAAAAGTATTTGCCTAGGGACTGGCTTTAAAACTTCACAGTTTCCTTGGTTTCTAAGTGTAGGAGGTGTTGTGAGTGACTCACCAAATGACTGTGAGTGAGTCAGTATGCTTTACTGACATTCTTAAAAGGACAAAAGAAAAACAATTGCATTGATGGAAGACTTGGTGTTAATAAAATTCTGTTTGGCCAACAAAACTATCAAGCAGCTCCTGTCCATCCCTGGAGGATGCTTACATCACTGCTGACAAACAGTTCTCAATTGTGACCAATAGTTCGTCATGGTTTTCTCCTCCCTGCAGGTCCCTGAGTAGCAACCGCCCCCAAGACTAAGTGAGGTCTAAAAAATTGAACCTAGACCATATCAACTTATTCTAGGAATTGTCTAACAACAGCAAGACACTGTTCATTTTTCCATTGCTGGCCCAACTTTCTGTTAAATATGTCTGCTAATCTGTGTTACTCCTCCTCATGACATTTTCATGAAGAAAAAACTTTTTCCATTTGCTTTTAAGATATTTGTAGATTCCTGAGATCTAGGTTCCTTCCCTTGTAATTGCCTTTGTTCTAAGTAAAGTAGTTTCCTATCTTGGTCCAGATTTCCATTCATTTGACACTACCCAGTGGCTTGAGTTTGGAGACAACGAGGGGCAGATGGGGACCAACTGTTTGCTCTGACAAAATATCCAAAGTCATTCCCACAAACGTACCACCTGCTATAATCAATTCCTAACCCCTTAAAAGAGACTCCATCCATGATAATGACACAGGACTTCTATCCATCCCAGAGAGCTAGAACAAGGGGAAAAAATGCTCCATTCCTCTCCATATTACCACTTCAAATAAAGATCCATTTAAAACTGAAAATTTGTGAGACAGTCTTAGACAAAACTGATATTCTTTCACTGTGGTCTCCCCCATTATGTATAGAACTATAAATATACCATCTTTTTTTCCCATGAATTGAAGTATTGAAGAATAACAAAACAACTACCACAGGGGAAAAATAATTTATATAAAGCCTGAATTTATTAATTTGCCAGGAAAGGAGGATTCAAATCACTCTGGAAAAAGTTAAAATTTGCATTAACTATATATTGAACATGCTGGGTATGAGACCAGTAAACAGTTACATTAAAATGGTATAATATTGCCAGGCATTTTTGATTGGTTACTAAAAGAAATTTCTCTTTTAACTGATCACATTTAATCAAGACATATTTTGAGTGGGTATTAAATACAGGTTCACTTCTTAAGTTCTGGAAATATTTTCTGTTGTTGTTTCAGGGACATATTTAGGTAAAAATTGAAAAAGTTTTGGTCACAAATCTACATCATGGTATACATTTTGAACACAGTTATAGCCACATTATATTTCATTCATCCATGTGCAGTTATATGTGCCATTTCATTTGTTTCTTTTTTGAATTTTATTACATCTTTTCCATTGCCATTTAAGCCCTTATATCCCCCTCTAACCTGCAATATCCACCTTGTTGTCCATTCCATGAATTCCTTTTTCCTTTTTTGCTGGATCTCTCCATCACCTAATTTCCAACCAGAGCTGTCATCTGCTCTCTATCTGTGAGTCTCTCTATTTTGCTTATTAGTTCAGTTTGTTCATTAGATGTCATATATAAGTGAAATCATATGGTATTTGTCTTTCTCTGACTGGCTTATTTCACTTAGCATAATATTCTCTAGGTCCAACCATGCTGTTGCAAGGGATACAATTTTGTTCTTTTTATGGCCAAGTAGTATTCCATTGTGTAAATGTTCCATAGTTGTTTTATGCACTTATCTACTGATGAACAACTGGGCTGTTTCCATATCTTGGTGATTGTAAATAATGCTGTAATGAACACAGGTGTGTTTATGTTCTTTTGAATTAGTGTTTTGTGTTCCTTCGGATATATCCTCAGAAGTGGAATAACTGGGTCAAAAGGCAGATCCATTTTTTAAATTTTTGAGGTATCTCCATACTGCTTTCCACAGTGGTTGCACCAGTATGCATTCCCACCAATAGTGTAAAAGGGTTCCCCTTTCTCCACATCTTCTTTAGCACTTATTTGTTGATTTATTGATGATAACCATTCTTTCAGGTGTGAGGTGATATCCCATTGTGGTTTCAATTTGCATTTCTCTGAACATCTTTTCACATGTCTAGTGACCATCTGTATGTCCCCTTTAGAGAAGTGTCTATTCAGGTCCTTGCCCACTTTTTAACTGGACTGTTTGGATTTTTTTTTTTTGGTGTTGAGTTTTATAAGTTCTTTATAACTTTTAGATATTAACCCTTTATCAGATGTATTGATAAATCTGTCGCATTCAGTGGGTTGTCTTTTTATTTTGTTGAGTCCTCCTTTGCTGTGCAAAACCTTTTTAGTTTGATTTAGTCCTATTTGTTTATTTTTCTCTTTTGTTTCCCTTGACTGGCAAGATATATCAGATAGAGCATAGCTGCAAGCAATGTCCGAGACTTTACTGCCTATGTTTTCTCCTTGGATTATTATCATTTCAGGTCTAATATTTAAGTTAATGGAACAGAATGAAAACCCAGGAACAAACACACATATTTATAGTTAATTAATATTCTACAGAGGAAGCAAGAACATGCAATGCACTACAGATAGTTTATTCAATAAGTGGTATTGGGAAAATTAGACAGATGGGTGCAGAAAAATGAAATTAGATCACCTTATTATACTACACATAATAAAAAATTCAAAATGGATAGAAAATTTTAGAGTTGAGACAAGCATACGGATTTACAAAGATTTTATGTAGATAATTCCTCTATTGAGGTCAATTACATGTTTTGGAGACATTAATCTCTTACAGAGTTTGTGAAACATGTTATGCTATCAAATTATATCAAATGATGGTAAAAGGTATGATTATTTGGGAAACAATATTCTCATAAACACCAGAAATACCAGAATCCTAAATTGTCAGTTTCCCCACTTCAAATAAACGGGCCATTTGTTAATAGAAGTGTAACAAACAAGGATTAAGATTTTAAAATGTCTCTCAGTCATTAAACATAAAGTCCAGTCTTAACATATGAATTACTTTGGTAGAGTGGCCATAACAAAATACTGATAAATGGATGGCTTTAAACAGTAAAAATTTAATATCCAAAAGTCCTGGAGTCTGAAATCAAGTTATGGCAGTACTGGGTTCTTTGGAGGACTATAAAGCATCGGAAAATATAACTCAGATCCAAATCCTCACTTAACCCAGAAAACTGCCTCACAATGGTAATGGAGAAATAACACAGTTTCATTGTTGAGTAAGAACTAAAGTCCAATGTGATATTTTAACAGCCAGACCACTAAGAGGTTGAGGAGACAGAAAGAAAATGTACCCTTTTATATAAGAAAGCAGATACAATGTATTGCATATATATTTTCAAGGTAAGTACTAGCTGCTAGGGTTGAAATTTGTGAACCGGGGATAAGAGCAGAAATTAGCAGATAGCAAAAATTTAAACATTTACAATAATTTCTAAAAGACACTATTAAAATCAAAATACAAATGGAAAGAAATGCATATACTTGAGGTGTGCATTAATTTAATTTTAAGAATATAACTCAATATTTGCCAACTCTTATGTTGTATGTGTATGGGTGGATAACTGAATGCAAGGATTCCAGAGCAGAACATTAAAAGAAATATTTCATTTCATATTAAATTAAATATATTAAAGTTGTTTACTAATTTTATCATTAAAATACTTTTGAATCTAAATTAACTGAGGTCTAAGGTCACACTAAACTTAATTAATAATATTAACAATACAATGTACAATTTGAATATGTTATTATATAAAATATAAATATACTGAAGCAAATTACTTCCTTTTCTCTCATTATGTATCGTGGTATGTACCTCAGGTATAAAAAGGCACAATACATGAGAAAAGTACAAATTCAAAAAAAAAAGTAACAAGCAATGAATAAGCCAGAAGTTTCATTACAATGGTTAATTTTAACAAAATGATGGTTCAGCAAAACTCAAGAATCTGATTGCATGTAGCAAGCAAAATGCGTTGAATAATATGTTACCTGATTTCCATTGCCCTAAGTATGGTATTTAAAGGGAATGACTTTATAAATAATAATTAGCTATCTAAAACAGTAAGCTAAATCTTTATTAATTGATTTGAATGGATATTCATGATTAGTTATTAACTAGAAAAAGTATGTCAGAGAATAACTTTAGTAAATGATACACACAATACTTTGTAAGATGTGTGTATGTAAATAGATACACATATAAATATATGCATGCATGTGTATATACATACATACACATGAATGTGTAACTTAATGATCTCTGACTTGCAATGTAGGAATTCATTTCTAAACAAATGTGGTATGCAGAAAGTTGAAGTATGTTCTAGTTCGAAAGAAATGAGATGGCGATTTTGTTGGCCTTCACTTCCCTGCAGATAATTTTTTTAATAGTCTCTCAGGAAAGATAATGATGCATTATCTCTGAGTATCTCATCCTGAGAGAGCACAAGATTATCTTTCTTAAATAATAATGAGTTTGAACTAAAGTTTGGCACAGTAATGAGGTTGGAGCATGCCATTCTTTATCCTCACTTAAATCTCTGTTTTGAAAAGGAAGGATAGATGGTTAGCAATTGGTATTGTCAGAGCAAATAATGGCAGTACAGACATCTTTTTCTGAGGAATTTTGACTGAATGTGGTGTACCATGGAAACAATCTCTCAGCAACAAAATAGTTCAAATTGGGAATTAATCCCCAGGTCTATTTACTCTTTTAACATATACTTTTGTGGTTTTCTTTAAGCTATTATAATTTCCCTTTAAAGAAACTCTAATAGTGATAAAAATCTATGACTACATTAGTAGAGTATCCTATTTGAATTAGAAAATCAACCCGAAGAACTACTGCTTTGAATGTGCCCTTAGAAATAATCGAGAGTAGTATATTCATCAGAAACAGGAGTAAAGCAAGATCCTGGATACCCATGTGCATTGATCGCCTAAGGCCAAGCAGCTAGTGACTGACACAGCCTCCAGGGACATACAATTTTCCTCTTCCTTTGCAAGGGCTATTTTACTGAAGCTGCAAAAACTATAGAATATAAATTGAGGAGTTATAATTAAGGATAAAGTACACTTTAAACAGTGTGTATTGTTTTAAAAAACTTGATTCTAGAAAATATTTCCCTTATAAAACTTATTCATTAATTTGATATTTAAAATGTGTGTTGATTAGAGGTGATAATTTAAAAATTTTAGTGAATATCTTTTAATATCTATTGAATTGGGTTTATTAAGTATTATATCATATCTTTTATTTTTTTGTAAAACAAAATTTTTAAAAAACAGTTATGTATAAGAAACTCCTCATCTTGCTTTCAATTGTAAAATGAATTTGCTTCAAATTAAGATGTTTTGGAAATAAGAATATTTGAGTAATGATTTACAACCCAATCTTTTTAGGAAAATAAATTTTCCTGTGTACATAAATATATCATCCATCTAAAGATATTTTGGTTTTGATTTTTGTTATTTGATGTTAATTCAGTTCACTTTTATGTAGCATGTATTTTTTATTTTATATCAGCAGCTGCCATCTGTTCAAACAAAATAAACAAAAGTTTCCAGAATCCTCATTTTCTTTTAGCTTGTATAATTCTGAACAATTGGTTCCAGAATTGCCTCTGGCATCTCTCATCTGAAAAGAAGAAAGAAAGAAAGGAAGAAAAGAAGAACGAAAGAAAGGAAGAAAGAAGGAAGGAAGGAAGAAATGAAGAAGGAAGGAAGGAAGGAAGGAAGGAAGGAAGGAAGGAAGGAAGGAAGGAAGGAAGGAAGGAAGGAAAGGGTACAAACATACTTCAGTTAATTTAAAACCAGAATGCTTCCAGTGGCTATGTCTTCGGGTATATACTGTGTTATATACTCTTTGGAGCATTATTACTCTACATCATTGTCTCTGTATACTTTAATTTGTTTATTCTCTCAAGTATTCAATGACAGCATTCTATGTGCTCAGTTTAAAGTCGAAATAAACATGCAAGTTTCTTAATTTGTGGAATCTCAATATAATGGGATATTTAGTAAGCTAGCAAATAATCAGAAATAAACAAATATCTGTAAAATACCATAGCTGTGATGAAAACAGTGCATGTTTTAACTTTAAAATGCTATAAGAGGAAGAGTCGATGATTTAAGTAGATCAGTGAAAACATCTCTGATTTTTACTTAAAATTTAAATTGGAAAGAAAATACAATTTCACAAGTGAAAGGATGTGTGAAGCAGAATGAAAAGTGTTCCAGGCAATGGAGACGACAACTGTGTCTTTGAACAGAAGCACATCTCATCTGCAGAACTGTGTAAGGACAGGTTGGCTGGTGTCCAGGGAGAGTGGGGGCTATAATCTGAGGCAAAGCTGGAAAGACTTCTATGTCCTGTTAAAGAGTTTAAGAGCAATGGGAATGCATTAATGTTTGCTTTTAATATTATTTTAAAGGATATATAGTAACAAAATTTTAACTTTGTAAAAATAATTCTTAATGCAGTATAAACAAAATACTTTGAAAAAAACTGAAGTACTAAGAGGCAAATAAAAAGGCTATTGCTAAACTCCAGAAATGGTAACGGCAGTATCTTGGGGTAGGAAAATGGTTTTGCATGTGGAAAGAAGTGGACACATTTGAATGACTTTCAAGAGAAAAAAAATTGACAGAGTATGAAAATGGATTAAGTACTGAAGGCTACAGGAGCATGTGGTATTGCGGTGGCTTGCTTATACAACTGATTGAATCCATTCATTTACTAAGATAAGGAAGGCTGGAAGACAGTGATTTTGTGGTAAAGAAAGATCATGCCTTCTCTTTGGTATTGTTGAGTTTAATTTGCCTTTGAGTTAACCAGGGGTTGATTCAATAGGCGTGTGGGTCATACATCTGGAGCAAAGAATATTTTATGGTAAAGAGTTTTATATGTGGAAGTAGTCATAACTAGAAGTAAAAAAAAATGTAAGTAATTGTGGCTGACAATATAGAACTGTTAGTAAAATTGTATTCATCCCAAGCCAATTTAATGTAATCATATCTTAAATTCCACTCTCAAGCATGACTGTTATGAACATGAATAACTCTTTTATTCTGAAATTGCTGCTAATCGTAAAATTACTATTTAGGCACATATTAAAATTTGAAGTAAAAATTACAATTTAATTGAAACAAAAGAAATAGAAGTATCTGAATGGAATACTATATATACATATAGATTTAAATATATGCCAGAATAAAGTCCATCAACCGGGATAAACACATTTGATTGACTGGTTTTATTAGTAAAGATTTAGGCTTTAGAAGCATTAAGGCATTTTAATTACTCCAAATGTCATTGAAGACATTGGTGTTTATATAGATTTCAGGGACTGTAAATAGTGAAATATTTGGAATATTAGTTAGTTACCATGCTGAGGGAGTTGTCTTATATGTAAAGCTTATAAGGACTTTAAATTGTATCTCTTCTCTAAGACTTCCTAATTGCATAAAGCCTCATTTGTTCCTTCCATAAACCATAGTAGGAGAGTATTACGTGAAAGTCACTAGGCATATCCTGCACTGTAATACAAGAGTTCTTACATTTTTGAGGTACTTACAGTCTATCTGAGTAAGACTGCTATAAAACTGAAGTGCCAGACAGTGTTAACAGGAGCACAGGATTCAGGGTCAAGTAGTAACCCAAAGGAAAGTGGTCAATTGTTCTTGGTACTGGGGGTTAGAGTCTTATCAGGGCACAAAGGAGTAAGTGCTGGTACTTCAGATGGAATTAAGTTGAAGTGCAGTTGTTGGCACAGAGGCCCTCTCTTAGATACCTATGTCACATCTTCTCTTCTCTCTTAAAGCATTTTACCATTTCATTGTTCTGCCTTGTTCTCAGAAAACTTAGCTCTTTTTCACTGAGAAAATGAAAGCAATAAGAAGAGAATGTCTATACACATCTACCATCAAATTCACGAAATCCATCTCGATCTGTGTTCTTGTCTTGTCTTCCTATCACAGTGTACACACTGTTTGGATTCCTTTTCAAAGCACAAAGACTCACTCGTGATTTTTATCTCTTTTCTTCTTTACCTTCACTTCCAAAACTGCCCACTCTTTCTACTTCCTCTACCAGCATGTTTTCTTTCTATTGAGTTATTTTCATCAACATATATCCTGGCTTTAATATATCCCTAGCTTTGACTCTGAACTCCGTACAGCTGACAAAAATTTTATTGGCTCCTAACTTAAAGGAAATTATTTTAATTGCAATTTTTCTATCTTCTGGTTTACTCCCTCCTTTCTCCTTTGAAAACACCTCAGTCATTATTTGATTCTAATAACTCCATTAACACAGCCCTTCTCATTGTGATAAAAATCCATACCTCCAGCCCATGTCTTACCCCTGACCTCTAGAAAGGCACCTCCTCTTTTACTTGCACATGTATATCTAGAAGAGACTTCAAACTTAATGTGCATAAAATAAAACTTGGGAATTGCCTCATCAAACCTACATCTTCTGCAGTACTCCAGTCTCACTAAAAAGGCACAACCATTCTTCTAATTATTCAGAGAAAATCTTTGCATCTTCAAGCCTTCTCTACCATAGTTCATATTCCAATAAATCAATAATATTATTGATTGTTCCACTGAAATGTATCTTTTGTCTGAGCACTTTTCATCACCTATGGGCAGCAGTCATAGTCTATGATATCAAACTTAATCCTTTAAAAATATAACACATCACAGCACTTAAAGTTGTTGAGGTTCTCCCAATCTCACTCAGACTGCAGTTCAAATTCTATGTGGTAGTTTCCCAGGTTGTATGTAATCTGGGCCACCATTTTATAAATAATCTATTTCTTACCTCCTTACCTCTTTCTCACCCTCATTTTGATGCTTTGTTGTCACAAGCTAATTTCTGCTTCAATGACTTTGCATTTGTTTTTCTATCTATCTGGGAAATATTTTTCCAGAATTTCCAAGTTTTTTCATCTTTTTATTTTCTTATAGTGTCTGTTCAAATATTATCTTATCAGGGAATGTTTCCCAATAGCCTTATATGAAATAAATACACACTCAAAATATTTGTCTTGCTTTGCCTGCTTTATTTTCCTTTTAGCAACTTAACCATCTATTATAATATACCAATGTAATTAATTTTGGTCTATTTCTCTATTAAAATATAGGTTACACCCACTAGCCTATGACTACAATGAAATTGTGTTGCTCCCTCAGCTCTATTAATTATACATTGATCTGTATATAGTATATATTAATCCCATAATATTTGCTGAACAATTGAGTGACTGACAGACTGGATAAATCAATGAATGAATAAATGAATGAAAAATAATGTGAGTAAGCTTTCAGAGGTTATGGAAAACTGAACGTGCCTGGAAATGTGTAAGTTCTAAAATATTGCCTGAATAGCCCTGGCTGGTGTGGCTCAGTGGATTGAGTGATACCCTGCGAACCCAAGGGTCACCAGATCCATTCCCAGTCAGGGCACGTGTCTGGGTTATGGGCCAGGTCCCGTAGGAGCCTGAAATAGGCAACCATACATTGATGTTTCTCTCCTTCTCTTTCTCTCTCCCTTCCCCTCTCTCTAAAAATAAAATAATAAAATCTTTTAAAAATAAAGTATTAGCAGAATATAGTTAGAATTTGTTTTGTGTAAGAAAAAACAGCATGGTTAATTATTGTTTTTCCAGAAACAATTAATTGCTCTTTTTCTATCTTCATCTATAAAATCTTAAGACTAGATTTCATTCAGGACTTCTGATGTAGATGAACAATTTTGAGTGTTATCATGTGTTTGGCATCATGTTAAACCTTTAATGTACAAAATGAAAGCAGAAGCTAGATATCATGCTCAAGGAGAACAATCATTATGCAATTTCTATAGAAAAAATAAGGGCTATAATTGGAGAACATTGTTTTAAACTACACTTAGAAGAGGCATTTTAGATGGTCTTTATTCTAGGCCTTGTAGATTTAATCATTAGATGAACTAACCATTTGCTTAAAGCACCAATTAAAAGTTAATTTATTAACATTTTGATGCAAAAACAGGTTCTGAAAAGTTTTAAAATGGCCTCTCTTGTTTTGTTTCTTCCAGTGGCACCAGTCATAAAAGTCTTTAACCACATTTTTCTGAGAAGCCTACATCTTTAATTTTATCACCATACATTCAATATAAAAGCGTTATGTTTAATGGTTATAACTACATTTATCTAAAAACTCAGACAATCATTGCTGAACACTGATGGGTAGAGATATCTGTCAATGCAGATAAAAAATTATGCAGTACTATTTAAATTTACACATGGTAGACTATAAATAGTTAGAAGTGAATGCTCTTATTCTATTTCCTATTTTCTATAACTTTAAGTGTTTCTTTCATCTTGCTCAGGAGTTATAATTGGGACACTTTTGAGTGACAGAACCAGGAGTTTCACTGACAAGGGAATAATTTTGTTTCCTGAGGGTATGATTATCATTTTGTTAATTTGCCAAGGGTAATTTTTTAATTCAAATACGATTAATGGATTCCTAAGAAAAATATACATTTTTTTCTATCGGACACAAAGGGGTAACATAACCGTCCTTCTAAAATAGTTATAAAGAGATCACACTGCACATTGGAATAACTATTTTGCATTGATGTTAGTATTGCAAGAAGTGAGATAGAGGGACAAAAAAAGAGACACACTAAGTGGCAGAAGTAGAATCTTCAAAGAGCAAAATAAAAGCATGGGAAAAGCGAGCAGAAGACATAGAGAGTTTATAAATTTTCTCAGTGAGTACAATGAGGGTTCATTTGAATTAATCCTTTTCACACATTGGATCATTTTAGAGAACGGTAACATCTAAAAATCATACAGAGACAAGCAAAAGTCAATGGATGTACAGAAAATAATTAGAATGAAGGTGGACCACAAAGAAGAAGGAAGTTTCTAAACATTCATCTGTAAATACAGTCTTACAAACTACCTAGTGAATATCTTGACACAAAATTAAATGATTATATTTTAGTACATTGTTATACTAGGTGTGTTTTATTTATACTAAATGTATAGTATTTAATGTAATGATTTAATAAGTCTAAATATACAATTAATCATAAACTATTTTTACCACATTGTATATTGGCTAAATCATACATTATATTTGGTTGGCTTAAAATGGAGACATAGGTCAATGGAATTGAAGTAACAAAACAAATCACATTAAGTGTTACTATGTTTCTCGTTGCCCATAGTGTCATGGAGTAAAGCCTTTATGGTGAAAAACAACTTAGTTTTGGTTTTGTAACATTTTTAGCCTTAGAATACTCTATTAGTTACACCAGTATTCATTTTTCCTATTTTTTCTTTAAAATATATTTTGATTTTTTATCCTGACTGGAGGATATTTTTCTTGATTTTTAGAGAGAGAGGAAAGGAGTTAGAGAGAGAGAGAGACAACAATGTGAGACAGAAACATTGATCAGTTGCGCCTCCACGTGCCACGACCAAGGATGAACCTGCAGTTTAGGGATGTGGCACGCAAAGATGCTCCTACCAAATAGCAACCAGGCCAGGGTAGTTTTTTTTAATATTCATTTGGTGTGAACAAATTTTCAGTGTGCCATCTGGAAAGACAAGTGTATACTTTTATCATAAACTTTATTTGAGTCTTTTATTGTAACCTTGATTAAAGTGTAACCAATAAATTGTACAAGTGGTAGTTGATATATCACATAGTTTTAAGAATTCAGAAGAATAAAATAAGAATTTCAAATGATGATATCAAGAGAAATATTAAAGATTCCCATAGTCCCTTTTGGGCTATAATGATCTTACATTATTGTGCAAAATGTTGTTGGATTTATGCAAAATGCTGAATTTACATAAGATTAAAAATGATTTTCTGAACTAATTTATGCAGCAACTTCTTCACGCTTTGGGAAAATTTCTTCTTTCAGCTGGACTTGAATTATGTTTTTGTCTTCTTAAGTGAATACATTAGGAACTTTTACTTCAATAAATAGCCATAAACTCTTGTGAACCTCAAGGGCTTCTACCCCTCGCTCCGATTCTTTCACTCTGAAATGTAATGGGCCAATCATTCCACCATGGCCCTCTGATAAACTCACCACATGGGAAAAGACTGGATCTATTCCAATCAGATGTAGGAAAAATATGACTATGGCTGTTAGTGTTTAGAAGTAAGCATATATCTCCTAGGTATTGGAAAACAAGTTTGCCCTTACTATGACCTTTGTGTATTTTTCCTTCCTGCCAATATGGTCTCACAGTGGATTCAGAGTGAGTCCATTAACAAGCATCCACATATCCATTACCTTGGTCCTTTCAAGGTTTGAGATAATTGTTGTATTTTATTCTTCTAGAGAGGGAACAAATTGAATATCGTTATGTCAAGGTGTAAAATAGAATTGTATTTTATTTTTTACAGAAGAAGGGGCCTACAAAGGCACAATTTCTTATACACATCAAAGCTATAACTCAGCCCTGGACTATATCTTACTGCAAGACTTAGAATAAACATGTATTAATTCCTGTGTCCCATACAATGTTAATAAACAGAAATGAGTCAATACCATTAATGCTCAACTTTCAGATGCTTGAGTATCATTTTATGTAATGCTAAAAACATACAAATTATTCATGTAACTCTTGAGGGATTATTCAATCCCTCTGGTATTGAAAAATGTTCAATCCAGATTGACTCCAGGAGTATCTACAATAAATGTGCTTTTTCTTAAAATCCTTTTCTTAACTTGGCAAATTCAGTGAATGATCTTAGTCTCAATCAAAATCAGAAATGATATAAATATAATTTTATATTTATAAATGAGGCATGTATTATAAGAGAAAAAGTGTTCTAAGAGAAACTCATTAGAAGCACTGGTCCTTATTCTGATATTCAAATAAATAATACAGGTTGAGATGCAGCAGAATGAATAGGAAACTAAAGCCTTGGCTGGATGGCCAGATAAAATCTACTAAGTAAGGGACATTTCATCTACATGGCATGAGAATTGCAGTTCTCCAAATGATAGCATTTGATAAGTGTTCACAAATCTCAATTGCTCTTGTTCTATATTTGGAGGACATCTAATACATAAGCTAAATTCAGTTTTTTCTTGCAAATATATCATGTCTTTGGTACTGTTAATTACATACCTTTCTAATGAGTATACTAAATTATTACATTTTAATATAATATAATTATACATTATTATAATTTATATTAAATTATGTAATAATTGCCTTTTTTGGTCATGGCCAAGTTAGTCTGTAACAAAATGATACAAATCCTCGCTGATATTTAAAGCTGATTTATTTTTCCACTATAAACTATCATATTTGACTTAATCTAAATTTTTTCCATCTTCAGGTTCCATTATTTAATTCATCTTTAAGGAAGCAGATTTGAGGTTGACTAAAATAAGCAGTTTAAAAGTTCATTATGATAGCTCTCTGATAAAATATCCCTGGCTTATTACATTGTGGTTGCATCAACAGAATTTAGAGGCAGACTGCCTGGGGATTATTTCCAGCTTTGTTACTTATCAATGGTGAGAATGTATGCAAATTGTTCAATCTCTCTGTATTTGTTTTTATATCAGAAATGTATATAATAATAGTTCTACCTCGATAGTGGATTAATCAATTAATAGCTTTAAAGAGTTTAGAATAGTAACAAAGCCATAGCAAATGCTCAATAAGTAATACTAAATACTGTGCACTGAAAGTTTGGTGTGAGGTAAAGAATAAGGAAGATATTGGTGTCTCTTTTCTGTTTACTGGTTTTCCTCAAAGGCCCCAGTGCCTGGTAGATAGTTCTTTTTGATGAATTAATGAAACTCAAGGCATTCCACCAAAATATATCATTTATCAATTTGTAAATGAAAACTCAATACTCAAAGTATGATTTAGTGTAATTGGTATAGCATAGAGTCTGTGAACTAACATATAGGGATGAATCCCTCTAATTTAAATGCTGATCTTCCACACCCTGTGGTTTATTTAACTTCTGAGTCTCATTTATCTTATCAATAAAATAAGATTAATAAAAACACACCACTCAAGTTATTTTAGGATCAGGTAATATTATATGCCTAAAATGCTTAAAATACTGCATACCTATATAGTAATATAGGTTTCATCTATCATATATTTCATATATGTATCATATATTACTAGTATTATTATTACTTATCATTTGGATAATCATTAAAAGTATAGAGGTTTTCTTTATGCTTTAGTTTCATTAACATTCAGTAGGCCCCCTTTATACTTTCCCTTTTTTTTTCTTTCATTAACTTTTAAAATGCTTGTTTTCACAGTAGTCATGTTTTATACCATTTTATATTCCATCTGCTCTCACTGGTATATGACTGCAATGAATGCCAACTGGTGATTCATCCTAGTGATTTAAGAAATAGTGCTCTTTAGATATAAAATCAAGTAAGCCATTTTCTCTGTGATCAATTACTCATGTCCTTCCACCTTAAAACAGAGTTTTGACAGATCTGCCACTCAGTAACCTCTCAAAAACAGGGTCTTCTTCAATATCATTTTCATTTAAATGAATTTTTTGCCATCATGTCCCAGAATAGAAATACTTCTTTCAGACATTGGTTACTAATCCTATAAGCAGAGCTGCTGAGAAAGGTTTTCACAGAATTTTGTACTTACTGTCTTTTGTTAATTATCTCACTGACAAAGGATAAGCAAATAATCTTTGACTTTATTATTATTATTCATTAAGTCTTATTACTGGAGACAATCTCTTTGGAAAGACTGATATCTATTATTTAATTTTCTGTCCACGGGATCATTTTGAACATCCTCTAACTTCTATAAGACAAGGTTTATCTAGTCTGCTCTACTCATTGAGGACAAGCAATATGCATCCCAAATATGTTGACTAATCCTTAAGTGTTGGCATGTGCTTTGTGCTAAGGATGAATGAATAAATGCAACTTGGTTTGTGTTCTCCTGGGGTTACCACTCTAGTAATGGAGCTAGTTGAAGATGAATAAAAGTAATAAATGTAGCTAGTGCATTTACAACTTATATTAAAGGGAACTAATTTACTAAATTTTGAAAAACAAAGGGAAATGTCTATATCTTACCCAGGATTTTAATTAGGTAGATTTTCAAACTTTATTTTACTGTCAGTCACTATATTTAAAAAGGCAGTCTATTACAAAAGGAATCATTTATTTTAGACAATAGCATCCTCCTTTTTCATATTTTCCACTGAAGCAGTGATTAGATGAATAAAGTACAAACACCCACTAAATCATCAAAGAGATCACATTTCCTGAGAATTTATTAACTTCAGCTTTTAGGAATCTAATACCTTCACTTTTTATAGGTTTATTAACATCAAGAAGTTATTGCATAATGTTAAATCCAATAATCTTTTTGTATTTAGTGTAGTATAATTTTTTGGAATAAAAAGCAATTGCATAATCATAGTTTGATCTTCAGAATGTTTTATAATAATAGACTTCTGTTTATGCTATCCATGTAAATTAATTTTTTTCTTACATATTTTTGGCTAGTCAGGATGTTATTACCACTAATCCAAAAATTGTAGTTCCATCACAGATATATAGAATTGAGAATTAATTATGTTTTGCAATTTTTTATGAATATTGAAATTATTGAGTGCATATAGATTGATGATTTGAGTAACATTACCTTTCAAAAATAATTTAAAATTAAATTCTATTCAGATTATTCTTTATATGATAACTAATCTGGTGATTTTTAAAGCCTGTGAAGCAAATCTCAGTCCAGTAAGGAATATTCAGGCATTGAGACAGAATAGTGATTAGTGAGTGGAGGTGGGTCTTTTGGAAGGAGTCAACATTGGTTATCATTTAGCTTGTTAGGGTTCCCTTAGGAGATTCTTAGGAGATATCTTTAAATCAACTGGGTGATCTGCTGAGAGCTACTTACTAAACAATCTTTCTTTCTACTTCCTTTATTTTCTTTCTTTCTTTTTTTGTGTTAATACAAAGCACTATGTTAGAGTTTGCATCCAGGTTTTAGGGGAAAAATTGTATGCAGTCTCCAGGGGTAGAATGAGAGACACTGTCTCTTCCAATCTGACTGAGCATGTGCATAAAGATGGCTCCTGGCTGAGTGCTCATTGTTTGTGGAAAATGACAGACCGTTGGCACCTCTAGCTACTTAGGCTCCTTTGAAAATCTACTTTAATTTTTCCCTGTTAATTTTAGTGGTGCTTTTTAGCCCTGGGTTTTAAGGGCTGCCAGCATTACTTATTTCACCAGTAGCAATACTATAGAATCTTTTCAAAGTAATGCAGAGAAGTTAGCAAAATTAGGTGCTCTGGATCCAGACTGTGTTTTTGAATCTCCAATCTTCTTCCATTTAGCTGTATGACCTTGGAAAAAATAACTCTATATACTCTGGTTTCCTCAACTGTGAAATAAGGATAATAATGACATTAAACTCATAATGTTTTCAAGAGGAATATATGCATTCATAGACATAAAGCACGATGCCTGACACATAAGTGCACTCAGTAAATACTAGCTTTATATGTGCAGAATGTCACGGGTATTGAATGGAACTTATACTAAGGTCTTATAACAAACAAGTTTGATGGCTCCTTTTTGTTGCCTTACCTGATCAGTTCCCCAAGCTTTTCTGACCTTCTTTGTGTTGTTCTGCTTTATGTTCCAGAATGTTAATACATGTACATCGTACCACAGGTCTTTCTTCTTCTTTTTTTTTTTTTTCTCATACTATTTGGCCAATGGATACCACCCAAACCAAATAAAATGGCAAGAAGAAGGAGAGGTCAAAATATCGTTTTCCTCTCCTTGACATGGTATAGTATTAAACAGATTTCTCTTCCCACAGCTGCTGACTAGAACCTTATTTCATAGGTTATTTCTGTCACATTGCTATTCTCTTTATTCTTTTAGGTATGTGTATAGAAAATCTTCTCATTGTCATTTTCAGTGGGTTATGCACTCACCCTGGTTGTTTTTGTAAATGCTATCCACTCTTTTGTGCATAATACTTTTCTTCGGTTAAATATTCTGAACACATTGAACATGACATCTTTACTTATTGATGAATTAAATAAAAGACAAGGACAAAATTGTGTCATTAAATACTTCTTTGAGGTTCACTAAGACACCACTGAAATGTCTATGTTCTCCAAGCACCAAAACACCTTGTTCATCTATTCTTGAAGGGACGAGGTGCAGAAAATCTATGTCCAATTTTTTTCAGTCTGTCATAGTTCTACCTTTCAAAGTCAGGTGAAGTGTCTCCAAGAGAATCAAACATAATTCACACAGAGCAAGGGTAATTAAAAACATACAATCCATTTCCTTTTTCTCATTAACTAGATGCTTACCAAACTCCCGAATAGTTGCCTCACTCTACTTTTGTCTTCCAAGTAGAGAATCTATCATGTGTCCTAATTTTCAATGATGGGGGAAATTCTGGAGGCTCTTTCTGTTGCCAGAGGAGGATTGAGATGGGGCAGGTCTGCCCTGGCACATTCAGCAAGTAATTTCTTGCAGTGTCACAGGTAAGAAATTTCAGGGGCACTAGAAAAGGAGGAGTTTAGCAGTAGTGACAAGATTTATTAGAATGGAAAGAGAGACACCTTCAAAAAGGCAGAGAGCGGTCAGGTTATAGCAGTGGTTACCTCAAGGTCCTTACTGACTAAACCTCCATAGATTTCCTTGGGTTTGGGGAGAGAACAGGCTTTCTTTAACTCCTTAACTCATTGTCACTTTGTCCTCAATGGATGAGGGCTTAATACATTTTTAAGGTTGATTTTATTGTCTTTATATGTATATATGTATATGTATATATAATACATATAACATGTATTATACATATGCATATATGTATAATGTAATATATATATATTAGCTTGGGAGATTTCTTTTTGATCACTTACATTTACTGCTTTTTTTCTTGGACACTTGATAAAAATTTGAAACAGAGAAATCCCCTCAAAGATGAGCAGAATTTCCTCTTAATCTGAAGTTCACATCCCTGATGCCCGTTCTCAAAGGTGTTTGCCACATATGCAGAAACTAATCAAAAATAGATACCTAAAATTAAGAAAGCACTTATTTTTCTTTTGAAATATTATTTTATTTACAGACTTTTATTTTTGGGTGGCATTGATATTTATTTATAAAAGGAAGACAAATATAGTATTTAAAGAATAAATAGATCATATTTTTGTTAAGCTGCTGAGAATAACAACGAATCATGCTAATAAGTCATATGTGAACTAAAAGGTAGCAGTTTAGTTCTATTAGTTTCAACTGCATTACAGTAGGCTTTTAAATAAAATATTTTAGGAATTCAGTTCACTCTTTTATTTAACATAGATTTGCATTTAAATATCTTTTAACATTACTTTTAATTATTTGTTATTCAGTGAACAAAACTGATGGTTATTGCATTAAAGTTTTAATGAGAAAAGGTTGAGAATATTTAATATAATTTCATGATAATAAGTATGTGAGTAGATTAATAATGAAAAATGCATAATATGATCTTTCATTATAGCTGGAAGGTTAAGGAATTAATCTTGTAGACCGTGAAATGGAAGTAACTTCCTTACTATTTTATTAACTAATGCGTAGATCAGTAGAATAAACTCTTCTATTCAGAGCGTGTCTGTTGTCTTATTTATTGTCACTACATAGGCATTTCTCTCGGGCCATAAGGTTACTATAATTCAATAAATAATATCCAAGTAAGAAGTAGATCATATTATATAATTTTCTTGGTGTTTGATATTACTTAACAAATACATCAACAGCTCTGAAACTGAAATTCATAGTTATATTTATTGTAAGTTAAGCAGTTTATTAGCATGATGCCACCAATGTAGGAAGCCACCATTAAACAGGAAAACAAGCAGAATATTCAGAATATTGTAAGCTCCACAGTTTTTTTCCATGATTGGGTAAGTTGTAATCTGAAGTATGATTTTTCTATGAAAAATAAAACCTGAGTGTACAAACATGCTCAAACAATTTATATGAATAGTCCTCTATAATTTAAAATTATATAGTATCGAATAGGTGCAATCCATGACAGAATCAATATAAGAACTGTTCAGTGCAATGCTTTTCTTATTTTACCCTTGGTGATGGCTGAATTTTTCAATCACTGGAAAGTTGTCTTAGCACTCAAGAAACTATTGGCCTTTTGACAAATTTAACACCATGCTTGGGAAAGTGTTTGTGGGGTAGAGGGGAGAGCCATCAAAATGTCTCCCTGGCTTTCCCACTGTAATTTGATTTAATTGAATAAAAATGACAAAAAATACATTTTATTCATTGACGACAGAAATAAGTAATGGGCTTCATGTTACCACTACCAATTTCTCTATTCTCTCATACTACTAATATGTTCCCAAGTTCCAGATTTAACTCTTTAGAATGAATGTGGCTAATGACATGGGTAATCTTCAACCTTCTTCTTGGAATTAGACTTGATTGCTTCCAGCCCACATCTTCATTTGCTTGCTCCACTGATTAATTTACAGGTGGTCTTTTCAAGGTTTCAAAGCATCATATAAAATTCAAAATGTATGATCCCACTTCTGTCCTCAAATTGCTGTTGTTTCATAGTGCTTCTCTACCCAAGTATTGTGCGTGGGGCACACTTCCCATTGAAACCTTCCTTCAAGGTGTGAGTACAAATTTACCTACTATTGTTAGTTTTAACAGAAGAGCTCAAATGAACTCAAATACAATAATCTCTTGGTTCACAGTCCTGCGCTTAATCCACTAAGCTACACCAGCCAGGGCCTAAATACAATAATCTATATCTGATCCTACACACATTCCATTTGACTTAAGGACTTATTTTTTAAGGCAAAGCAATAATGTTCAAAATTATGTGGGAATGTCCCCAATCACAGATTGATTTTTCCATCTAAAGAGAAATAAGCAACATAAATCTCATCCATATTGTTGTAATTTAGTTTTTACACTTAGTGATATTTTAAAATATCTTCCTAATATTTTGGCAAGTGTATATCATTAGTAAAACATTTATTGACTCATTGGATTTTTTTCTGTAAAGCAAATTATTATAGATGCTGTTATTTAACAGTAAGCATTTCAAGTTGCCTGGATTTAAAATTTTGCTTCACCTCTTACTAACTTGTGGCCATATGTAGGTTTTAGTTCCTTATTATACAATAACGAAAGTCCCTATTGCTCCATCCTGCCTGTCCTTAATGTTTGTACCATTAAAGAATGGTAATGATGCACTCACTCTGTACCTGGTTCCCTACTACAGTTTTAAGTTAGCTTTTGATATCTAATGTTATTAGATATCATGGTTTCGGATTCAGGTATTGTCTTTTTCCAGAACATTTTTTTGTGTGTAATTTCAGACCCTTCCATCTACAAGGAAAAATATTTTATATCCTTTGGTTTTTCTAAATGCCAAACTCTTATTGGATATTTTATCATATATTTAAGTAAATCAAGTGCCATTCATATTTTCTGAGACAAATATGATTAGACAGTTTGCAGCTCAATGCTACTATTATGTTTTCAGTTTCATAAAACAATGATAATATAGTATTGTGTACTTTTCAATATCAGATCCTACTGAGTCAAGTTGCCTAGTTAAAACTTTGCTTCACCTCTCAATAACTTGTGACCATATGTAGGTTTCAGTTCCTTTTATATAGTATAAAGACAAAGATAATACCCAAATAAAAGACTTTGGGACTTAAGTGAATAATCCATGTAAAGTGATCAGTACAATGCCTGACACATACAAGCATTCATTGTGGATTAATGTAAAGTTATTGTCTTGCATCTACCAGCCTCTTTATTCTCACAATAGTCAAATACACATCACATTATAATTAAAATCATAAATATATTCCAACTAAGTAGAATTAAATTTTGAGCAATTTCATAATTAAAAGAAGCATTAGCAAATATCTCTAAAATATTATGAAGATGGGGATAAAATTTATAAAAATATATGTTAGAGTATTTACAAAATATCTATGTACGTTATTAAAGTTGTTTTTAATCTTACTATATTACTATTTTTAGATTTCAAACACCTAGCTGCATTTGTGTGTCATTTTTGTGTTGCTATCACTTGGTCAAGTAGATGGACTCCTCCTCAGGTTTGGCTTGCATGTGCAAACTGATGATGCTATGCACGCCCACCAGTGGGATAGGAAAGGCTTCATTACTTACGTAATCGATATCCCTGGGGAGACCGGGTCGTATCTCTGCAGCAAGTTCGAAGTGGCTAGAGAGAGGAAAGAAAGGACACTTGGCCTGTGTTGTTACTGTGGCCAGGTGAATGTTGTCTCCCGTGCGCAGGACTTCTGAAGCTTGAATTTTCCAGTCTGTACCCAAGGAAGAGACACACAGGCTTTCCTATCAGCTTGTCAAGATGTGGCTCAAGGAGAAGAGGGAAGAGTGAGGCTTTAAAACGATCAGTGGTCAGATATCAAAGAATGGTGTCAGTATCCTCATTACATTGTGACTGTAAATTTTAATATTAAATCGACTGAATTTAAGTAGTAACAGTTTTTTACCATATTTTATTCAGAGAATGATTGATTTTTATTAGATATAGTAATTCTCATTCATATGCTGTATTTTTAAGAAGTCTAGCTTTAAAACACATGTGAAGCTAAAAAATATGTCTTACTGTTTTTAACCTTTGTATCATTAGGAAGCCTCAATCAAATACCACTTTATTTTTGAGTTACCTGTTTTTTGTTTTATCTATTGAATTGAATTTTAAAATATTAAAAGTAGTAAGTTCTGCAATGTACTATTTTTTATTTTTTTAATCTAACCTCACATATGTTGCATTTAATAAGAATTTACAAAGTTAATAATTCTGTTAATCATTAATTTACATAAGATCCTTTCTATAAAGTTTCTTTTTTGACATAGCATATTATAATTTAAATTACAATTTATAATGTGAGACAATACTGTTTATTAATATCATACTTTTCTTAGTATACCATTCCTGTAACTTACAGAATAAAGTACCAATGCTTCCTACATAAATAAATTTGAACCATATCCCACAACTGAAACAGTCATTGTAAATTAGCATTAGAGAGTGGTTGTAAATGTCCCATACTTTGATCATTATAATTTCTAATTCAAATAAATATATAGGCTTTGTACATTTGATTCACTTTTAATTGCTCTCGTGTTGCAGCCCACCAGCCCGCGGTGGTCGCAAATGTTGTGGATGCTCGCAAGTCACAATAAAAACATACACAAGGACTACCGAGTCCTGTGGAGGAATAGGGACGGCATGGCTACCCTCTCAAGGGGAGGGTGCCTCAGAGTGGCCTGGCCACTCTCTCAAAGGAGAGTGCGCCGAGCCGCTGCCTCAATAGGCTTTTTATTAGGTAGTATTGGGTAGGTGAACAGATACAGAATGTGGATTCATTGTCTAGGAGAAAAGATCAAAACAGGTAGATAATTTACATAGGATTCAAAACTCTCACGCTGGGTTTTGGGGCTGGTATCACCTAACAGATACAGGATTAGTCTCATTTCCTGCCAGAGCCTGCACATCCAAGAGCATCCTAGCAAGCAGGTCTCACAGGAGATTTACATATCTTATTTCCCAGGTCTAATTTACCCCAGGTGTCCAGGACTCTAGTCTGAGCCTCACTGCTCCTGCTATATCTACAGGCCCTGAGTCGGGCAGAGGAGACAAAGGCAGCCAGGAGACTTGGATTTCTCACATCCAGAACTAGGACTCAGGCTATTTGCAAAGCCGAGGGGTCAGGGGTGATATCGATCACTCCCTCACTTCCACAGCACCTTGAGTCTCTTCCCTGATGGCTTATTCCCACATGATTGTGTCTGTCTTAGGTCCATGCTTTCCAGAGAATGGTTGCCCGTCATTGACTATCCGACCAAGCTGAAGGGAATAGCAGAGCAGGCAGTGCCCATGTTCAGGGAAATAAGTTTTGTCTCGTTAAACATCCCGGTTCTTGGAGGATTCTCACTCAGCCTTAGTCACGGGGGGTTACGGCTCCTGAAACCAGGCAGGGTGGACACCACACTCTCATATAAATACTGTTCCACATCAAGTTGTATTTGATTATTAAATGAGTGTGAGAATACTGAATACCAAGTATATAAAAGGCATTAAATGATATTTGTAGGATACTTGACATTGAAAAGTATTATTGAATAAACATAATGAAAATGGTTAAAATTTATCTGAATGTTTATATTTATCCAATAATACAATCACTTAAAATATGGTTCCTTATAGTCCATATATATGAAGTTATTATTTGTATAAGTAATAATTATATGCTAAATATATAATTAAAATCAAATAAATATATTTATTAATAATAGTATTCATAAATTTTTAGCATTCTGTTCAAAATTATACAAGATAATAGGACTTAAAAATGCAATGCCTAATGCCTATTAGAAGCAGGCAAGCCATACAAATTAATGAAGCAATTAAGTGTTCATAAAATAAATTTCTGGTGAGTAAGGGGTTAAAGCACTTCAAAATACTAAGAAAACTTCAGGGTACCAAATACATCTAGAGCAAAAATAGAAAGAAACTAATTGATTACCAAGAAATGATTGTTGTTTAAAACATTGTGGAGCTATCATATTAGGAACAAATAAGCAATAACATTATTTGGAAGATATGTAGACCAAATTAGCTTAAATATAAAGAGGATGAAGAACAAGGGAAGCAAACCAGAAGTGCTTGACAGAGCTTTAACCGTAAAGGACTGACCCAGGAAATGCGCAGGCTGATTGAGGGAGGAGTATCGGGATGCACCTGAAAGAGAAGGCAATTAGTCCATCCACTGGAATGGTTCCGTGCTGAAGAAAAGGTTTCTTCAAGGGGAGAAAATTGGCTCTCTGCTTTTTGTGCTTGAGAATCTCAAGAGAGAAAGTTTAGATGATTGACAAAGAGCTTGGAGCCAAATTAAGAATAAGAACACATATAAAAGCAAGCAAATTATAGCAGGGAAACTAAACCATAGTGTGTATAATTTTGATTAACACTGAAATTAATCATAGTAAAAAAACACATATTTATGAATGTTATTTATATTGTTGAAAAACAATTGCTATAAAATTATATAATTATGTGTTTAGAAACAGTAAAATAAAAGTATCTAAAAGAAAACTGTCTCACATAAAAACTAGCAATTTATGAAATTAACTGAGCAACATATTAATATAAAGGAATAATGTCTTAATCTCACTAGCAGATTCTTCAAGAAAGAAGCATCCAAAGGGATAGATCTATAGGTAAAATGTTTTGACTTGTAAATGCTGACAATAACAGGTGATTTTTTGTTCCAGTTGTTAATACTATGTTAGCTAATGCGATCTGTCAAAGAACAAAGACAGCAGGTCAGGTAAGACACCGTCTGCGCATTGCTGTTTGACCACACAGACTGAAAAGGTGGTGTCTGTTTCATACAAATTATCATCAACTAATAGTCATTCTTAGAAATAGCTATGGACCATTACTGAAATTGGGAAAGCAATTAAATATTTAAGAAAATATTTTGAGGATCAGTTAGCTTGCTTTTACCCACATTCTATCAGCCAAGTATAACATAGAAGTGAGCTAAAAGTAGGCCATTGATTAGGAGATTGTGAAGATAATTAAAACTTCAGAAGAGAAGGTTATTATTTTATCCCTTCTTTGGGTTGGCTTGTGATGGAATTCTGACATTTGGATTTGGTGGCCTGAAATCTAGTTACGTTTCATTACCATAGTCTTTTACAAGCAAAGATCATCTAATGCTATCATAGTTCAGCGTGAGGCTTTTAAAAAAATAGACATATTATTCATGCTTTTCTGTAATTTTGAAAAGATTTTCTGAAATAGTGACTTATTTAAGATTACTTAATTTAACAACAGTGTTTGGATTTAACAGTTTATGCAATAATCAATGTGATGTTGAATGAATGCACATTATTATAACTTTGAGTATAAATCATTTTATTTATATGCCTTTGTGTTAATCTCCTAATTATTCATAATATTTTATCAAATTAATAGTGTCATACTAAATATTGAGCATGTCATTTGACATCTGGCAAACATTTGTAGTATGATATCTAGGTAAAATGCACTAACCTATGACAGTCAAGTGATAGAAACTAAAATAATTGGGTGTATTTTGTGCATCTGGTAAAACAAAATCCAAATTGAATAGGGTAAATATTTTCATGTCTACTTTTCTGGGAAAGGTAAGGAATTATTTTTAAAATTGTCAGTAAAAAAATAGTAAAATCTGATCTGACTCCTAAATGCATTTTTTCTCACAATAGGTATTCCCTGAATTATTGGAAAATTATAGGAAGTATTGGTATTACATAGCTCTGATCATTTCATTGATCAAATCAGACCATCTGATTTATAGCAAAAATGATTATTAAGTATATCTATTAAATATGAAACTCTTATCTCTGTCCTAATAAAGATTCTGTACATCAGTCATTTCCAGATGAAGAAACAAGAACTCTGAATCAAATTTCACTATTTAATTGCCAAATTGCCAAAAAACTGGTAGTCAAATTAACATTTCTTCAAATGGAGCTAAAAATCAATGTCTTATTCTATCTAGTATATGGTTAAACTATTATTTTATCATAGCAACTGTAGATCCAAACTTGTAGGTGGCTTGGTTTGTTGTGATACTCAGAGATTTTAAAGAACGGCAAACCCAAACAGGCAAATGATGATGTAATCATCAATTTCTCCATCCCTTACTTGACACAATTTCTTCTTTTTAAGCAGCTGTTACATATGCGGTCACCATCGTCCTCTTCAGAATCTGTTTACCTGTTGTCACTTATCTCTCTAATGATTATAGTTTAAGGGATTATAAGACGCATTAGTAGCTAATTCATTTTTTCTGACCACCTTGATATTTTATATGATCCTCCTTAAATATTTATCTGATTCATGCTGAAAAAGTTCTTGAAATGGGGTAGCTAACTACTTTATTGGGTAAAAAATCAAAATATTCTAAACTGATATTAAAACTGAGAACTTTCTGTTTTCTGAAACATTCCAATTATTTAAAAAAATCAAATAATATTAAGGGCCCAGTATTTTTTCCTTACCATTATTACATAGAATCTTTAATATGCACTAGCTATCTGTGGTAAAATTATTAAAACAATCTTACTTTTTAAAAATGTTATCACATAATACAATGATAGAACACAGAAGTGCCTCTTTGTGGTTTGGTAGGTTTATGTTACTTGAAAGGTCTTGACAGCAGACTATTTAATGTTAAATTTCTATACAAATTTCACCTAGGAATCATCCTGACCATGACTTTTGCTCCTTGAAAGATAAGTAATAAAATGGAAAAAAGAGGATCATTAATGGCACAGAAAATGGATAGCAAGGAATTTCATTGTGAAATTTCTTTTGGTTTAGGTTTTATTTTCCAGGCCAAACCAGGGCAAGTGTTCTATATGGCAGTCTTTCAAACATGGCAAAAAAGTTATTATGCACAATTCTCCATCTCCTTCTTTCCCAAGTGTGAAAGTGTATATGTTCTATTTTTGGACTATCGAATCATTCATTAAATTTTACATTTTTCCAGGTTTGTTGTCTTTAGTCTATATGTCACTAGTTTTTCCAATAGTTCCTTAAATACACTGACTATGTATCTACTCAATAAAATAATTAAAATACTTCTCTAGTTTGTATATACACACTTTAAATGTTACCCAAGTTATATTGCATGAATTGTCTGATCATGAAGAAAAATATCAGTATTTTTTCTCATTCTGAAAATTACTATTCCTAGAAGAAGAGAGATTTAGATGTCATCTACATAACATCACTGACAGAATTTCTCTCCTAATTCACCCATCTATCTCATAGTAAAGAATTGTACAAAAAAGTTAGTCACAATTATAATATTTTCTGTTCCAAATGTGACTTATAGTCTATTGATGAGTAGACACCAGTGGCTCAATAAAGACCTGTTTATATTTAAGTTTTGAAGCAGAAAATCACAATTTGTACTAAAATTCTTTTATAGTTCCAGTACATTCCAGTTCCAAATCGCATGCATAACATGGCTGCTTTTTCCCTGAGTACCTTTACCTTATCACGTTTTCCCTTTAAAGATGTAAACAACTTTTGTTATAAGTGACATCAGAACTGCTTCTAGGAATTAAATAAAATGAAATTTATTTTTACAAATATTAGTTTATTTCATAAAAATACAAAAATATAAATATACATTTATAAAAATATGAATAAATTAACACCAAGACATTCTTCAGCTAAATAAATATGGCAGTAATATTCATTCCTATTTCTTTAGGGATATTTTTCCATTTTAATTTACAAAGCAGTTGCACAATATTTCATTTAATAGTAAAGGTAACTGCAATTCAGTTAAGAAAACCTTTATAAAGTTCTTATACTTAAGGAAAGGCACAAAAAGCCTTTATATATTTCTATTTATTATTGATGTGATATACTTTCCTTCAGAGATTGTTAGGCAAAGAGGGTGAACTGGTTTATTATTACTTTTTTAAAAATCTATGTCATTCATATTCATTTACAGAAACTTACTGATTAAGCAAACCCTTACTAAGACAACACCTACGTATTGTTTGCAATTTTGACTTTTTAAAAATTCCCTCCAAGGAAGAGAATACAGGCCACTCAACCCAGTAACAAAGAATACTTCCACTAACATTGATCAAGTCATAAAATACTGTTATTCTCGGTCACTCTCATCGCCCCCATACATATCCGCCAGTTTTTTAAACCGAGGCCCCCAGTCGCTGAGGTAATCATAATCTTGGTTACAATCTGCTGTGAGAGACTCTAAAGAACTGAGTGACTCTGCTATGGAATCATTCCCTTCATAGGCATATGTAGCCAGTGAATCGTAAGGAGGTGCATTTGGGTCTGAGTCGTTTTCTTTTAATCTTCGGTGGATAAAATCTTGTACATCAATATTTTCCCACAGAGGCACAGTCCTCCTTATCTGAAAAATAGTTTCCGGCAGTACATCCCTTCTAAGTTTACTTTCTTCTCTTGCTTCTGGATTCCTTAATGTGCCAATGTCAAAAGCTTGAGTGTCTTCTTCCCCACCGCCTTCATCGTTGTAGGTCACGATGTTGTCCCGGACATCGTCTTTTGAAATTATGAGAGGTTCCTTTTTTCTTTGCCTCTTCAATGCAGCAAACAGCACAACTAAAACTGGGGAGAGAGAGGGAGAGAGGGAGAGAGAAAGAGAGACAGAGAGAGAGAGAGAAAGAGAGAGAGGAGGGAGAGGGATTTCAAGATTTCAAGATTCAGATTTAAAGATTTAAATTATATATCGCACATTTCTGTGAATGAAGTTTATGTGGGGTGAGAAGTGCTAAAATTGGATAAAAATAGTAACTGTCACATACAAATACAGGGTGCTTTGAGCCAATGACTAGGTACACTGAATTGATAAAGTAGATATTACAGTGTCATTTATTTACTTTCAAGACTCACTCTCCCACTGAGCCATGGCATTGATAAAGATTTATTCAATTATGGTTAAAGTATCTAGCCAACTGTACATATTTGATATATCATTTCTCCCAAATGTAGGTTTTTATTAAATAAAAAAATTTTAAAGCTACAGTAATTATGGCAAGGGAAATTGACCATCAATTTAATATTGTCTTAGTGACCCAAGGGAACACACATACAACATTACTCATGTGTGTGCATATATGCATATGTGTACACTCTACATAGGTTATGCATATATAATGCATACATATGCATAAGTATATGCAAATATATAATATATAACAAAGATGTATAACGTACACATGCATATATATGTCTGCTGCTCATCTCATCCCTTCTGTTGCTCATACCTGCTTACTTAAATGTCTTTATTTACCTGGTTTTGAAGCCTGCTTAAGATTTCAAATATAACTCAATATTATCTTTTATATTTACAATATAAAATACAAAAATGAATATTAACATATAATCATCCTACAATATAGCTCTGATCATATCTTGTTACCGAGGACTTCCTTGAATTCCACATTTGCATTCAACCTTTTGGGCTAAAATGTTAATTTGTACTCCCCAAGCTTTCTGTTTTGTTTTATTATTTACCTATATTTTTACCTATATTATATAATTACCTGAATATATCTATATTATCACTTTTGATATACTTTATTTTATATTATATTGCAGGAATTTAACATACTTGTCAGTGAGCATATGCAAAATAAATATTTACCTTATGCCACTTAAACATACATTTATTAAAAAAATTTTTAAAAAACACTGTCGCCAAAACACAACTTCTCCATTTATTTATTTATTTATTTATTTATAGAGAAGGGGAGGGAGGGAGAAAGAGAGGGAGAGAAACATCAACATGTGGTTGCCTCTCATGTACCCACTACTGGTGACCTGGCCTGAAACCCAGGCATGTGCCTTGACTGGGAATCAAACCAACGACCCTTTGGTTTGTATAGTGGACCTTCTGCGTGGTATGGGCCCAGCTCCCATTGGGAGATGCACAGGACCCATGCCCACGGATAGGGTCTCCTGCGGGGAATGAGGCCTGCAATGTGCCTAGGCCGCTTTGAGTCTTGCTTTTTGCTAAAACTCCCTCACCCTGGATTGAGGACATTTACTGCAAAGTAACTTCCTAGAATCCATGCTAAACCTTCTAAGAAGGAGTGTAACCGGTTCAACCACTTTTGCCTTTTCATTTGCAAATATCCCTCTTCTGTGATGTTATTAGCAGCATTGGTTCCTTTGTTTTCTGTAAAAGGTAACCACCTAAAGTAAAGCTGTGCATAGTTAATGAGGACCTTCTTGTAATGTGCCCAGTAAGACAATAAAAGCTCATTGAAGGAAGGGCTGAGGTTTTTGCTCCCCTAGAGAGAAAAGCCATGCCATCCCTTTTCCTCCAACAGACTCAGTAGTCCGTGTGAATGTCTCATTTCATCCCTAATGACACAGACCCCAGGAGTCAGGGTCTGCATCAGGTTTGGAGGCCTGCGCTCAATCCACTGAGCCACACCAATCAGGGCAAACTTTTCCATTTAAAATGTACTACATCCCTGTTTATGTGCAAAAGAAAACTTAAGAAATAACTAAAAAAAATTTCCCAACACACATTTACACATGGCCTAAAATAACATACAAGTTTCCCTTACTTTAGGGCAGTTAAATATTTTGCCAATACTACTCATGTTTCGATGCTACAAGAAAATGTTGGCTCAAAAATCTATTATTTCTTTTCTCCATCTTCATTTCAAGATTACACAAAGCAAAGGAGACTATACCTCACATTGGCCCTTGAGGCCTTCATAACTCCACTAAAAGCCTGGCCAGCACTGTCGTCATATTGGCCAACAAAAGCTCTTCAGCTCCTACTAATTGGCAGAAAGAATTTGTTTAAAAAAATCATTCAAAGCATTTTTCATCTCCTCACAATAGGCTTTGAGTGATGAGCTATATACCAAATTACCTTAGAGAATTTTTTTTAATTTCAATAAAAATGAGACATACTATACTGAAAAATATAAAATTAAACTGATTATGTCAAAATATATTTAAAATCCAAAAGCCTAGGGAACCATGCAGAAGTAAAAGAGGGCTCTTTGTAAACTTAACATTGAATGCATTAAATTTATAAATTTTCTACATTTTATAATCAAAAGAACAACTATATAGTCAAATTATTTTAAAGTTTATTAGCTACTATAATGTTTCCTAACTCTCACAAATGGTCCATAGTACCTCTTCCGAGTGTTGTTTTTTTTTTCCCTGCCAGGTCAAAATTATCTGCTTCTTTTCCCTAGAATGAGGTTACCAGTCTGGGATATATGAATGGAATGTAGAGAGGCTAAGATATGAAATAGAAAAAAGTATACCATTAGTTTCACTAAACTATACTTGGAATTTAGCATTTCTTTCTAGTATGAACTTCAGCATAAACCCTCATGATAGTAACAGTATGTGTGACCATAAACCAATACAAATCACTTATTTAACCTTGCATTATAGTTACAACTATTTCAAGTGATTATTAGACTTATACTAGAACAAGGCAATATAACAATAATCAAGCATAGTTTGTTTTTTTTTTAATTGGCAGGTTTGTTTTGTCTTATATATCTCATTTCTATAAATTGAAGTTATTCTAAATAGGTCCATAAGCTTTATCTGACTGCCAAAGGGATCCTAGGAACCAAAACGTTTAAAAAGTCCTGCCCTAGGTTTTAATCCCTTACTTTGTCTTGAAACACAGATATAAACCAAGAACTACATTTCCTCCAATTGTAACAGGCCATGAGTAAAATATTATTGCCCATGCTATATCACTGTCTTGCAAGAGCAGACTCTCTTAACTACATAAATGCAATAACTCTGTCCAGTCATCTGCATGCCGCCTCAAAATAGCAGCAAGACTGCATTGGAACTGTGATAATGAAACCTGACATTTTATTATCTGGTTCTAACCAATTTTAACTAAAATAATAGCAGATCACTCTACATTTAGGCAATAAGTTGGGAAGATGAACAAGTGTGTGCCTTCTATATTGCTCTGGAAAGAAAAGTGACACTTTTTAGAATACAAAAAGGAATCCTTCTGGGATTTCTGCAGAGGAAAATATACAATTTAGTTTAACAACGCTATAATATCTAAACTTATTTGGGAGGGGTGCTTTTGCTTCCCCATATATGCATGCATATCTTTATGTATGTGTGCATATTATGTTAATATGTGAAAGAATCAATTTTGAAATATGCCTGATTTCATGTTATTAATTAAGAAAGTAGTACTATGTGAGCAAATAAAACAATATGAAAATCATCAAAGTGGCACTTAGCTAAAAGGGTAGATCAAAATTTAATCTCCACGGGGGATACAAAAATTTATTACTGAAGAGCCGAACTTCATAGCAGCAGGTGGAGATGTGGACTGCTGATGGTGATGATAGCATGCATGTTCTGACACCCTGGGAAAATGTGTTTCTAAATAGTTGGATCATTTTAACTGAAAAATAACAGCTTCCCCTAACTTTCATCAATCCCCCACTGAAGTCCTACAAGGATATCTGGCCAAAGGGATTTCATCCAGATAGTTTGAAAGGATTTGCAGTGAAAAGGAGCCAGCACATATGGGCACTGGAACATAAATTTGGCTAGATCTCCTGCCCCAAGCATAAGCATTTTGGATGAATATTTGCTGGAAACAATTTTGGAGGAATGTTTTACAGTGGAACAACTGTTTAATTGAATTAAATCGCTGTCCTGTTAGGGCATGCTCAAATAAAGCATTTGCTGTTGGAAGCGTGACTTTGTTTAGACAACACTGCAGGACTAGATAGTCCAGGGCACCACAGTGATGATTTGTCTAAATGAACATGAGCTTTTAATTTGGTGTATTACACCTACATATAATGCGTGTTATGAAAAAATTATCTTGTGAAAACTTAAATACATTTGCCATTTAGGTGTCTGATGTACATAGCTTAATGACTGTTTTGTATTTGTAAAGATAGACTTTGGTTTTGAGACTAATGGTTAGAAAGGAGAATTCTGAATTCAAGTAATCTGGGTTTTAAACGTAGATAGAACACTTGCTAAATGAGTGTCTTTGTGTAAGTTATTTAGTCTTTCTGTAGAAGAATAAAGTATTTCCCCTATAGTGTGTATATAAATATTAAATTGATTCTTAAAAAATCATTAGAACAATGACTATGGTTAGCTCTAAACTGTGCAGGTATAGAAAAAGCAGTAAATATAAAATATAATCAGCTATTTTATCTTTTTTTAATCTCTAGCAAACTGGACCTATCTCTGCAGACAAACACTCAATTGTTTTCCAGGTTAAAAGGATAATTATTTTGTAAAAGTTAAAGCATTCAGTCTTTAGCTACAGAGAAGAGTGTTTTTCAGTGCAGGATCACTGGGCAATCAGAGAGAATTCTGCAAGTTCAGTAGCATTGGGGGTGGAACTTTACCGAGTAGTATGAGGACGCAGAGGAGGATGGCGACCAGAGCTCCGGTGCTCAGGCCGGCCGAGAGGACCAAGGCCTGTGCATTGCAGGACTGCATGTTTCCTTGGCTGTCGCAGGCACACACCCGGATAGTGAGTGTGCCGGTGCTGCTTTGAATTGGATAATCGTTGTCAAAGATTAAGACTGGTAGGAGATAGGTGCTCATTTTGTGGCGGCTATAGCCATCTTTTCGAGTCATGATTCCTGCTGTGTTATCTGGAAAAAACAAGTTGGGGGGGATAACTTATATCAGTTCTTAATTTTGCAACTTAAGGTCTCATAATTTTTGATATAAAAAGTGTTCTATACCTTTATTGTCTACAATAGTGAAGTTTGGATTGAGGGGAAACTCTGGCACTGGTTCAAAGAAGAATTTGTGGCCTCGGGGAGGGTCATCTTTGTCCATGACACTGACAGTCTGGATCAACTGAAGCAAAGGACATCAAACAAAGCACGACAAAAAGCAACTCTCATTATTTATTACAAGAGAATTTTAATGAGTGTTTGTGCTTTAAATATAACACTGAAATTAAGGAAACAAAAATATATCATCTCAGAAAACTGTGCCAAAGTTTTTGTTTTTGTTTTAATGGTTATATTTATTGTGACTGATTTAATTAAGAATAAAACAATGTTCATCAAGTATTCCTATACAGGGTATCTCTATGATTCACTGTTTGATTCCTACCCAGTGCAGTGTGCAACCTTCAAGCAAGAATTGATCACTCCAGTATCATCCTCTTTGAACATTTCAAACAGTACCAGTTTTTGGTTATAAATTTTTTACCAGTCTGTTGTACACACTAGATAATGGTTGTCTCCAAGGGAGAGAACATAAAAGATGTATTGAAAACATAAGCGCTTAGCATAACCACCTCCTAGAGATTATAAACACGATTAATACAGTTTTGGAAAATAAGCAATATGTCATATAATATCAGAAAAAATCATTTAAAGCTATGGGGCACCACAAGTATAACCATATTTTATATTTCATTCAAATATTTGCCTTTCTATTAATGGTGTTTGAAAAATTTAAAAAGATATATAAAAAATGCTTCTAAAGTCTTGTAAAATCCGTGCCAACTCGGAGAAAATGCAGACCCTCTTTGCTGTGCCCACGGTGAGCCATTGGAGCCACAGGGTGGCCACTGGAGCAGCAAAGGTCGGGTTGTGCACAAAAATTCCACTGAGTGCTTGTTGTGGTAAAGACACTCAGCGACACATCAGGGGTCTATTTTTCCAGTCCAGGGCCTGTAGTTTGTGTGATTTGACATCACAGTCATTAATTACTCGGACTTTCAAATTTCTCTTTAAAAAAAGTTGTACCACTTTTAGATATCGTAGCATGACATTCTTTGATAAACAACTATTGGAATTTCACAATAGTTTAATGTATGCTTTGCTTTGGGTGTTTGTACCTTTTTTTGACATACTAATCTGTATACTCATTAGTCAAGAGTTGTCCTCTATAATTTGATATAAACCACAATTTTATTCATTTCGAAAGAATGAGATGTAACCTTACATCTTTTTACATAATGCTTCTGAAAGTGTATGATTATTGATGCAAAGTGGACCCACTGTTTCTCCTTAGAAAATTGGAGCATAACATAGAAAAAATGTACATGAGGCTTAATATTATTGCTCAATATCCTGTTTTAGAATAGCAAAATCATATGTACTGTTTAGTAGTATTTGTATCATAAACGATATTGTATGACTGAGTTTTTTAAATGATTAGGTGGACCATTCTTTAAGCATATTTTAAGAGAGAATACACATCAGAGGTCTAAATTATATGTTCTTTTTAACCTTGATAATTTTTACAAGAATATCAATTTTTATCAAATATATGAAAATACATAGACATTTGATAGTAGTAGTATATATTTAAATTTTTATTAGTCAAAATCAAATATACTTTATCATTATAAAACATTAATTTATAACATATGAATAACTCATATAAACAAATAAAAAGCCTACTAATAGACAAATACATGAAGAACCTCTACAAGCCATCATTAGCTGACTTGTGCCCCTCCAAAAGTTATGTCCAAGTCCTAATCCCCAGTACTTATGAATGCGCCTTATTGCGAAATAAGCTCTTTGAGGATGTAATCAAGTTAATACGAGATCATACTGGATTACATGGGTCCTAATCCAATGAATACCAAGTCCTCATAAAATGAAAGAAATTGGGATGAGAGAAAGAGACACAGGAAGAATGGCATGCAACAGTGGAGACACAGATTGGAGGCATCGGGTCTCCAAGCCACTACTGAGGATAGGAAGTGGCAAAGAAGAATGATCCACCTGTGCCTTCAGATAGGATGTGAACCTGCTGACACACTGATTTTAGAACTATGTCAGAGGATTCATTTTTACTGTTTAAATCATCTAATTTGTGGTAATTTGTGATGGAGGCCATCACAAGGAAACTAACTAGGAAACTAATATAGCGGTGAAGATTTTTTTAATGGCCACACATTTATGAAAATGATCTTCAACCTCAACATTTTGGAGGAATTGATGTTAAAATTATTATGAGATATTGCATATAACAGTTATTTAAAATCAATTTTTCCCAATAAATAAGCAATGACACATATTTGATGGGAGTTATCGAATATGACATATTAGATATATAACATGTTTGGAAGCATATGAGCATAGATCAAATTTAATTATTCCTACTTTGAGAATTATATCAAATAAAAATAATACCAAGTAGTGTATAAATATAAATGTACTACATAATACTCAATATAGTACTGTCTGATAAAGTAATACTTTATCGATAAAGTGAATTTTCATTAATAGGTATATAGATGAATAGTCTAATATGTAACTATGGTATAAATATTAAGCATTAAGTTAAAAGTAAACATTTATTGAACTGGGGATATGCTCATTACCTGTTACAAAGTGATAAAAAAAGAAAAGTAATGTTTAATCCAATAATTGTAATGATTCATTGTTGGTAAAATGAAATGAAAAGTTTGAGATCAAGGTATAGGCACAGTGGGCTTCTTGTGAGAGATCACTTCCTGGCATGCAGGTGTCTGCTTTTTTCCTGTGCATCTCCACATGGCCTGGCCTTCAGGTGTGTGCTTGGAGAAAGGGTGATCTCTCTAGGGTCTCTTCTTTAAGGGAAACTCATCCTGTTAGATCAGAGCCCTACCGTAATGTTTTTTTAAAATCCATTGCTTCCTTAGGGGCCCCATCTACAAATACACAACAGTGGTTAGGGGGCTTCAATATATGAAGGTTGGGGGAACAGAAGCACTCAGTCTGTTATAATCTCTATTGGAACAGAAGACTGTATTTCACTTTTATTTTCTATATTAAAAAATAATCACATTACACAGGATTCATTACTTACATTTTCTAAAGAAATACCTAAATAATTGGTTAAAATTCTTTTCAGTAAAATTTATCCCATTACTGTCATTTGTAAAGTATTCTATCAGTGTCAAAAGTAAACATATTCTGACTTTGCTTAAAATTATTTGAGATATCTGAAATATTGCTCTATAGAGGACTTAAAATATTTATTTTAATCTCACTAATATTCAAGTTGAAAAATAAACAAAATATAGTTTATATTACACCAAAATATTCTGACTGAGCAACTAAAAGTGACAAAATAGAATCAACAAAATGATGATTAATTCCCTTTATACTAACAAAAAACAATTTTATTTTCAATTTTATGTTTTTTATGTATTTCCATTCTGACTGGAATTTAGTATCAACATAATTATGAATCCATCTAGGACTGTTACATAAATTAAAGCATATGTTATATTTCTCCTGTTTTAACATGGATTCCATAATAAAAACCATATGTAAATAATCTTGTTTAGATCATTGTAAGTTTAGTGGTAAAGGAAGATAAATAACACAAAAGATTGACAATAGTTTGCATGAAAAATAAAATACATGCACAAGTAAAGTAAGGCAATGTCATCCGCCTTTGTGAAGAAAAAATATCATTTTTAAAATTCAAAATAATTTTATTTACCTGCCCAGGTTTTGCATTTTCACAAACAAAAGTTTCATAGTACATGGCAAATTCCGGAGCATGGTCATTTATATCTAGAATTCTGATGAAGACTGGAATGTGGCTACTTTGTTTTGAGTTATCTGCAATGAGAACATGGATAAGTGTTCAGTCTCATTTACTGAGAAGCAGTGATACCACTCTCCCCATTTGTAATTTAGCAACAGGTCATTTGTGTGCTATTCACTACGTGATTGGATTGCTGGTGGGTATCTCAGCTCTGTCACAGGGTCCGCATGGAAAGCATGATAAAAAGAGGAGAACGTGATTGATAATAAACTACTTTTTGTAAGAGGTAACTTTCTTAAACTGATTAATTTAATGAGGGTAGCTTTTATTTCTATCTTATAGGAAGTATCAAGAAAATCAAGTTTAAAAGAGATTAATATTTAACAATCATTAAAATAATTAAAAAGGCAACACATTCGAAATCATTCCTCTCAGATCTTTCTAATGATAAAATCATTCCACTCAAGAAACAAGAGTCTTTTTTAATCTCATTATTCTACCACTTTGGTAAAAAAGAATGTGTTCAGGTGGATATATTTCCCACTTACTTAATTCTGTGGCTATAATGGTGATGTTGTGCCATGGAGACGATTCCCGGTCCAGGGGCTTTAAGGTGAAAATAGAGCCATTTTCTGCGTGGACACTGAAAATCCCATCCGCATCAGTGAGCTGATCAATGGAGTATCTGCCAGAAAAGAAAGTCCTAAATCCAAGCATCATTTTAAGATTGTTAGTTCACACGAACGGAGATTCACATCATGTTCTGATAAAAACATAACCAGTAAAACCCTGAGAACTTTTTTGAATTTTTATTTAATGTAATTGTTATTTAAACAATTTGATATATTTGGCTGTTTCAATTCTATGATTATATGTACTTTCTAGTGGTTATTTATAATCATAAAACTTTGTGGCAGCTTGTAGGTAAGCTTTTAATTGTCATTTGATTTAGTTACCTTATTATAGACCCATGAAGTGTTTGAGACATATTAAGCAGTTATTTTTAAACTTGGGAGAGTCAATTGCATTGGATAAATAGAAATTATATTTAAAAAATCACGTAAGAACACGTGTCCACAGAGTCCTTAAGAGCATAAGCAAATGCAGAGGAGCTGTAGTGAAATACATTGCTTTTGATTGACTCTCTTCATAAAAAAGTATGGAAGCTGAATCAAATGTCTCCCTCCAACTTATCCCTCCAACCTACACCAAATAAAGATTAAATGTCATTAGCAACATGAATGTTTCTTATTAGGTCTGTATATGGAAGACGTCACCATAGACTTCCTATCATTCTATTATCATTCTATGGTTTGCAAAATAATGCCCTCCCATAAAAGATGTCCCTCTCCATATTCCTGGAACTTGTGATGATGTTACTTTACATCATAAGAGTTATTTTGCAGGAGGGATTAATCTTAAAATATAGAGATGGAGATTAATACAGATTATCTAGATGGGCCTAAACTAATCATACAAACCCTTAAAAATAGAAGAAAACAGAAAAGTAAAATGCTAACTTATATATGAATCACATGGGAACCTTGCTAAAAACAAATTCTGATTCAGTAGGTTTAGTGTGGGAACTGGGATTCTGAATTCCTAACAAATTCTTAGGTGAGTTTATGTAGCAAATACATGGAAAAAAGATCATATGGCAAGGTGACAGACCATGGGATAAACTGGTTAGAAAAAGAAAGAATATGCTTTTGGTTACTGCAAAAACCAGGAGGGACTGAGTCCATAAAATAAACTGCTTGAGTCCCAAAGAGTCCCTTGTAAAGAACCCACACACAAACTTGCTCAGACTGACATACGCTGAGCTCCAGCCCTGGACTGGCAGCTTGAAATGTATCAGTGGCTTATAGGGAGAAACTGAAGTGCTTGGCACAAGGTGAGAGCTGAGGGTCAGCTTTCTCCTGAACAGAAAGGTGGGCAGAGGCCATTTTCCCTTTACTAAACCTCTCACAACAGAGCCACAGAGCCAGCAGACAGCTGCCATAATTGAGACTCCATCAACTGGGCTAACACTGTTTCCCCCACCCTGGAGATCCTCTGAGACTATATTCTACCCAACTTACAACCCACCTAAGCTGTTAACAGTGAATTTTTCACATGAAAGGTGAGACCAGCGGTCTTGGCTCATGCGTCACAACTTCTTAAATCTTCTCAATCAAGCAGCAGCTGGCCTCAGTGAGCTCCGGTATCTTTTGCTAAGTGTCCCCCAACCCAACACTAGCAGCAGCCAGCCAAGATGCATAGCTTGGCTTTGCTTGGGAGTCTCCAAGTCCAGCACAAGTAGCAGCCATCCCAGATTACTCTATAGCTCAGTGGGGTGGCCCCAAGCAAAACACAGGTAGGGGCTGACCTGCCTGAACCACCCAAGAAACCCTGAGCCTGCATACACAGTGAAGAGCTACAGACCATGTCAAAGCACCACCACCCTGCTTCTGCACAGCTGATATTCCACACAAGGCAGAGATTGGTGGTCAGTGGTCTTAGTCAGTCCTTGAAGCTGACTGGCCAGAATAAATACCTCCCTTTGACTTCCCAAAGCAACCAAGCTCAACTACAAGAAGGCGGAGTACTCAGCTCCCATGAAGGGTGTACCTGGAGTGACCAGCTTGGGTAATACTGCTGTACCACTGGACTCTAAAAAACCCTATTACTTTAGGCAACACTACCAAGACAGGGATTCATAGGAGCCCGACTCAATACATAGAAAGAAACACAAGGAGATTGCCAAAATGAAGAGACAAAGAAACATGGCCCACATGAAAAAAAAAGTTCAAAACTCCAAAAAAGTAACTAAACAAAATGGAGATAACAATCTATGAGATGCAGAGTTCAAATCACTGGTTATAATGATGTTCAAGGAACTTAGTGAGGACCTCAACAGCATAAAAAAGATCCAGGTAGAAATGAAGAACACACTAATTGAACAAAAGAACAATTTGCAGGGAACCAATGGTAGAGTGTATGAAGCTGAAAATGAAATCAATGATTTAGAACATAAGAAACAAAAAACCACCAATCAGAATAACAAGAAAAAAAATACAAATAAACAAAGATAGTGTAAGCAGCCTCTGGAAAAACTTGAAGCATTCCAATATTTGCATCATAGGGGCTCCAGAAGGATAAGAGAAAGAGCACGAAATTGGTAATCTATTTGAAAAATAATGAAAGGAAACTTCCTTAATTTGTTGAAGGAAATAGACATGCAAGTCCAAGAAGCACAGAGAGTTCCAAACAAGATGGATGGATAGAAGATCAGTCCAAGACACATCATGATTAAAATGCCAAAGGTTAAAGACAAAGAGAAAATCTTAAAAGCAGCAAAGACAAAATCAGTTAGTTACTTACATGGAAGTTCCCATAAGACTGTCAGCTGATTTATCAAAAGAAACTTTGCAGGAAAGAAGGGATTGACAAGAAATATTCAAAGTCATGAAAAACAAAGACCTACAGCCAAGATTGCTCTAGCCAGCAAAGATATCATTTAGAATCAAAGGACAGATAAAGAGTTTCCCACACAAGAAAAAATCTAAAAGAGTTCATCATCATCAAACCATTCTTTATGAAATTTTAAAGAGGCTTATTTTTTAAAAAAGAAATCAAAACTATAAACAATTAAGTGGCAATAAATACATATTTATCAGCATTTGACTCCCAAAGACAAACTAATCAAAACAAGAAAAACAGAGACAGAATTATGGATACAGAGAATGGTTTGATGGTTGCCAGATGGGATGGTGTCATGGAGGAATGGGTGAAGAGGTGAGGGGATTACAAAATACAAATAGGCAGTTACAGAATACCCATGGGTATGTAAAGTACAGTATAGGAAATGGAGTAACTAAAGAACTTATAAGCATGACCCATGGACATGAACAATGGAGTGGGGATTGCCGAAGGGAGTGGGAGAAACTGTAAGGAGGGAAAAAGGGGGAAACTTGGGACAATTGTAATAGCATAACCAATAAAGTATAATTTAAATAATAATAATAAACAAAATAAGTCACTTTGCTAATAAAAAAGAAAAGAAAAATAGTAACGGATAACTAACAGATGAATCAGCAACTGATGTTGTCTTTATTTGTTAGGTGTCTGTTACAAGCACTTAGCAAAAGAACTCCTTTTAATCCAACAAATTAAGGAATTACAGTTCCAATTATAAACCTATAATATATTTACTATCAGGCATAGACTTCAATAAGCATAAGTAATATGTATTTAGATTTATAAACATTGTACTATATTGGCAATTTTTAAACATTGGATGAATAGATGAAAATACATTTATCTGAATGATAGAGTATTTTTGGTTTGGGTTGTTTTAACAAAGAACATGTGAGCTAGTCTATTATATGAACTATGCTTAATATAAGGCTTATGTTCATAATCTTAGAATTCAAAATTAATTTAAACAATTTAACATAGTACATTCTTGTGCTTGCCTAATTTATTTTCCAGTAAACTTTGTACAATGATTTTGTTCAGACTCGTAAATATGGCTTTAAAGTGAATTTGTGGCATATATACAAAGGCTTATCCAGAAGGTACCCAGCCATGTAATATGAAATATAGAGGCATTTTCTGAAGAAGATAAAACATGCAAGAAACATCATACATAGGACAAGGATGCCTCAGCCCTCTTCAATTTAGGCACCATGGTACTTCACACAGTTCTCCCAATCACCATCAGATGTCCTGTCGTAGTCGTATTTTCCTGAATTTCATTGATGGTCTGAAATCTCTTCCCTTTCAAAGGTGATTTTAGTTTTGGGAAAAGGTATAAGTTGCAGGGTGCCACATCTGGGCAATAGGGAGCTGCATGGGTGATTTGATGTTTTGCAAAAGAAAAACTCTGCATGAGACAGGGATGCATGAGTGGGCACGTTTTCCTGATGCAGCTGCCAATCACCAGTTGCCCATAACTGTGGCTTTCTGAGTTATCTGAACAGTTTCTGCTGAGGAATGTTCAAGCTTAATGCAAAATTTGATGCAGGGTAATTGCTCTATTCGTTCAGTCATTTTGAATGTGATGGCTACACAGTACACACACTTAATCCATGGTGTCTACCGCCCCCACTGACTAGCATAGAGAAGTCATCATTATTCACTGATACGCGTTCCAGTCCACTCTCCTTGGCTGCCAGTTAACATGGATGTTGTGGAAACTGTTCTTGTTATATTAACAATGGCTGGATTATTTTCAGACAGACTTCAAATGTGCATCTCAAATGTGGAATAGCTAAAACAATTTAAACGTATGTTCTTAGGTTTTTTTCTGTACCTCACTCCCAAAATATGGAACCTTGACTCTGTCACCTTCTTGTCTTCTGGAAGGGTAATGCAATGAATGATACAGCTACCTGGATATAGTAGTATTCCCTCACTTTTTCAATGACTGTTGTTATGAATTTCTTACATAATTATTACAAAAAGCATTTGATAGGTTTGGAAAGACTCCTATGACATACAGTAACTGCCAAAGACTAGCAATCTTCTGGTGTGGAAAATCCCAGTAGAGAATATTTAGAAACCTAGATATATTAATAAATAATGAATATATGAAAATATATAAAACATTATTATATATCCTAAAAGCAAAAATTGTATTAGTTTTAACCAAAAATTCAATGTCAGATAAGCATCTGAGATAGTTCATGTATTTAAGGTTTCCATTAATATATTAAAATGAAGGATGACAGCCATATATAATTTTTAATCTCCATTGCTTAATGGTATTAAAATGAAATCAAATAGATCGTTTAACTCCAGGTGTCAACTCAACTATAATTTAGTTCTGAATGTGGGCTGAGAGTCACTGAAACATTAACATATTGTTTTATTTTTCTTAATTCTGCTTTAGAGTAAAAACAATCTAAAATAAAAACAAAGAGCAAAATAAAACAACTATATCCATGCATTGAATGGGACTCAATTTACAATATTCACCTAAATAGGTTTCTCTCTGTTATTGGAAAGATAAATAGCTAACCATTTTTGCTTATGGCTGTTTCCATTGATAATGAAAATAAAAGGAAAATAAACATCCCTTTGAGCCCATTGCTACTTGCCCCAGATATCAGCACAAAGGTTTCTATAATGGAGAAATAGTTACCAGTTCTAACACTGTACAAATCTGGGTTTGGGTCACTTGGAGCTTATATGAAGTCAGAATACGTTGGAAATTCAGTTGTTCTACTCTTAGGTTCAAACTTGAAAGGCACTCCTTTCAAATTAAGAATTTATGAAGATCTATCACTGTGATGATTTAGAAATAGCTCACTTCAGCATTAACACTACCAACTTCCAATATATATTCAGAAATTTGCCCTAGTGCAAATCATGCCCTGCCATTTTTCAAAGCCCAAGTATAGTTTTCTTCTACTTAGTAGCCAGTGTTCTATTTTCAACCTTCTTGTTTACCTATTAGTAATAAAAAGCTCTGGGTTATAGCAAATGACCAGAAAGAACCAAATAAACACTTGACACAGGACAACGCTATCTCTGATCCAGCAGATGACCTATTAAAACATTTTCTTGATCTCTTCACATTGAATTTGAACAATAATTTGAAAAAAGATCACCGGCATACTTTTTTGAATGAATATTTTCCTCAGCAACTGCATCCAATCACAGGCTGCAGATAGTAAGTTAAAAAAAATCACAAGAAAACCGAATCTATGGAAGCTGAAATCTGGTTTTAGTAGTTTGCTTTTTTAAAAATGTTCTACCATTAACAAACATGCATCAGATCCAGATTTATAGTAGGTATTTTCACCTACTATAAATTAAAACATGTAAATTAAATTACAAACACCAGAACAAAATGCTAACATGAGGAAATATGTCAAAGACAGCATTCCTTTTCCTTTACTTAATTTCAGGCACACAGTCGACTGACTAATTCCATATCATTAGGCTATACCTATGTGCTTTCCTTCCTATGCCCTGCTTTTCGGAAAGGTGTTTTCTGGCTATGAGTTATGAAACCTTCATTCCCCTTCAAAAAGAGATGTGGCTATAAAGTTTGAAAAAAACTTTTACAGATATTAGTGTTTTTTTTCAAATTATTATTATTTGAATCTCTGTGATAAAATCAGGAAATATCAGGGAGTCACATATATGAAAACCCTTATTCTCTTATTCGAGTTTATGGTGGAATCAAGTACATTTTATCAAGACATAACTCATTTCTCACTAGCAAGTTTGTTTTGGACTTACTCTTGATTTGACAGCAGGGAAGAACTCTTTAAAATTTCATTGAACCTTAAATATTTTGAGCATAAAATAGGTGTGAAATGAGAGAACATATTTTTTCCAGAAGCAATAAAGCTTATTATCAAACCTATAACCTGGGACATTCATGATTACTAATAAAGTAAAGCAAAGCTGACAACAGCTGCTAATTGTAGCCATAATCTCATATTGCAAGTGGCAGATGTATTTCAGAAAATATGTTTGATGAACAGATGTACTGGTGGGTGAGCATTACTTCCCAAGCTTTCCATGGAAAATGTTTTTCCATGATGATTATCCTAGCCAAGTTCTGCTCTGGAGATCAGTCACTCTTCTAAACGCTATCGGAGCAAACAAAAGAGTCACACACTACAATGTGACCTCCTTGTTAAATTATTGTTGAGTTTTCACACTGTAATTGGATATCTAAAACATTTTTCCATATATTTCTATGCTGACAGGAGGCAGCCTATATGATATGTTTTCATGAATGGCCTTAAGCATTGGCAGACTTAGCAATATAATTTTAGTTACATATTTTGAGATTCATTTGCTTCCAATATTTTTCTTCTGTCATAATTCTTGAGATTTCATTGGTAAAACTGCTGTTCACTGTCTTTTCAAGACTTTAATCCCCATAAAAATCAAACAATTCTGAGAGAGCTTTGAACTTAAAAATTTATCAGTCACATTTTGCTTGCAAATTTTACTATTAGTTTTTGACCCAGAAATTTTACTTCTGAGATTGTACCATGATGCAATCAGGTATAGAACAGAAAAAGTGTGTGCAGAAGCTTTTTTGAAATGTTTTGACCCAGAAAGTTTACTTGTGAAATTGTATCCTAATATCACCAGACATAGGACAGGATAAGTGTGTGCACACACGCATGTGTGAATGTCTCCAAACAATCTGAAACATTGTCAGTGCTGTGTCTCCTGCCTGACAGTGTCATTTTATGCAATAGAAGTTGAAAAAATAATGATATTGTCAAATATTCACAATTAATAAAATACACTCCTATATGTATAGTGTATGAGCTCTACTTAGTTAAAAACAGTTAGAGATGTAAATTAAGTGCATTATAATATCCACATATTTGGAATAACTCAAAATGTTAACCAATAAGTGAATAGATAAGCAAACTGTGGTATTCCCATATATTGGAATTAGATAAATAAATTGTTGATGTACACAATGACATGGAACACTCTTAACAACATGGAGAAATCTAAGGTAGTTGTACTAAGTGAAATGACTTAAACAAAATACGATAAGCACTGTATGGCTTCATTTGTATAAATTCAAGAAAATCCAATCTAATCAAATCTATATCGACAGAAAGCAGAACAGTGTTAGCCTGAGAATGAGGTTTGGTTCCAGGAAGTTTGAGAGGAAAGTATTACAAAGGAACATGAGAAAAGCACAAGATATTTGTACATCATCTTGATTTTGGTGATGTTTTAATGGGTGTATTAATATGCTAGACTTTATTGAATCATATCACTTATATTTTTGCAGTTCATTTCTGGTCAGTAATATTGCATTAGGTTTGTTAAAAATGAAGAATAAAAATAAAGCCATAACCTTTAAGCAAACATGTCTATAGTGTGAGCTTATGTAATTCCATATTGTGGTCAATGGAAAAAGCAAAGGGAAACACAACCAAAATCTGAGTGGACAAAAGTCCTGTTTTTCCTTTTGCGTAACTTTGTCTTTGAGGAGTGCTTTGTACCACCGAATTCAGTTGAATTAGTCGATGAATGAGGGACATTATATTAATTACCTTTAATTAATAAGCATGGCAAGAAAGCAGAGTACAATATATTTGCTAAAGAACTGGCTATCCATTCAGATCAACAAGAGTTTGAATTCTCCCTTTGCTAATTGTGCTGAGTCCTTGAGAAAGTTCCTTAAACTCTTTGCATCTCAGCTTATACTTCTGTAAAATGTGGGGAATAACAATAGTATCTACCTTATAAATTAGTAGTGAGGTTTCAATGAGCTAAAATATAAAGCTTTTTAGACAGTTCTAGTTCATAGCAAATGCTTAATAAACCAATGATTCTTTAATGGAGGAAAATATAGGCAAATTGTTTGACAATTTCATATCATGAATTTCGTGCCACAATTATAGTTACAGAACATATATTTTGTTGCTTATTACTTAAGAATTTAAAAAATTATGTAGGGAGAAGTGTTAAACTGATATAGCTTAATGAAACTCTGGATGTTATCTGAATAAACAAATATCCTTGGCAACATGTAGAAGTCAGAGTGCCTCTCTCAATTTAGCCAACATTCATTGAATTCCAAATATTCAAGACATCATACTAAAGGAATGAGAAAAGCATATACAGATTATTAAGATTTGGTCTCATTCATACTGATGAATGCTCAATAGTTTGTCAATAAGTTACTTTTTATCTGAAAAAATTAATCTACTGCCACTTGTCCACACCTTTCTAACAGAAGGTGACATTCATAGACAAAGGTCACAACCAACTTCTTTCATGAATATGGAAATTTAACTGAAGACTTGGTGCCTGAAAACAGGAAGAAATAAAGGCACAGCCAACATTGACTATTATTATTATTTCATTATTATTATTGAATCTGTCTAAAATCATCAAGGACAGATATTCATTGAGCATTTATAGCTAGCTATTGATAGGAATAATCCCTTATCATTTTATAATATGTGGTGATTTATTTCAATTGCAATATTGCAAAAAACATGAAAATATCTAAAGCTTTCTATTAATTAAAAAAATAAATGAACATATAACAGCCACATACAATTTCAATGAAATAAAAATAAACATTATTCTGGATATAAACATTCTGGTACACATACATAGACCACTGGAGAAACTAGATTATCATTCACTTCGTTTTAGGAATTTTGTCTTTTTCTAATATAGGGATTTAAATAAATTTTATATATGCTGATAAAAGTTGTCAGAATAATCTTCTATGCACTGCTATTATTTTAAGTCATGTTTGTAAATAATGTTGAATGATACACATAATACATAATCTGAACCCAAATATTTTAAAATTTTGAGTAAATTCCATTCTAATTAAACTAAAGTTAACCAAATATTTCAAGCTAATATATATTTGAATTTTAACTACAGATTAAATTTTTTTTCTTTAAAGAATTTATTTATTTTTGGAGAGAGGGGAAGGGAGGGAGAAAGAGAGAGAGAAACATCAATGTGTGGTTGCCTCTCAAGTGGCCCCCAATGGGGACCTGGCCCGCAACCCAGGCATGTGCCCTGACTGGGAATCGAACTGGCAACCCTTTGGGTCACAGCCTGCACTAAATCCATTGAGCTACACCAGCCAGGGCAAATTAAAATTTTATGAACTGTAATATATTAATCAGCTAACAAAATAAATATTCACCAGGATATATTTAGTGAAACAAATGTTGGTTTACAAATTAACACTACTGAGTAGTTATCATATCTTGAAAAATTAATAATTATATAATTAGTATTGTGTTTATTAATTTTCTGTGTAATAGATGACATTAATGGTAGGAAATGTGGGCTTTTCCAATACAAATTTAACCACTTATTTTCTTTAATTAAAAATTAAATTTGAACAAAGCAGAATTGTATTCCTTTTACTAGCCACACATTAACACGTAATGCGTTCTATAGCAGTCTTTCAGCATGCTGTGTCTTTGACACATCTACCCTTCTTCACTCATTCATCCGACATATCTGTTATTATTCACAGTCTCCTTAAGCACCATGTATATGAATCATTTACATTTCTGGCACATAGAAAGTTTCGAAATAATTGATATGTTATTCAAATTTTGTGAAAGTATTAGACTATGCTGTACAACACTACATAAATTTTTAATATTTTTACAATTATCATTTTTTTACTGTTTACTAATTTTATCATTAGCATATAATTGACATTAATTCTCCAATAGGCATTGTATATGGTATCCCTAGTGACTGTTATCAAAAGAAGATATTTCAACAATTTCCAAGGTATCTTTTAATAACATTCCTAGAAGAATAATTTTTAAATTTATTTTGATCACTTACCATTTGAACTACCATTTACCCAAGAGATTCCAGAAGATAGAATCACAAGAGCTAAGGGATTAAAAATCACAGACTCTGAAGACTGACAGCCTGATTTTCAAATCCAGCTTGACACTGACTAATTATTTGGCAAGTTATTTAAATGCTCAGTGCCCTAGTCTTCTCATCTTCAGGAAGGTGTAATAAGATCTACCTTATGAAGTGATGAGTCAAATTAAATATTAAATATATGTAGAGAACTTAGAAGACAGTCCAGGTAAGAACTTTTTATAGGAAAGTATTTGTTCTTGATCAACTTGTACAAATTATATTGTACAGTATAATTTTTTTCTTACAGCTTATAAATGGTGAGATGATTATTTTTCTGCAAACTTAAATTTTCTCAAAACACTCACTTTATGAAATTGTTCACAGCATCTGGGTCATATGCCGTCACCTGTCCGATGATGCTGCCCTCCTTCACATCTTCGTCTGCCTCTATCAGGTAAGAGATCTTACTGAACACGGGGGGCTCGTCCACGTCCTCCACAGATATTTTGACCACAGCGGTATCTTTGAAAGGTCCCAGGTGTAGAAATCGTGGATCTGGGTGTGTGTTACTTGCATCCACTCTTAAAGTGTATAGCATTTTGTTTTCAAAGTCTAAATTCTGAAATTAAATAAAATAAGAAAAATTAATCTAATAGAGCATGTGTGACAATGGAAGACAACTTCAGTGTTTAATAACCAGCATTCTTAATTGTTTTTAAGTAATTTTTCAAATTACTACTTCATAGGTATAACAAATAAGTCAGGAAATATTGGTGTGTCTTATGCTTATTTACAGGATGTAACTGAATATTATGGAAAACACATTAATACCAATTCCCACTTAATAATACATGTCACATTTTTGTGTCACAAGTTTATAATCTAAAGTATATATGGATGATTTACTATTATTCCTATTATTATCACTAAAATTATACAAAGTTAAAATGAGAAGCTATATAGAATAAAGTAGAGATTTACCATAGTATTCATATAATTTGCTTCCTTAGGTCCTACATTTCTAAAACTGGTATTAATAAAAGTATTTTATTAATCTTAACACCGTGAAAAACAAGAAATGAATGAAAGCAAGCAATCAGGACAATATAGAAAGTAATTAATATTTAACTGGATTATTTTATAGAAAGCTTCAAAACATTCTCCCACACTACATTAAAAATCAGTAAACCCAACATAAAGCAAATAGCATCTTCAGATTTTATTAACTTGAATAGAATATCATATTTAAAAATGTAAATATGCTAAAAAGTTCATGAAATAAAGTGATGGCTGCATGCCTATTTTTCCACTGTAGATAAACATAAAACATGTACTTTGAAGGTTTTCTAACCCTGGTTTGATTGGTATCTTCTATAATCACAAACAGTTGAGGTTTTGTATCACTTTTTAAGTGTCAATAATAAAGATATTTAACTTGAAGTGAAATCACAACTATTCCCACTTCCATGAAGGATGGACAGCATGTAAAGGATAGGAAAGTAAACCCTAGGCTTTTCTTCCCTGAACTGGAAAGCAAAAATCAACCATAAAGTACTCAATGAAAAAATGAAGACAGCAGAAAGAAACCTGTTTGACAGTTATAATCCCTTCCTGTGTATCCTTGTCAGTGAGGATGTCGAACACATCAGCTCCTTCTCCCTCAGCAATGCGGTATTCCATCTCTGCGTTCTCCCCCACATCGGGGTCATTGGCTTTTATTCTTCCAAGGTGGGTTCCGAGAGGTACAGACTCAGGGGAATTAAACTGATATGTACCTGCAAATTAAACAGGAGCTCTTTTGAGCATTTCATCTTTAGATAACAAAAATCCTTTATTTCCTTTGTCCTTTCTACTTAAATAATTTTAAATTGGGAGAGTTTTTCATCATACTGAATTTTAAGCTGTCAAGAATTATAGATTTATTAAGTTGGAAAAATAACTTATAAAGGCAGAGCAGTCTCATTTTGTAAATGAGAAATGTAAGTTCCAGAAAGATGAGTGAACATCCCAAGGTTATTCAGATAATTGATTGTAGGCCTAGTACTGGAATCCAGAACTTTGACAGAGGGCAAGAGCCAAGTAAATCTTTTAAATAATTTAATACATATAAAAAAGTGTGTGACAGTGTTTGTCTAGATAAGTTGTAAGTATTTAGTTTTTTTAACCTCTTAAGCATTTGTTTTATATTCTAACTCAGGGACAGACAATAAATTTATATTTTCTATATATTATGTGCTAATGCCTTTAAGGGGGATATGACTGTTTCTGTTTCCTGCAGTTCCAGCCGACCACTATTTTGCACTGTGCTATCCCTGGAAGCATTTTATATAGTTTCTGACTATGTATTCAAAATACAAATAGGAAAACAATTACAAAATATATCAATGAAAATTAGAAAAAATTTCTAAATAGTTCGCATGTGCTGACTTCTATATAAATCTAAAACTGTCTATGTTAACTTATTTAATTCTAATGTTACTTTTCTTAGGACTAAGGTTGGTATATTATTCTCAGGGTTAAGGCTCAGGGAAATCGTCCTGTAAAACTGGGGAAGGCAGAGTGCAGAACAAAGGCTCTCTGACTTCAAAGTCTGCTCTCTTCCCATGTTGCATGGTGATTAAGAGGAGGGACTTCTAGAGGGGAGGGAATTTCAGGGGAATTTCAGGGGAGAATAGGAAGGGTTTACAGGAACAAATATAAAGGACATATGGACAAAAACTACGGGGGGTGGAAATGGGAGGGCAGTGGGGAGGGATGGGTGGGTGGGCTGGGATGGGAGTAAAGGACAGAAAACTGTACTTGAACAATGATTAAAATAAAATTAAAAAAAAAAGAAGAGGGACTTCTAAATATAACAGCCTGGATTAAAATTTCCACCACTGGGCAAATTAGTTAAATTCTCTAACCCTTGATTTCCACATCTGTAAAATCATAATGATAATGATAGCAGTGGACTTATAAGTTTGTTATAAGGATTGCATGAAATTATGCCTTTAATGTGCTTAACTCAGGGATAGTTCTTGATTGCTATTGTAGGTACAAACCTTTTGCTAAGTTTATAATAGATCATAGAATTAGAGAATGACAAACCATTTGAGAATTCATTAAATCATACTTTTTGGTTAATATTTATGGAAACTGAAAACAAAGTTTAGATTTATGTTAACTAGGCTTACTATTCTTGTTCTTAGCAAACTTTATTTTTTAACTTTTATCATATGTTTAAGGCTACCATCCAGAGCTGAATCATCAAATAGTTTAAATTTGATTAGCTTGGGAAAATGTTTTACTGTATTGGAACCGATGTCATGAATTTAAATTCAAGGTCTTTAATTGAACATTTTAAAATAAGGACCTCTCTATATTTTTTATTGCAAAATGGAAACAATTTCAGCAGAGCGTGTGCATCTCTTTCAGTAGGACCTCATAGCATACAAAAGGCTCCTGACTGAAAGAGCACTGACTGATTCAACCTTCACTAGTAGGCAGCAGATACCAGCAAACTTGAACATGTCTCAGATGCCATCACAGCCAAGGTATACAGAACTCTTTGGGCCTCTAAGAAAATGAAAAATGCTGCCAAGTGAAGCAACCTGCATTGGCTTTAATAAGGTATCTGATTTCAGAGATTGTTAAAGCACCAAGTCTGTGTTTCAGAATCGATTAAATAAGGAATTATAATTCCTATGCACAGACAAGAGGACTGAGGCAAGACGAATCGTAGAAATGAGATTTGAAGCCAGGCAGTGAGATTTGAGAGTCCACACTCCTAACCAAGAAAGAGATAAGAAAAAAAAACAAGTTGGTCATATTGAAGATTGCAAAAGGCAGTCTAGAAAACTTTACTGCTCTTCTAAATACAGAAGAAGACAAAGTTACCAAAAGGATGCCATTTGCAGATTTTCTCTAACCACTTACTACTAACTGATAAGAAGGATCATAATGACTTTCAATTTCTGGGAAACTGATATTTTGTAGGGACAAGTGTGGCAGATTTGCCTTTATGCATAAACATGAAGTGAGACCACCAGTACAACCATTAGCCTCTGTTTGTGGTGGGTTGGACAAGCCTTTGGACATGAACCCACTGAGACCTTTCTTACTCTGGGGAAATCGAGGGGGGTTGTTGTTGACGTCCGTCAGCGTGATGTTCACGGTGGTGGTCCCAGAAAGGCCTCCCATCTGGCCGCCCATGTCCTTGGCTTGGATCACCACTTGGTACTGCTCCCTGTTTTCTCGGCTCATGTCCGGCAATGCTGTTTTTATAATGCCTTTTGGAAAAGTAGAGACATATTTTATAATTCCGTCACTGATTTTTAAATTTAAGCTCAACAACGTCCATTTTACAGAGATTAATCATAACAAAGAGATAAAATGTTGGTGTACTTAAACGTTCACTTCAATTTCTAACAAATTCAACATAATGGACAGAACAGAAAGAATTCTTCCATTGGCTACTGTTCAGGATTTGAGTCTTTCTAAATCAACATGATTATCTTCTGATTAATAAAAAAATGAACTTTGAAAATCATTAGATCAGCTTAATTTTGATGATTGCCCCATGCTTTAGGTTTGAATATTTCCCATGACACATAAAGTGCCAAAGTTCTGGGACTTTTTAAAATTTATATTGTTTATGCTATTACAGTTCCCGCTTTTTCTCCCTTTGCCCGCCTCCACCGAGCCACACCCACTCTCCCTCCATCAGTCACTCCGCATGTCATTGTCCATGATTCATGCGTTAAGGTTCTTGGGTTAATCTCTTCATCTTTCATCCAGCTCTCCCCTCTCCCCTGACAGCGGCCAGTCTGCTCCACATAACTGTGCTTCTATTTCTGTTCTGTTCATTAGTTTATTGTGTTCATTAGACTGAATCTCTGTGAAATTTTGTATTTAGTGTCACAAATTTAAGCTCAATGAACAGTCCAAAGAGCTCATGATTCAGATAATCTCTATAAATTACATGAAATTTGTTATTCACATGTAATAACTATGGGGAATAAGTAGAAACATACTGAATAGCTAGCTTTTGAAGTACAGACAAATATAGAAATTAATCGCACATCCAGTTGCATTATATAATGAGAAAGAGATCAGGTTGAAAGCTGGTACCTGACTCTGGGTCCACTGAGAAATATGGCTGTCCTTGCAGTATGCTGTAGACCACTTTGGCACTATTTCCGTAGTTGGCATCATCTGCATCTGTAGCAGTCACTTGTGTGACAGATGTACCTACACGAATCCCCACCCAAACACAGACACTTAAATACTTCTCAATTAGAAACTCTCTTTTCAAAAAATTGCTACTGGTGGACCATAGTTAGTTTGAAGAAAAACATTTGTTTAAATGATGCTGCCTGAAAAAAACCTCACTTTTGTCTTTAATTCTTTTTAAAATGTAAATACTCCCTGCTTTCATGGTTTGAGCTATCTCAAAATCAAACGCATGTCATATCACAATGATGACTACAGTTAGACAAGTGCTGCTTGTTACTCCAGTAAACTAACTGTACATTGTAAATAGAATGAAAATGGAGAGACCCTTTTTAATAAAAACAAACAAGCAAAGAAAATGACATAAAATTAACCTGCAGTGTTTTTTAGATGCAATATATATATGATTATTAAGTGTTGCCTCCATTTAAAATGTAGCTAACAGTCACATTTGATTATAGCTATTGATAAGCTACATATTATTATTTTCGGTACATATGTAAATCAGTAGACATTTCCTTTACAGTGAAAAACTGTATAATTCTATAATGTGCAACACTATAATTTAACATTAATCTATGTTTAATTTTATTTTATAAAATTTAAATTATGTTCTTTAAACTTTTTCACAAATAACCTTCTTTAAAAAATTTTTAAAAGTCTTAAAGGAGTTAGCTCCAGGAGCTAACATAATATAATATGTTGATAAACTTTTCTTATATTTCATTAGCTCTCTATAAAGAGCCAAATCATAATTGTAAAACTACTATTAACTGAAGCCTACTTTGGGAAAAATGAGTTTGTATGACATTTTCCAATATACTGCATATGATTTTCTGAATGTCTGACTCATTCTTACATAAGTTTGAATAATCTTTAGGACAATGCTCTCTCATATACATTAATACCCCACATATATCACACACCTATAACTGGTCTAATTGAGTTGCAGTGAATGTTTTTGAATGCAAGTACAGAAAATTAATATGTTGTACATTAAGATTAAACTAACAGCTCATTTCCTACCAACATGTTTAATATGATAAATTCAACAAAACTTTCATGTTCTTCAAATTAATTATCAAAAGATGAGGAGCTTAGTTGTCCTTGAGGCCCCTCTTTCCTCAACTGCAATGGAATTGGCATGTCCTGTGAGAAGATACACCACAACCAATTCAGTCAATCCCAGATGTACTCTTTTATTATGTAGAAATACCCACTAAGACACTAATGTCCTAGCTAGACCAAAGCAAAGCGACCTCCCCGTTAACAATGTGCAGAGTTCTCAGTACTTGATTTGTATTGTTACTTTATCCTAATAATAACCATAGTGCTAGGCCTTGGGGCATTCAGAGGTGGCTAATGATCACACACCTAGGAGGTGATAGGGATGGGATTCAACCTCGCCAGTCTGAGGAAAGAAACTTCATTCTAAATACTTTCCTAAATGGCCTGTCTGGTGTTGTGGGTATTATGGTACATGTTGCATATTGAATTCACAGGTGGTGAACCTCTAACTATGTACCTGAATTAGGACATATCTCATTTATCACTTTATATCTTCATATATTACCCAGATCATGCATTCTGCTCAGAAGATGATAATGTGTTTCAGAATTCAAGAGTTAATTGGAATCATTGGATTTCAACTAAAAAAGCAGAGGGGCACATGATTCTGATAATTAAAATGAAATAATGCATATGATTTTGAGATAAACATGGGTAGAGGGAAAATCAAGAACAGTTGGTGAGAAAGAAAAAAGAGATAAAATAGATTGAGAAAAATAAAAAATAAATAGGAAGAAGAGAACAGTACAGAGAGTGTCAGAGGATAACATTGGAAAGAAGGGTCTAGAATAAAAAAGAAATTTTATTTTTTGCATAAGAGTCTATTTACTCCCAAAGTTAGTAGTTAATAGTAGTTAATAGTAGGTAAGTCAACTCTTTGACTTAAATCAAATTCACTAATGTACTAAACATAATATTAGAATTAAATTGTTGTATATTTATTGATTTGTAGAGGCATTCTTCATTATTTGATGATGCATGGGCTTTAACTGTCAGATTATATGTGGTTTACACATCATCTGACATCCTTTTAGTTCTGCCCTGTAAGTGTTTACTTGTATAAGAAAAAGAAGAGGAAATCAGATCTGCAAAATTATAATGAGTTTATCTTTATTCTTTTTAATTATGTAGGAGAGTAACTTGCTAGAAAATCTTACTGTAAAATGCAGTTCCTCCCTCCCATGTCTACTCTTATTTATATTTAATATTACTGAGGGAGGGGACATTCTAATTAAAAGAATAAAATTTAAAAATGCTGCTTTTGAGGAGTTACTAAGACTATAATAAAACTAGAAGTTTTTCAAACTATGTTTTGCCTAAGTACAAAAATTTCACAGCAGAGAAAAATAGTAAAGCATTATATTTATCTATTTGTTATTTATCAACATTTTTAAAGATTTTATTTATTTATTTGAGAGCGGGAGGGTGAGAAGGAGAGAAACATCGATATGTGAGAGAAAACATACATTGGTTGCCTTTTGCAAGCCCCCAAGTGGGGACCTGGCCTGCAACCCAGGCCTGTGCTCCAACCGGGAATTAAACCAGCAACTCTTCTGTTAGTAGGCCGATGCTCAATCCACTGAGCAACACTATCCAAGGCTCAACCTTTTTTTTTTTTTAATTAGCACTGTAATAAACTGTCTTTGTATATTGTGGAGCAAGTCAGTTTAACTCTTTTGGGTTCATTTTTATTTATTTATTAAAATATATGAAAAATCAAATATATCTTCTACATGTAAATATTTATATATTTAAAGATAGATGCACATATAAAGTCTCTGGGTGGGCCAAGGAAGAAGCAAATAATGCTGTGATGTGAATATTAATAATAATAATAAAGAATAATAACTATCCTTTATAAATAGGACTAAGGCTTCCCTGTAGTTCTTTATTTGTTAGTACCAAAAACTGCAACCAGAGCCATACAGTTGCCTGCTGTGGTTTTTACTTCTTTTTGTAAGTATATAAATGGAAGAAATGCAACTGTCAATGGTCCAAATTCTTATTTTTTAAGTCCTTGAATTATCAGAAATTGTACCGCTCACAATTTAAATCTTACATAATAAAGTATGGATTGCTTTATAGGAAGGGTATTTTGGACAACATTACAAGCAAGCTCTCTTCCATGCATAAATTGTATATTCTGTATTTTATTATGAGCTTTGAGCAAGAGGAGAGCTTTAAAAAATAAAATATAAACAGGCTTAGTCCACTAGTGGTCTTATTACAAACGTCGTGAGTACTGATAGAATCTAGACTGTTTGTATTTCAGGTAAGGAAGAACATATTTGAATTGGGTCTACAGAGGTTGTAAAAAGTAGGTTTACAGTTGTGAATACATGAAATAAAGTTCATTCTTGTATTATTATGTATTAATTACTGTATTATTTATTTGTATTATGACTGTAAAACTACTTTTGCTCACCTGGTATGGGTGATAATATTACATTAAATACACAAAATAATATAGGAGACAACCCAGGTCATTTAGTTTAAATAGCAATAGTCTCTAACAAATGTGATTTTAAAAATGAGGCAATGCATTGAAAATCAAAGTTTTACAAATTAAAGTAATTATTATAAAAATATATTATAACCAAATATCTCTGTCATCTCAGTTATACTTTTTTACTCCTATAGGTGTATCAAACCTTTTCAGAGAAGGAAAAGTGAAAGTTTGTGTACTGTTAAGTGTCAAAATATCTGACAAAATGTATACAACAACAAAAGCATTAATGTTTTTTTAAGAATACCACATTGCAATAGAATGTTCATTAGTTGCAAGCAGAGGTGGAGAGTATAGTTTTTAGATGTGTCTCCATCTCCAACGTAATCCCACAAACAGAACATGATGCATATCAACACCGACCCCTCTGGCTGACCTTCCTGGACCACTCCAGTACATTTCATGGAACTGTACCAAGATAATACATATTTTAAATCATTTAAGAGAACACAGCTGCTCATATTTCATCCGAGGCTTTGTAATTGTATAGAACTCCTTTCAATTTGATAAGTCCCTTTCCTATTATTGAAATGAATGCCTGAACAGGTAGTAACACTGCAGATTTCTCAGACAGATGAGATTTCATTTGCTGTTAGAGGAAATTATAACTTTTTTAACAAACTCTGTTCTTCTGACTAACTGGCAAAAAGTTAAGAAACACTTTTAGATCAGTCATTCAGTAAAGCGATATGTTTATTTTCCTCATAAAATTATTTTAGACTGAAAAATTCACTAATTAGAATAATGTCAAAATTATATACTTAAAGCTGACTTTTAAATAATATTAAAATAAATAGCATTAATTTATGAAAATCAGTTGCATAGTTTAGATATTACAGTAAGCTTATTTTTGATGTTTATTTTTAGAATTATGTTATGATTTAAAAGTCAGTTCTTATGTCATTAACTAATCTAAAATTTTCACAAAAGTGGAGCTAAATGTAATCAGACATACAGATTAAAAAAACAATGCATATAAAATGGTATTTAAAATTATATGTAGCTTTAAAAATGAAGCAATTATTTTCACTTTGCACGGTAGGAACTGAAATGACATATAAGTGAAAAGAATTCAAATATTGTTGTGATGCTACCAAGACATTTGATCTTAATTCAGTTGTTTAATCTTTCTGAATCTTGGGCTCCTAATTAACAGAATGGGGATTTGAAGTTGTATTTCCCACGCCTACAACATTATGTTGTTTCAGTCATCAAATGAGATGATCAAAGAAATTTGTCAAATGCAAGAGCATTAGCTGTTATTATGCAAAATAATGCAAGCAAAACTGTCCCAAACTACCGATACTATTTGTATTCCTGTCATTTTAGACAAAAAATGTACTCAACTTGACTGCCATTCGAATGGCAGTTGAGTTGAGCTGAAAATGGTTGAAATGCAACAGAATAATTGTCCTCACTACTAATCACTTAGATATGAGTTACAACATAGTAGGAAACATTAAAATATATAGCATTGGAACTACATAAAAATGAGATAGATAACATTAAATACTACTTTTAGTTATAGTTCTTATCCAGGAACAGGCTACACATCATATGTCTGAATGTCTATAATACCACCTTAGCAAACACATAAAAAAGTTAGTTTACATGGATTAACATATACCCACCTACTCCAGACATTTCAGGAACACTGGCAATGTATAAGTCTTTTGTGAATTTTGGTTCATTGTCATTGATATCATGTATTTTAATGATAAATTCAGACTCAGGTTCCACCTGTCGCCCCGTCTTTCTGTCTATAGCCTTGGCTCGAAGAATGTACAGGGATTTTTCTTCTCTGTCTAATTTCTTTGCAGCATGAATATCTCCTGTATTTTCATCTATGACGAATATACTGCCAGCCCCATCTCCTGTTAATATGTATTTTAAATTTCCATCTCCTTTATCTTGGTCAGTGTGAAGCTTTAAAGAAGCAGAAACAAAAAGAATTCTATAAATATATACATTGTTATTAAAGAAAAAATAGTTTGGCACAAATCAATTTGTCCCCACATAACATCACTGGGACAATAACTGCAATGGTTATCTTAATTTTCACTGTGAGAAAACTCAACATTTCAGTTTTAACATTCTCAAAACCTTTCAATAGTTATATTTATATACCATAGGGACTAAAGTAAAATATGATGAAAATGAATATATCTTTTTGGTCAAAAGACAGTGTTTCAAAATATTTTTGAGTAGAATGTTACTGAAATTTAAACTTCTAGTACATTCACAAGAAAAAAGTTTATTAACCTAGATCTGGAGCACAAAATTCTAATACACTCTTGATTACATTTAAAATCACTAAACTCAAAGTAATATGAGGAATTTCTGAACTTATAATGCTGATAACTTTAGGAAAAATATTGTAGTTTTAAAGTGATTTAGCTCCTTCAGCCTATTGTTTAGAGATGCACAGTTTCTGTCATTAGAGAGTCAAATCAGAGAGAGAGCATTTTGATCTTGTATATTATTCTCTGTAAGACTTTGGGAGGGTACTCTTTCAAACACAGTGTTCCCTCCTTCTTTTTTGAAATTAACATTTTATAGACATTTGAAATTTCAAGTGATACATGGCTTTTCCACTGGCCATATACATAATTTAATAAAATATTAGGATTTTTCAAAAATTATTTTTCTTCTGATACATACACATCTTATTAATAAACTTCTCAATGCAGAAGGCTATTCATTGGGTGTTTAAAACAGGTAAAGTAAATCAAGTGTTTACAGACAGTTTACACTGGAAAAAATCTTAACATGTTTGCAAACTTAACTGTTCTGAAACCTGAGCTTTAACTGCCCTGTACCTGCTATGTCATCTTCAGTTATGTACTACACAGTTTTCATTACATCCTGGCTATACCTATTTCTTTGGTTCCACATTCCATCTGTTAATTATCTGACTATTTATATCTGTTTTTTACATTAGCCAAAACTAGAAACTTGGAATTCACATTTTACTCCTCCCTTGCTTTTTACTCCCATGTTAAAATAACCATCTGCAGCCTCTTATCTCTGAAACATCTCTGTCACTCATCTATCTTCCATTGGCATGGGATAGTAGCACCCTTATAGTGTTTTCTATCATATCTTAGCTGGTACACTACAACAGTCTCCTAAATGAAACCTGCCTCCTCTCGTGCTCTGTTCCAAACAGTTTCTCACCCTAAAGAAGTTGTATCTACGTCACAAATCTGGTCATATTGGTTCCAGCTTAAAAATTAATCAGGCACAATGCGTAACCACCATGAATCTAGTCTTACAAACCTGGGTTAGTCTCATGCAAATGTCGGTGTGATAGTGGGCAAATGGTGTGGGTGTGTATGTGGATGTGTGTGTTTACTAAACGTGTTTTATTAATGTGCACAATATTCCTTTTAAAAAGAATCTTTACTTTTATTGTAATTCTAGGTTTTTGGATGTTGTGGCTTTATTTATACATCATCCATAATCCAGTCCACATCCCAATGTGTGATGCTACCACCTTTACCACTTCAGCTAGGCATTCTACAAAAACCATTTTTGGGGGTCTTATTTTATTTTCTTCATTTCTGAGAACCGTTCCAGACTTTATACCTGATTTTGGCATATGTTTCTCTCACCCTTTAATGTCCTTCCTCTTCTGTGCATTTTCCCCTAGTAAATTTTTATTATATCTCATTTTAAAATTTTCTTCTTAGGGATGCCTTTTCTGACTCCATAGAGACCCTCAAATGCTGATGCAAAAAAGTCTGTAGATTAAAATAGACATGACTGCTCTGTAATTATAAAGCACATTTCACTTTCTATTATGATATTCATTACATTTGAAATTGTTTACCATGCCCACTAAACTGGAAATTAAAAGAGATCCTTTTAAAAAGCTAGAATCTCAACACATTCTATCCCAAATATTTCCTCCTTTTTAAACAGTATGTTTTCACATGTACACAACAGGTTTAATTGTAATTTGTTACTAGAAAGATCAGGTAATAAATAACGTAAAACTTCTTTTACACATATTACACCTTAAAAATCTCTATGTAAGCAACATGCTTTTAATGACTGAATTTTATGGATATTTTTCAAGCTATTTTATAACAAACATTGTTGAACATATATCCTCGTATTGCTAGTATTTTTCTTCTAAGAGGGGAAAAAGATACTTTTAATGAGAGGGAATTATGAGGAAAGGGTAAAAAACGTAGATAGGTGGGTAGATTGAGAATTGATATGTATTACTAGCCCTAATTTGGCAAAACTTGTGGAAAGAGCTAAAGTTTTCACCTTATGAATTTGGTTAGGTTAATTAAGGTACAGTGGCATTATTTTTAGCCATTAAAATTATTATTTTATATATGTATATATACACACATAAATCATGGATATAAATCATTTAAGATATCCATGTTAAAGTACATTGTAGAGTATAGTTTCAAATCTTTATACATTTGTATAAAAATACTCAACGAATACATAATATTGAAAGCAGTTATATAGTTTATAAATATGTTCTTTATTTTTAGGTATTACATATTTTGTGTATTTTTATAAAATATTTATATTAATTTCTCTGAATGGTTTATATTCAATTAAAAATTTCAAGGAAAATTCAGTATTAAAATTATTGTGTTTAGACAGAAGATGATGTTCAAAAGAAATTAAAATAATAATGGAATTATAAGATTTTCAGAGTAAGTACATGTCTAAATTTATTAAAATTTAATTACAGAATAAAATATTTGGACAAATGATATAATTTTAGTGACTCGTATGTTAAAATCATTGTTTAGATTAACCAGTTCATGCTTGTTTTAGTTTCTGTCATGATATATATACTCTTTATTCTGTTCATTTAGAACAGCACTTTAAAATAATAATTTAACACATAATTAAACATATATTTTAAAACAGTATCTTTAATTCACAATTTCATTTTAAGAATGAAACCTCCCAATGGTTATTTTCTCATGCTAAATTACAAAACTTCAACTGCTATCCTGAAATTCTTTATCAATTACATTATTAATTTTAAATCATACATTCAGCCCTGGCTGGTATGGCTCAGTGGATTGAGCACCAGCCTGAAAACCAAACAGTTGCTGGTTCAATTCCCAGTCAGGGCACATGCCTAGGTTGCAGGCTAGGTCACCAGTAGGGAGCTCAGGAGAGGTAACCACACATTGATGTTTCACTCCCCCTCTTTATGCTCATGGTCCCCATTCTACACTGTCTTCTGTCTCAGGCTGTACCTGTGGTTTCACAAGGAATTCCTTCCATTGGCTGACTTAAGAAGAAAAGTCTTGGACCCAATTTAGAGATACTTCTTAATGATACTCAGGCATCACTAAATAGTGGTCAGCTGAATCATTACAGCCCCCTTTCTGGAACATCTTTAAAGGACAGTGGTGAGGAGAAATCCTCTCAGTAGGCAGAGCTTCAGGAAGTACACTTGGTTGTACCAATTCATGACCCGTCACTAATGGTCTGGCTGGATGTTCAACAAGTTGAAAAGACCATGATTTTAAAAAATGGCAAAAAGAAAATTTGAGGAAGAATCTTCTGGGCACATCTCTTTTAAAGTGCAAAAAACATGCATCCCCTGTGGATGCTCACCAAAGGATGACTTCAGTAGACTATAATCATAATAACAAATAGATGGAATGAATTGTTCTGCATATACCAGTCTGCCTCTTTCCCCAGCTACTTCTGCCAGCTCATGGGCTTATGAGCAAACTGGCCACGGGGGCAGAGATGGAAGTTATGCATGATCTCAGCAGCTCCGACATCCACTCACTCAGGGCCATCTGGCCACTGCTGAATGCCTGATCTGCCAGCAGCTGACTAACATTGAGTTTCCCAGATGACACCATTCCAGGGGAAGCAGATTGATTACATTGGGCTGCTTCCATCATGGAAGAGGCAATGTTTTATTGTTACTGGAGTAGATACTTTGGATGTGGATTTGCCTTCCATGTACACAATGCTTCGGCCAAAGTTACCATCATGGACTTACAGAATGTGTTACCATCATCATGATAAACAACACAACATTTCTTCTAATCAAGGAAATAACTTCACAGCAAAAGTGAATGGGAATGAGAATGGAATGCTCATGAAATTCATTGGTTTTACAATGGTTCACATCATCTTGGTTTGACAGAATTGTGGAATGACCTTCTGAAGACTCAATTACTGTATCAGCTAGGAGCTAATACCCACAGGGCTGGAGCTAGTCTCTATAGAATGTTGTATATGCTCCGAGTCAGCCCCCAGTATATAGTAGTGGGCTCACAGGTCTAAGAATCAAGAGATCAAACTAGGGGTGGCACCACTTTTATTACTAATGACCCACTAGCAAACCTTTTGTTTCCAGTACCAGCTACCTTATAATATGATGGACTAAAGTTTTAAATTCCAGAAACAGGAATGTCTACAAAGAGACACTAAAATGATTCCATTGAACTGGAGAACAATTCCTTGGCCAATTTGGATTCCTCATGCCTCTGAATCAAGAGGCAAAGAAAGGAGTAACTGCACTGCCTGGGGTGATTGATCCTGACTCTACAGGGAAAAGAGGACTGCTACTCCACAAGCAAGGCAAGGAAGAGTATATGGAAACATAAGGTCCCTTAGAGGGTCTCTTAATATTGCTATGTCCTGTGATTTAAGTCAATGGAAACCTACAACAACTTAATCCATATAAGACCACTAATGGTCGTTAATGGTTATTAATGATTATTACTAATGGTTAAATTATTTCCATTTAAACTGTTTTTAATTCCAAAAGCAGGTCATAATGTCCAACTCCTATTATCAGCAATACTCATATACCCTTAAAAGTATATTTGAAATCTTCTATCATTTTGTTCAGTTTTTAATAAGGAAAGACATGTGCTCTATTGCTGACAGTTGCTAAAAAGAACTATTAATAATAGTATTTATTTCTGATGTTTTAATAATGTTCAAATATACTAATATATTTTCAAGAATAGTATGTTTTACATCAGCCTTAAAGGTACATTTTTCTTCTTGAATAAGTTACACATTTTTTCACTGTTATTATTAAACAGAAAGAATCAAGGAAACATATTTTATGACTGTATCACAGAACTCATTGCTTGAGGAGAAATGCTCTATTCAATAGGCAATCGAGACACTTGCTACTTAAAATAGGTAACGAAAAGGCTCTATAGGTTGGTTTTATCATTTAATGAACATGTATTTTGAATATCACAGGAAGTAAGGGGAGCTGTCATTGGAATTGTTTGTAGAACCTAGATGTTAGGATAGAGGAGTAGGGGGATGCAAGTACAAACACTTCACATTTCCATGTACGAAACTGTTTCCTCCATTATTCCTTATCCAGTGATGCCAGGCCAATTTAAATTTTTTGTATATATAATTAATGCCTAAGGTCTAATTTTGATGTAATTGAATTTACCAGCACATATTTCTAACGGTATTTAAAGATGAGTCATAACATCAACCCTTATGGACTAATTAAAGATGCCTATAAATTCAGTTCCATTATCAAGCAACAGGCTTGTCTTGGATTCTCTACCTGCCAAATCTTTAACCTTCCTAGAGACGGGTGGAAAATGGCTGAGAAGTATGAGTAAGGCAGCTTTTATTACCATCTCCATAGGCAGATGACATGCCAGCTAAATTAACAGTCAATCTTAGGTGGAAAAATGACAAATACAAATGGGAGATAAAACAAAAGGAAAAGGTACTCATAAAAAGATTAGTGTACCAGGGATGGATGTGTTTATGCAATTTCCAGCTGGGCATCTCAGGGCAAGAAAATGATACTCCTAGTTATCCCTTTCCAATCTAATAAGGACCAATGGCAAGTGGAGGGAGAGACCTCAGTACTTGATATCCCTACAGAAGAAACACTGAACTCCTGCTCATTTTACCATTGCAAAAATATATGTAGTGACTTGATAAGCACTGGCTCACTATTTAAAATGTTCTGTGGATATGGTGAGAGCTCATCCATAGATTCTCAATAGGACTAAAATAACATTCCTGGAATGCATGATGAAACAGTCTTGCTAACCCATATAAGAACATTAGAAAAATCTCTTCTTTAGGAGACTGGCAATGGTTAGAAATTGATGTTGAAAGAAAACAAAGCTCTAATTAATTTAAGTAATCAAGTAATAACTTTAGCAGAGCTGTCAACAGTGGTGGAAAAGGGCTGATTTGTTACACAAAAAGTCTATCTGATGTCATAATCCCTAGTGGCTTTAAGGGCCAGTAACTCTGTGGCTTAGTCAGCCAAATAAAAGGAGTGCAATTTGACCTTGGCTGCTGTGGCTCAGTGGATTGAACACTGGTCTGTGAACCAAAGTGTCACCAGTTTGAATCCCAGTCAGGGCAAATGCCAAGTTGCAGGCCAGATCCCCAGTAGGGGGCATGCGAGAGGCAAGCACACATTGATGTTTTTTCCCTCCCTTTCCTTCTCTTTAAAAAAGAATAAATAAAACCTTTTAAAAAAGTAATGCAATTGTGTGAATACTGTATTAAACTTCAGCAATAGTAATACATCACGTATAAGTGTGGCTTTTATCATGGTTTTTAAAGTCCTGAAATTACAGATTAAAAAAGTCTTTACAATGGTGTTACTCATTGGGTTTCAATAGATAGAGCAACAAGGTTTTGTTATTACACCTGGCAACCAGTGTTCTAAACCCTTTCCTGGGATGTTATTATACCCACAAACTAAATGTGACAAAGAATTCACAGAATGATGTTTTTTGGTTACTATCTCAGTCAGTTGGAATGTATGGTACACAGGGAAATTACTATATTAATCTGTTTGGCAAAGCTATAGGGTGAACAAATGCTTCACAAATGGATTTATAGAATTAAATTAAAACTAGACTTGTGTAAATGATAACTCTCCAGAATGAGAACATATTTTATGATCTGAATTGAAGTCATCACTTTACAAAAAGCTTCTGAAAACTGTCCAGAAAAGGAAGAAAATTTGGCCTTATAAAAATTACACATTCAATAAACACTCACATAAACACATATAAAAATGTTCAACTGATTGCAGCCACTGGGGAGATAAGAATAATGGCACTGACAAAAGACTATTAAAATAACTCTGAAGGGATGCCACCGTGTTAAGAAGCTTCACCAAGGAAATTATTATTAAACACGGTGTGAGTTAAGTCCATTTTATTGGTATGGTGTTATTAAGATGAATCTTTGTCGAAAATATAACACAAACTATAACACAGAGAATTGAAAACATCTTAGAAATACAGAAATATTGCCCAAGGATAGAGGATTGACGAGGAAGTTCAACAGTTCACCTACAACAGGTTTCCTTCACAGTACCGGAGAGAGGTTGAAATTAAGCAGGTGAACATGACCTATCTTTTTGTAAGCATGCTGAAAAAATGCCCTAAAAAACTAATGCTATTTGGTAGAAGGAGAATACTTAACTTTAAAGTGCTGTAGTGTTTAGTGGACTGTCCATGGTTTAGGGTTGCCTTTGGTACTTAAATCAAGAATTTATGAGTAATGAGGCATGCTCTCTGGAAAATGTCTCATAAACTATGTGAGTACATAATGGAGATGCTTCATAACTTAAATAAAATATTTTTAAAAAGCAGGTGACTGTCTGTCTACTTAGGGACCTATTCTTTAAACATGTGCTAGAAATGAACTCCTTGGAGATTTGGGAACTTGCAATGAATACTTGCACCTTTTCTTACTTTATATTCTTCCATAGATTGTACATGCCCTTGAAATTATCAGTAAAGCTTGATGTTGGGCAATGTGTCTTTCTATGCAAGTCTGACTTGACAATTCCTTATCACTTGTCTTCGCTCAGTAGGAAAGGACAATCATTAATCAATCCTTAATAGTGACATCCCAATGTTGTTCTCACAGATACCTCTTTCTGTGGTCCAATCGTGCCCACAAAACTTTCATCCTCAACACACAGGTACAGTTAAAATAAAAACAAAATTCTCTCTAGGAATTTAAATTTTCTGCTTTAAGACACTAATTCTCATTGATCCCTAAAAACACACAGTTTGAGTAGAGAAAAGTCAAAACTGAATACCAAGGCTGTTTTAAAATGGTAAGAAAATTAAAATAAATATGTAATTAAGAATCATGTTATATAATTAATACTCTATGTGGTATCAGCATAAAACATACTGGCCTCAGTGGATTCTTTTCATTGACTTCAGTGTAACCTCAGTGTTTATAGAAGCTTTATGTTTCTACAACATATTTACTCATTTCTTATTGCAAAATATTAAAGTGCATACTAATACATCATTTTCTTTAGAAAATCTCATAAGGCAGTAATTTGACACACATAAACCTTATATTGTTTTGATTTAATTACTACAGTATGAATTTTAAATAACTACCATTCTATTAAATCATTCCCCATTATACTTCAAAAATGTTTTAAAATAAAATTGATGCATTAATATGCTACAAGTAAATTCACAAAACATTTCTCTTAGATATTGTCATAGACACTGCCCTAACAAATGTATCATTATACAATAATGAGCACTTATTTCTGTCTTCTATTTGTACTTTCTAAGTAGTTTACCTTGTTTTTGGTAAATGGTTTTGTAGACAAATTATATGTAAGCACTCTCACAATGACATTTCATTCATAATTTTTACTGTCTTTTCAAATCTAATATTTCAATGCCTGCTTTTCATACCATCAATATGTCAAATAAGCCATATTTTATTTTCCATGGTCCAAATGGAGTTCTTTATTTCTCTCTTAGCCATTCTCTCACCTTGCCTTTTCCAGTACACTCCACTGCAGTCAATAGCACTATCCTTTGTATGATTAATTACATCAAAATTATTTCCTCCCTTTCTCTCTCATCTCCTTCATCCACTCTATCTGTAAACCCTGTCAACTCGATTTTTTCTCTTAACTTCTCAGTTCAAGCCACCAATATTGACCACTTGAATAAGTAGCTTCCTACCCAATTTCCCTGAGTCTTTCGCCTTCAGATTCCATGTTCCACATAACAGAGTAATTTTTTTCAAACTAGATTTAGTTTATATGAATCACCTGCTTTAAGCAGATCTATGGCTTTTCATTCCAATAACTCACTCTTCTCTCTCTCTACCTCTCCCTCCCCCACTGTCTCCCCCCCCCAACAGATGCATGCATGCACACACACCAAAAAAGCAAATAAAACCAAAAGATTACTGTGACTTCCAAGAACCTACATGGCCATCTCTCTTTCTACCTCTTCAAATTATCTGCTCATTGTTCCCCACCTCACTCACTAAACTATGTCCACATTGGCTTTCTTTCTTCACCATGCATCTCAGTATAATTGAGTATAAACTCTTTAGGTGACAGATTAATTACCTTGCCCAAGGTCTTTTATTGCAAAAAGATATTTAAAACAAGATTTCCTGACTCCTCATTATTGTGTTTCATTCCTTTCTATAACATATAAATTCCAATTAGCAGTAACACTTTCCACAGCTTCCTTCATTAGTGATTTAGTATCAATTTTGAGTATTAATTCTCTCTCTAACTAGAGTTCTGGAAAATTTAAATCTTTTTCTTTTTGGTAACTGCCCAACTGCCCCCATTTGGAAAAAAATTAATCACCACTCTGAATCTTAAGAATTCCCTTTCTGCTGTGGTAAACATAAAAAATTATATCCATAGTCTTATGGAGGAAGATTATACAGAACAGGTAGAAGCTGGGTATTAGTTCATATGCTTATAAGTCTGTAAAGACTAAAATAATGTCCAAGTTGAGTTGGTTATTTTGAAATATGATACAAATTATCATTGAGGTAAAACATTTCTATTAACTGAATGATCACAGGATCTACTCATTTTTTAGGACAGATGGTTTTTAATGTGGGGAAAGTAGGTAAATATATATATATATTTGATGGTGATTGCATTTGGACTCTTAATAAAAGAATCTGTAGAAAAATCTGCAATATATAATTTGCCCAGATTAGTTTTTATTTGAAAAAAGAAGTTCTGAAATATTCCCAAAGCAGTTTACTCAATTTAAAGTCCTCCAAAAACAGAGTCACTGTGGAACGATGGTGTGTGAGGTAGAAGAGAAAAGTTCCCTTAATTTTTTTGGAGGAGCTGACTGTGAAAAATAGTTAAATGGCTATGTTCATGTGGTAAAGGTAAGAATTTAATTTGTTAGCTTTAACATTGCTGTTACATCTGAAATAAACATGTTCTGGTAAAAAATTATAAGAAAAGATATGAAAATTTTTAACTTATAGTAATTCCAACAAGACTTTTTAAAGTAAAATGCTGTATCATATGTCATCATAAAGTTCAATTTAAACTACAATTTACAACAAACTTTTAGACTGTTTTTCTAAGCTGTTAAACACCTACTGTCAACTAAAACCAACATCACTCTCTATTGTATTGGTCATCAACTATTCTCTTTCAGCTGTTTGCTCCCTCCCTTTTTTCAAGCATTAGCTCCCACTATCTAGAAAGCCTTCTCTACACTTCTTGAAGTATCATTTGCTGACTTTCTTCAAGGCTCAGGTCAAATGTTACAATTTGTAGAAGTATACATATATACTTGTATACCTCTTCCTTATAGTGAAATTGGAATGCTTCCTTATATATAACTTCCTTATAACTTGTGTTAGATTCTTGTTACTGCTCTAAGAATTTCCACAATCTTAATGGCCTAAACTAACATAAATTTCTTATTTTACAGTTCTTACAGTTTTCTAAATGAGAAGTCCCACAGATCTAACAAGGATAAAAATCAAGTTATCAGCAGGAGTGCATTCCTTCTGGAAGCTCAGGCAATCCATTTCCTTGCCTGATTCCTTGGCTCTTTTAAGTCCCATCCTCCATCTTCAAAACCAGCAGCAGCAAGTGAAGTGATTCACTTCACCATGTGGTAGCTCTCTGAACCTTCTTTTATGGTTACACTTATATCTATCTGTCATCTATCATCTATTTATCTATTACCTATCTATCATCTATCTATTATCTATCTATCTATCATCTATCTATCTATCTCTATTTCAAGAATAGCTGATTAGCAACCTCAATTCTTTTTTGCCATATAATGCACTAAAATCACAGATTCTAGACATGAGGACATAGGAATACCATTCTTCCTTCCTATCATATATCTTCAGGTAGAGTTTCATACACTCATCTTTCTACAATGAGCAGATACACTATTGCTATACCATACACTAGCTACACTAGGCATCAGTATAGTGGAATGGTTTAAAAGGATGAATTTTTAGAGGCAGACAAACATGTTTAAAATCCTAGATCTGCAACTGAGGCTATGTGATTTGACCAAGTAATTTAACCTTTCTTTATCTCCATAAAATCATGATAATAGTAATCTCTCTTAGAATTGAGGCTTATTTTTTCTTTAAAATATATGAAATAATAAAATACCTAAGCCATGGTTAGTGCTTAATAAATATTACATATAAGCATTAGTAAATTCCATAAAGTTGTCTTTTCCTCTGCTTTTTTCATTTGTCTGTGAGGACACCTAATTAACTTTGATTTTTAGTACTTAGCTTTTAACATTTTATTAAAATATTCTGGTAGAATTAATCTGAAAACTTCTGTACCTCCATTTTTAATTTCATTTTCTTGCTTATACAAAAATATCTAGTTAGTTTTTATATTTCTTATTTCCAAGTAAAACACTAAAATAAATAAACTTATTTTTGAAATTTGTAACTGCATTTGCTATAAGACTGGTATTGAATACATTTAATATGATGTTAATATCACTTTTATATAACCTTAATAAGAATTGATTTTATCAGCATAAGTTAGGAATAATAAAATCTAATTATTAAAGATTATTTTGTGATCAAATTGTTATTTCCATGAATATTTGGAATTACCTAAATGACAAATTCAATGCACAACTATAGGCATTATGCAGATTCCACATTATACCATGATATGCTTGCTCTGCATCAAATTAATTAATATGTTCTGGAACTGACTATGTTTTAAATAAATCACTATTATTTCACATATGATTATATTAACAAATTACCTCAAAGTCATTGTGAGACTTTTGATTTAAAATAATAGAATAAAAGAACAAATTTAGATTCCCATTCTTTCTCATAAACAAACTGAAATATGACAACAGATATACTAAAATAAATGGATTGAAAATAATGTTGAGAATATGAACTGATGCATTAGTTAATTTTGGCCAATTCCTGGAGGAGAGCAAATGGGTGGGATTTACTAACATATGATTCCAAGAGAAGAGCTCAGATTTCAGTGAACTACAACAAATAACACTCTAGTGAGGAATAGAGGAGTCTGTTAGTTTTTAGTACTATGAACCTCTGAGGTTAACAGGATTGGAAAGTGAAAATGAGAAACATGAGCACTGAGGGAGTTCACCAAAGAACGATTTATCAAATGGCATCATCGATTGGCTGGTTTTTGCCAGCCTTCTTCCCTAACCAACATTTAATTTGAAACAAAAGATGCTTTCTAAGAAATCAGAAGTCTTACACTAATTTTCCTTATTTATTTACCAGAAAGATGGCTGCCTTTTTTGCCTGCCAACTACCCACACACGCTTGCTAAAATAATGTCTCTCATTCTGTAGGAATCTTCCCTAAACACAAAACTGAAGTTCACCTATAAATTAGGAGATAGTGGATATCATAGCAATGACAGATATGAACAAACAAAAAATGCTCATGATATGCTTGAAGAAAACTGATGACTAGAAAGTAACTGAGATTAGAAAACTGAACTCAGAAGAGTCATCAAGGAACATGTACAAAGGACTCATAGACAAAGCCAAAGTGGGGAAGGACTGAGGACGGGATGTGGGGGTGGAGGCAGTGGGGGAAAGTGGTGGCAGGAAAATGGAGACAGCTATACTTGAATAACAATAAAAATGCAAAAAAAGAGAAGATAGTGCATCACTACAACGAAGACAAAATTACTTTAAATAAATTATAAATAGTGTGCTTACTGTACTCATGAAGAACTTAGGCTCACCAAGGAAAAAATTATTATAAAAGAAGAGCACTTAGAAACACAGAAAGAATCTATGTAGCAAAAATATTAATAAGAATGACCAGACAAAGGTTGGAATAAAAATTAAATTAGGCCAAAAATTAACTCAAAATACATCAATGACCTAAGTTTAAGAGTTAAAAAAATAAAATTGTTAGAAGAAAATGTAGAGTAAATCTCCATAATCTTGGATTTGGCAGTGTATTATTAAATATGACACCAAAAACCCAAGCAAAAAAATAAACCATAAGTAAATTGGATGTCTTAGAAAAGGAAAAAAACAACAAAAAACTGTGTGCATTAAAGACACTACCAGAAAGGTAAAAAAAATAGCTTCATAATGGAAAAAATATTTGCAAAAATGTATGTGGTAAGGCTTTAATGTCCAGAATACATAAAAGCTCTTACAATTTCACAACAAAAAGGTAAACAGCACAATTAAAAAAATGGTTTAATGACTTGAATAGATATTTTCCTAAGAGTATACACAAAACAGCAACAACAACATGAAAAAATGCCCAACATTATTAGTCATTAGATCAGTGGTGTCAAACTCATTTTCACTGGGGTCCACATCAGCAGTTGCCTTCAAAGGGCTGAATGTAGTTTTAGGACTGTTATAAATGTAACAACTCCTTTACTAGGTGCAAGGAGCTTAGCGCTGCCACTGGGTAGAAACAAGGTGCCAGGCTGGATAAAACAAGGTGGAGGGCCGGATTCCGCCTCAGGCCTTATGTTTGCCACCTGTGCCCTAGAGAAATGCTAATCAAAACCACAATGAGTTGGCACTTTACACCAACCATATAAGTATTGAAAATAAAATGGAAAATAGATGTCTTTCCTGGAACAGCTCAAAAGACCTTGCAGTAACTGGGAGATTTTGAGTTGGAGGTAGAGAAATAAATGTTATCAGTCATTTCTCCTGGCTCTGAACCAATTGCTAAATACTCTCACCGAGCTACTAATTGAATCCTTCTCAATTAGGTTTGATGTGCTTTGGCAGATTTGTGCCTTGGTAGGTTTGATGGGGAGCTTATAATCCTTGTTGTACAGGTGGGTAAACTGTACAATAAGATGGGTAAACTGAGGTCTGGAGACAGGATGTGAATGATCCAAGGTCGCATCAAGTAAAGGGACTCTGAAGGCAAGTCCCGATGTCTGGACATGGACAAATGGAGAGGATTCAATGTTTGGCCCTTAGTCAGCTTTGTATACATACGGCCTTTTTATCCCCATCTTCTTGCTTTCTGCAGTTTCAGTTACCCAGGGGCAACTGTGGTCTGAAACTATTAAATGGGAAATTCCAGAAATAAACAGTTCACAAGTTTTAAATTGCAATACAATAAAATAAAATAAAATAAAATGGAAAATAACATTTCTAGGCAAGGATGCGAAATTGGAACCCTTCAGTATTGCTGGTGGAAATGTAAAACAGTTCATCTACCCTGAAAAATCGGTTAATGGTACCTCAGTAAGTTACAAATAGAATTATCACATGATCCAGCAATTCCACTCCTACATATATGCCCCAAAGTTTGAAAGCATGTATTAAAATAAATATTTGTATATTAATGTGTGTAGCAGTATTATTCACAGGAGCAAAATGTGGAACCAAACATCCGTCAATGGAGAATGAGTAAAGAACATTTGGTATAGTTATACAATGGGATATTATTCTACCATAAAAATAAATAAAGCACTGGTGTATACTACAATATGGACTAGCCTCAAAATATTACACTGAGTGAAAGAAGTCAGAAATAAAATATAACACAGCATTTAATTTTATTTATATAAATATGCAGAAGAGGTAAATCCTTAGAGACTAAAAACAGGTTAGTGTTTGGCAGGGTCTGGAGGTTAGGGAACCAGGGAGTGAATGTTCAGTAGGTATGGGATTTCTTTTTGGGGTGATGAAATGTTTAGGAAATAGAAGTGATTGCTGCACATTAAAAATGTATTAAATTCCACTGAATGGTGCATTTCAAATGGTTTTTATGTTAGTAATACTTCAACACAGTAAAATGAAGAGATAAAGCAATGAGTCATAGAAATCTGGATCTCTTTCATTTGACTTTGTTTCTCTTCTGTTGTCATGACATTTCACTACATAAAGAGAATCACCTCAGTGCTTCTAGTAAGGGAAAATAAGCAGCTCACCTGCGGGGGAATGTGCGTTTTATAAACAGCAGACTTCTCATCAACAATCTTGAACACTAAATGATAAAGGAGTGATGATCAATGCTCTAAATGTTTATGTTCAAATTATTGTGAAACGTGAATTATATGCTCAGTACAGTTATTAATGAAACATGAGGATACTCCTGACTGGTGTAACTCGGTTGAATGTCCTCCCACAAAGCAAAAGGTTGCCAGTTCGATCCCAGTCAGGACACATGCCTGAGTCTCAGGTAAGGTCTCCGGTTAGGTTCCCAGGAGAGGCGACAGATTGTTTCCCTCTCGCATCAGTATTTCTCTCTCTCTCTCTCACCCTTCCCCTCTCTCTAAAAATAAATATATAAGTATATTTTTAAAAATAAGGATAAAATCAGATAATTCATGCACAGACAAAAAAGCTTACATCACGTATCCCATTTCAAAAATGACTGAAAAGTTTACACATCACATTAATCATTCAAATTAATAATGTAATTATAACACTGGGGTTCTTTGGTTGAGAATAACATTTATAATTTTGTTAACATAAAAAATCAGTTACTTGAAAATAAAATACTGTGGAAAGTATAAACTGCTCAATTAGAAACTACACACAAGATGTTCTTACTGACTTTTACTGACCCTTCTTCACCAAGGCCGTTAGCCTTCCATCACTGGTAGTTTCCTAAATTACTGCCTTCTTTTCTTGTACTGCCCACCAACAGGATGGGATCAAACAGAACAACAGCAAAAACTTTCTCCTTTTAACTTTTTGTTTTTAATGTTGTTGGTTTAAATTCTGACATAAAGATTTCATTTTCTAATAAGTTTATCATTTTTTCAAAATATTTTATAATAAAAAGAATCCTCTTGAGAGCTAATTCAACATATTTTACAACACAAATTCTATTCTCCTTGAACAAGTTGATATGCAGAATAATTTCATGAGCATTAAAAAGTAAAAAAATATTACTCATTACTATTATTTGCAAATACAATTACAATGATACGCATAAATACTGAGCAATACTTGATGAGACCCATTAAATCACATTAGAATTAATCACTTAGAACTTCTGGTAATGATATAATCTTTAATCTGTAGCATTTAGAGGCTTTTCCCCTCTTTTAGAGGTATGGCTTGCTTTTGTCTGAAAGAAAATGTAGAGCATAAATAGTACCAAGATAATTTACATTCATTGTAGGATAACAGTGGATATAGCTTCTGGCTCCAGTCCCCTTTAAAGTGCTTATGGCAAAATTACTGTTAGGTTGACTTTGAATAAGCTACTCATGCCTTAGACTCTCTCAAACTCTATACAGAAAAGATGGCCAACCACAAATTTATTGAATGCCAACTCTGTGTTCCCTGGTTTTGGGTGACAGCAGCTATTCATTGCTGACACTTGAGCCCAGCCAGAGCATTTCAGGCTAGTACTTTACAGCTTGCTCCAAAGATGTTACATCAGCACTAAAGAAATATGTACATACATACACACGTACAAACAAGTATATAGGGCAAAGTGAATAGGAAGACCTCATCTTACTGATCTAAAACAGAGTCTAATATATCAGAAGGTATATATATATGCAACTATTACTTGATGTTTTTTGTCCTCCTAAATTAAATTATGTACTTTTTTACTAAATAATCTATATCAGATAGCTTCTTGCATCATTTTTAAATGTTTCATGTGCTTGTTTTTCACTGTGAATGAATAATTTTTGATATTTATGCAATTTTCAATGAATCAATATTTAGGGTGATTCCTTTCTTTTCATTGGTTACTACATTGAGTGCTATAGTGAATACTCATAAACCTACATCTTCACATATTTCTAAGATTATATTTATGGGATATATTTCTGGTGGGTGAATTGCTGCATCAACTATTATTTTATTTGTTATTTTAGGGTACTTTTCACTAAAATGCACTTCAAAACCCCTTGACAAGCATCAGACTTTTTTATTTCACAACGCTTATTGGAAAAGACGTGCATTTCACTATTGCTTTGATGTTATTTTTCTTATTTTGAATGAAATAGAAAACCTGTTCTTTTGTTAGCAGGCAGAAAATGATTTTCAGAATGATAATCATTTCAAATTTTAAAATATTGGTGTGATAAATTAGAGCATGAAAGTAAGGCTAAAGCAAGTATTCTATTTAAGTGGGTTGTGAAAAAAATTAGCCCTTACCTTTATATGTATGTCCCTGCTGCCTGTGCTCATTGTAAACAAACATTCATTGCAAACCTGAGATGTCCAAGCATAGAACCTGGAACTAACTGATACCAATGCATACTTGTAGAGTTTAATTGGACTGTAGTGAAAACTTTTTCAACCTACCAGTGAAATCAACAGAAGCAGAGCAAAATAAAATACCAGGATTCCTGATGTCAGCAATGAAAAAAGTAAAAATAATTAAAATAAATAATAAGCAGAGTTATCAGGTAAAGGAAAATTTGAATTTTAAAAGTATCAGTACAGTCCAATTAAACTCTACAACTATGTATTGGTATCATTTAGCTCCAGGTACTATTCTAGAATATCTCAGGTTTGCAATGAAATGTTTGCTTACAATAAGCACAGGGAGCAGGAACATACATACAAAAATAAGAGCCAATAATTTGAGAGGTTCTGTTCTTTCATCTTTTTTGTTTATATGTACAGTTTAACTTATTGTTACTAATCTAAATCACAGTTTTTGTAACCAATTAGACTTTTTCAAAAAGCTTATTGAAGAAATGACCATGAGGCATATTGGTTAGCAGTAAAGAATCATCCTCATAGATGTATTTATAGTTTTGCTAACAACTTGCTTAACCTTAGAAATGAGTGAAGAAAATCAACTTCACGGCATCAGCATCCACACATATGCATGATGTATGTGGTTCCATGTGTTCTAGAAACAGTTTCCCTATATTGGTTTGCTTGGATAGTCATGATCAAGCTTCATTGTTTAAGTTACATCACATTTATCAGGCTTGTTAGTCTAAGACAAACATAGAACATAACTAAGTCATTGCAAAGAAAAATAATAGAATGAGTACGAGCTGAAGTTGTTTCATTTGTAATCAGAATCTTCATTTATCTGCCTTTCCTGAATTTTCTTTCCATATATTTATATATATTATGCCTTATTTATTTGACAAAAAAACCTAATTTTGCAAATTTGACCTTGTACTGTATACCTCTATACATATAAATAAGACAATTTCTTTCTTATAAATATCGCCAAATACTATAGTGATTTGAATGTCACATATAAGTACAATAGAAATGGTCCTGGAATTGTCACATATAATTCAAAATGAGTATCAACATAAACTATTATTTTCTCTAAATTTTCTGATCTGTAGCAGAGGAAAGGATGTTAGCAACAAAAACCTCAGAAATACTACTGACAAGAAGAGGCCATTCTTATCACAATTCACACATTTGTTACCTTTTATTTTATGAAGTTCCTTTGGACATAAATGCAAACTTGGCGTCTTTTCAGCTTTATGCAAAACTAAAATGGGAGCCTCTATTTCTAGACTTGACCGGAACATTAGAAAAGAGAAGGTGCACTGTCTGATTTCAGAATTATTCACCATAAAAATGGTCAAGATGAAGCACATATTACCAGGAGTGAAATGACATGAGAGAATATTGGGATTCACTCATTGGTCATATTGCATCTCATAGAATACAAACAAAGATTATAGCTAGAATACATCATTTTCAAGAGGCAATTTTTATACTCTAGGGAGTGCTAACTACACCAATGTATTATCACTCTTTCTTTTTCATTCCTACTTTAGAAAAATAACTCCTCAGTAGCAACAACTTTAAATAGTATTATTCATTGTGTTTTCAATGCACAGAATCCATTAAATATAAACCTGCAAGTCAAAAAGAAGGAAGTATAGACTGAATCATCATTATGTGACATGTGTGTATGTGTTGTTAAAATCAACTGCATGGCTGAAATATTTTGACAAGAGAATTTGCCATAAGATATTTGCTTGTAAAGTTTAATTTCCTTCTAAAAAACAGCTACTTTTATTATGCTAACAAAGGGGTGTGTGTGTGTGTGTACATATGCTAGCACTCCTCTTAGGATTGTTAACTGCAGCAAGGTAGTGGTAAGCTTATATTTTTATCCAACTTTGAAGTGATACGTGCTCATGAGACGTGGGTTCAAATAGGATTATTGAATGTGCTCTCTGTATTAGTTCTATACTATGTCTTACATTTAGAGCTTAAGAAATTGCAAAACTTAAGGCACCAAGATATGAATAGCCTGTGTCAGATTCTGGTAGATATCTGATTAAATAAATAATATATCATTTGCTTTTGTATGTTAGTTTGCAATCACCTCAATGACATTGATTTTATTTTGTGTTCTTTTACTGAACAGGTTACTTGAAGAATAGTGGTATGAGTCATATTAACTATTGATTCATAGTTGAAATGGAATTTAAATTCATCACAAACATTTAATTATAAAATATTATCTATCAATTGAAAACTCTTCCATAACCAATACTTTTCAAATGATTCTAACAAGAAAATTCACTGAGCCCCAGATGGTGTAGCTCAGTGGATTGAGCGCGGGCCTATGAACCACAGGGCCACAGGTTCGATTCCCAGTCAGGGCATATGCCTGGGTTGTAGGCCAGGTCCCCAGTAGGGGCTGTGTGAGAGGCAACCACACATTGATGTTTCTTTCCCTCTCTCCTTCCCTTCCCCTCTCTCTAAAAATAAATAAATAAAATCTTTTAAAAGAAAAGAAAATTCACTAAGCTTAGTGTTTGTCTCTTTGCCCTAATGTACCCTTATGGAACCTGTTTTAATGGATATTTTCTTGATATTTTTCTTTGAGTTTGTATTGTGATCTCATTACCTGTTTTAATAGCATGTATAAGTTTTAAGTTCAAAACAGTGTTCATAATGGATTTTTATACTTCAAAGTACATCAAACATCAACAAAAAAGAATATAAAGTTTGTCATTTAATATGTCTTATTTTACCTAAGTATCCCACATAATATATTTTAAAACATATTTTTCCTCTCCTGTACCATTTTTTAAGATCATGTTTTCATATTAAGAAAAAGCCACCTTTAGTGCTCAAAATGATGACTTCTGTACTTACACAGATAAATTAACAAAGAGGCATGGTACATGGATTTTCTTCCCTTTGAAAAACTCCACTACAGAAGTTCAATGTGTTATATGTCTGTTCATTTTAGCTCTATCTTGTGCTTAATCTGTGCAGTATTTATAATAGTGATGACAACATCACACAGTCTTATCCAAAAACCTAGATAACAACCAACATTGAAATGAGTGTTAATATGTACCAAGCATTAAACTAAGGGAAGGAGAAGTATCTGTATTTTCAAAGAGTAAACAATCTGAATATAATAGGGGTAATTTTTTGAAATGCAGTAAAAACAAAACAGTGATGTGATGATTATTTTACATAACTCTTATATATATAGTAAAATAAAGGATTAGATAATCAAAGACGATGAGAAATCAGTGCCCTGACTTCAGCCCTTACTCTCACTGATGTACTGGTGGACTAAGTGCAGGTGATCAGAACTGCACTGGAAAGAAGAGACAGTGATCACCGATTTCACAGGCCCTCCCTCCCTCCCTCTTTTCCTTCTTTCCTTCCTTCCTAGCATCCTTGGAGACACAAAGGAGATTTTATTCTTTATTTTATCCCCACAGTGGTTGAATTTTTAAAAATGAGTACTTCGTTTTTTCTATGAAAGTTGAATCCTTTGTTTTGCAAAAAATGTTGAATTCTATTATATACAAGGCACTAATAGTAGTCAAATTTTATAAATTCTTAAGTTCCTGACAATCTAATAATAGAAACAAGCTTTTTTAATTGTAAAATATACATAATGCTCAGTAACCATCTTCACTATTTTTAGTGTATAATCCAGTGGCCTTAATTACATTCACATTGTTGTGCAATCGTCAACACTATCCATCTCTAGGGCTTTTTCATCACCTCAAACTAAAACCCTGTACCATTGAAGGGTCCCTGCCCATTCTCCTTACAGAGGCTACTTTCTAGTCGTGGGGTTGGGGACAATGTGTAACTAAAGCCCAAGCAGAGAGAAGAAGTGTTGGGCTGTGGAGATGGTTAACTTTGGGTCTGCTGCAGTAGCTAGAAACTGGAGAGCACACTCATAAGGAGGAGGGAGTCACAGAGATTTGATCCTCCAAGCCTCTGTTAAAATCCCCAAATATTTAGTTGATGTCTAAACTTCATGTGAATGAGATAAATCTCGAAGGAAGACAGATAATGTCAGCAAGAATGCTAAGAAACTAAACAGATTTGATAAGCAGAGAACAGAAGTGAGAATTGAATCCCTGCCAAGTCAGTGTGGCTTTGCAAGTACTGCAAGTCTCCTGTAGTATTTAAAAGGGACAAGTTCTAGTAGCAATAAACAAATGGGAATAGTTCTACCATAACATAAAACCTTAATAAACCAAGTGATAAAACAAATCAGATAAAATATTGATAATTGGTAAAAGTGCTGAATGATGTATAGAATTATTTTGCACAATTTGAGTGACCCAAAATCTTACATTATTTTGAAATAAAGTTAAAGAAACACACAGAAATACTGGCTGGAATACATTTAATCTTTAGATTTTTTTATCTTCTAATCTCTAAGTATATTGTATTTCTCCATTTAAGTCTCTTTTAATGTTTCTAGCATTTGTCATTTAATCTTAATCTGTGAGAGTCACAAAATGTGCATATCGTCATCTCTCCTTTGTACTTCATGTCACTCTGGACGGGTTTAAATCGACATTTCCTAATGAGTTGACGACTTCATAATTTATGTGCCTCCTGTTGGAGACTTGGATATCATCTTCTGTGAAATATCACCTATCACCTATCTAAATATTTTGCCAATTTTTATATACCTGTTCATATTTTTATTGTTTTATAGAGTTCTGTAGGTCTGTTAGTATTTGTCCTATGTATTATTGCCTGGATTATATGTTCTAAAATTATTTTCTCCCATTTGTAGGTATCCTATCCTCTTATATCTCTAGAAGATTATTTCATCTCTATAACCTTAGAATTAGGAAACTGTCTAATTTATAGCAAAGTTACAAAACTTGAAAAGTTAACATTATGATTGTATTTAATGCTAAAATAAAGACCATTTTCAAATATGTCAATTATTCCAATAATGTATTTATTGTAATTTCCTACTTAAACCAAGGATTTAGTCCAAGATCACATATTTCCTTAAAAAGGTAGGTCTTTTTAATCATGTAAACCTGAAATAGTTTTTGAAACTAGTGAAAACTGAAAAGCTAATTTTAAGAGTTTTATGAAAATGCAAAGGACCTTGAAAACCACAGAGAAAAAAGAGGAACATGGTTGGGGAACTTAAATGACTAGATCAAAAAAATTACTTCAATAATTAAGGCAGCTTTCTATTAGCACACAGATTAACAAAAAGTAAAAATAATGACTAGAAATGCATGCACACATAAACAAAGACATGAATTTTTTTAAAGGCCATTGTAATTAGATACATGAATGGATTTTTTAAAGTAATGATACTGGGGCAACTCCGGATCTTCATGGACCCTTTGATCTCTACCTGACATCTAGTCCATAAATGAATTCAAATTCACTTGTAGGCCTAAATATGATACATAAAATTACCTGAATACTGAGCAAATGTTTCTTAAATAGGCACCAAAATTAATAACTTTAAAAGTTTAACAAATTGAACTGAATTAAAAGTAATATTCTTTGTTCAGTAAAAGACACTATAACAGCAATGAAAAAAGTAACCTGAAATTGGAAGAAAATAATTTCCATATCTCTATCTAATAAATGACTTGTATGTAGTATAAATAAAGGGCTTTATGAAATGACAAGAGAAAGTTAGGTAACAATAAAAAAATTGAGCATGTGCCTATGCATTCAATTCAAAACTAAGATCTCCAATTGTTCAATATAAAATGAAAACATGCCTAACTTTAAAATTTTCGGTGTCATTCAAATTAAAACTACAATGAAATAGTACTACATATCACCAAAAAAGGTTAAATTTTTAAAAAGATATAATAACAATATAAAACATTAGTAAGTATGTGGAGTAACTGGCATTCTCACAAATTCCTGGGTAGTACAATCTTTGTAACTTTGTACAATCTTTTTGAAAACCTTTTGCTAGCATCTGCTAACAACAAATGTCCACTCCATGATGTAGCAACCTCATTGTTGAAATATGCCCAAAGGAAAAAAAATCATATATGAAAATAATAATGTGTAAAATTTCATAGCATTTTTATAATAACCTCCAGTTAGAAGCACATCAATCGGTTATTGATAGAATAAATAATTGTGGTGCATTATTATATAACGGAAAACTTTATCGCCTGTAAAAATTTAATCCTATTCACAGTGTCATGGATAAACTCATCCCTATGATGTTGATTGATAGAAGCCAGACATGACATTTAAACCCATACATATTAAATTCAAGGACTGTCAAACTTCTCATAAGTGATTGGAATCAGCAAAGTGGTTACCTCTAGGGTATTGATTAGAAAGTCATGAATGACAGGGTGCATTCCTGGATGCTGCCAATTTTCTACATCATGGCCTTGGTTCTATTAACATAGGTATATACAAATGTAAAATCTTTTTGCCATGATTAAGATGTACATACTTTAACTTATACATATACATCGTTGAATAAAAAGTTGTCATCACATATGCATAGGAACACCCACATGTTCATTAATTTTTTGTCTATTGATTTGGAATTATTTGTCCAGAGTCATTATTTACTTTATGGTCAGCATAGCTTAATGATGGGCATATGTTCTGAGAAATGCATCATTAGATGATTTGGTTGTGTGAGCATGGTGGAGTGAAATTACACAAACTCAGATGGTATAGCCTACTACACATTTAAGATAGATGGTATAGCCTATTGCTCTTAGGCTAAATACCTATACAGTATATAACTTTACTGAATAATGCAGTCAGTTATAACACAATGGTAAGTGCTGTGTGCATCTACACATGTCTAAACATAAAAAGATACAGTAAAATATGGCATTAAAGAGTGTGTGTGCATGTATGTGCCTTCCTGGGTGGGACTGTGGTGGGGGCGCTGTGGAGAAAGGGGCCTGTGGAGAGAGAATAGACTTCAGGAGGAGAAAGGGAGAGAGGAAGGGAGAAGGGGAAGGAAGAGATCAAGGAGACCCAAAGAACAAAGCTGAAAAAGAGTTATAGTTAAGAAGAGGAAGAGGTGAGAAAGGGAAGGAGAGGTGGAGGGAGGGGTAGAGGAGGGAGAGAGCAAGGAAGGAGAGAACAAGGCACAGAACTGGGAAACAAAAGAAGGGAAGTGAGTTTGTGTGCACAAGTCTGTGCATGTGTGTGCTCAGAGATCAAGATTCAAGGTTATCATAATGACTAAAAATTGAGAGGAAGAAATTTGGGAACAGAGGAAGCCAGAGAGAAGATAGCCCTAAACTTTGAATACATTCAACATGTTACAGGTAGCTGACTTTTACAACGATTATTCACACAGTAAGACCCCAAGGAATTCAGCCATAAGGTTAAAAACTGAGCAGAGATCTTACACAACAAGTAATGTAAAAAGAACTCTTCAGGTTGAGACAAATGATAGCAACAGAAATTCAGATCTACGCAAATGTGTAAAATGCATTGACTGTAAATGGTAATAATATAAAATATAACATTATAATATATAATATAAATTTTTTGTAAGTTTTTTATTAAATATTAAAATGCCTAAAATAAAGATTAGTAATGTGTAATTAATTTTACAGTATATACAGAAGGAAGTATATGAAAAAATAAAGTCCCACAGGGAAAATTAAATTACACTGTTGTAAGATTATTTCATTATATACTAAAATATATAACATTAATTTATGTTATAATAAGTTAAGGATTCTTTATAAAGAGCATAAATTTAGGTATTTTTTAAGTCCCGAATTCACCCAAATAAGTTAGAAAGCAAACACAAAAGTTTAAAGAACAATGGGATAAGTGAAAACAAGAAAATAGTAGACTTAAATTCAAATGAATCAATAATTACATTATACACCCTGGCTTGTGTGGCTCAGTGAATTGAGTGCAGGCCTGGGAACCAAAGGGTCGCTGGTTTGATTCTCAGTCAGGGCACATGCCTGGATTGCAGGCCAGGTCCCCAGTAGGGGGAGTTCAAGAGGCAACCAGACATTGATATTTCTTTCCCTCTCTTTCTGCCTCCCTTACCCTCCCTCTAAAAATGAATAAAATTAAAAATCTTTAAAAAATAATTTCATTATCTGAGTATATGAATGGACTTCACATTTTAAATGAATGTAAAGATTTTCAGAGTCGAAAAAAACATAAATCAAATTTTAGCTATTTACAAAGCTGAGTTTTAAATAAAATTACACAACAAGCTTAAAAGCCCAAAGAAAGAAAAAGATAAACACCACAGACACAATCATAAAAGTACTGATGTGGGTAAATTTGCATCAGAGAAGGTAAACTTTAAGCAGGTAGTATTATCAAACATAAAGAGCACTATTTTATAATAACAAAACATCAATTAATCAGAAATATAAAAGATAATTGGCTACTCACTTGATAATTAATTGCATAAAAATTAAGGAAAAATGACCAAGGTAGAGAAAGAAATTGAAAAATGAACTATTTATATTATTCATGATGGTGCTTGTGCTTAAAATTCTTTCTATCCCTCTCTGTGCATTCTCCTGAAGATTTATTCTATTTTAGTCTTCCTTCCTTCCTTCTTTCCTTCCTTCCTTCTTTCCTTCCTTCCTTCTTTCCTCCGTCCCTCCCTTCCTCCCTCCCTTCCTTCCTTCCTTTTAACACTGATGAGCATGTAAGGGTGGATTTGATGTTCTACAAGTCTGGAAATAGGATATAATGTTGGAATATTAGAAACAGTACTGAAATGAATGTCAGAGAAAATCACACATAATTTGTAATTATACTAATAAACATTTTTCTACCACACTCTAATTGTTTTCAATGGTTTAACAGTTATTTATATTCCAGCAAAAAAATCACTCATATTTTAAATGCAAATGTTTCTAAGAGTAGTTATAATTCCTTTCCTTATTCAGTCAGAATTTGTTTAATCTTATCCTTTAATCATTAATACCTCTTTGAAATTTTCTGTGTTAAAAACATAGAAGTTATCCTGGAGTGAAAGCGAATCTAAAGTATGTGCTGTTTGAGAGCAGAGAACAAAACAGGAGCTGCTTGCCTGCAATTAGGACCCTCAAGGATAATGGAAATATAGGAAAGGAGTTGAATTTGGCACAAAATCTGTCAGGAAAGGGAATATACTTATTTTAAATTTTCTCTGCTCTTTCTGTGTTTCATAGTGTCAGTCTCTCAGGACCCAGGTTATAAAAGCTCAATCAAGGTCTACTGAGAGAACCCATGAATGTGAATTTTGAGCATGTATATAATGTCAAACACTTTGGAGAACTAAAACCCAACATAGATTCAAAGGTCACAGATTCTAGGTGGTAAAATAGCAGGCCAGAATAATTAAAATTGTGCCTTGAATAAGATTTTGATAGGTGATATAATTTTGATGAGAAATTCTAGCTGAGGAGAAGGAAGGTGGGCTTTATGTGACAGGACACATTTGATATTAGACATAAAACAAGGAGAATAGAAACAGTCGTGGAAAGAGTGCTTAGATATTTCCTGGCAAAAGGTCTGTGACCATAATTAGATATCGGTCAAATATAAGGGAGGAAGAAGTTTTATTCTTCCTATTACTGAGACTACATAGTTACGGTAACATAAAGCAGAGGCTGAAATGTCCAATGGTATTGAATACTTTGAATTATATTTAAGTAACTTTAAGTTACTTTTCTATAGATATTTTGTCCAAGATATAGGTATTATTCAAGAAACAGTGTGTAATATATTTTGAGAATTAAAATTCTCAAATTCATGTAAAAAAGGTATTTAGTATACTATACCATGCAGTGATGTGATTATACAGTACTGGCAGTAAGAATTAAATGATAGCATTCTATTATAAAAGCAGATTTTTGTATAACTCATGTGAAATAAGCATTTGTGCATTGTCCTGAGAACCTAGTCTTAATGCTTAATATTTTTCTCACGTGTTCCTAGTTTTAAACAACCAACCTATAAAGAGAATTTGGGGATACAAGGTGCTTTCAAATCAGAAGCAGCTGCTATATGTAATGCACTATGAGAAATGACATTCTAAAACCTTTATAAACATAATTTATTTTGATTCTGAAAAACACTGTAATACTATAAAAATTTCTCAAACATCTTGCAGGGAATTTGAGACTTTGTTTCTTTGTCTATACATATCAAACTGTCATATTCTAAAGCCTAAGAGAAACCTGTCTATCCAAATACATTATTTCATGTATGCTTTAGGAAAATATCAATGTTTAGTGCTCATGTCAACATAGATAAGTGCAAATGCTGGATCACTCAACAGTTTGTTAACTCAATTTAATATACACCAGACTCTTATCTGTTTTGGAGTTGGTATCTGTGTTCCATTGTTTTAGTTAACATCTAAACCAATTCTATTGAATTTTTACAAAAGCTTGATACATGTTAAAATCCGCTTCCATTCTAGGATTCTATGGCTACACTAATGATGATATTAGATATGGAATAGTAATTTTTAATAAAAACCATGAAAAAATGATAGCTAACTCTGTAAAAAAGATACATGATGTTCAGATGGTGACTACTTATAGACAGTTCCTGGATACTATGCCCATTGCCTTGAGCAAAGTGAGTGTGAAAAACATAGCTTTGAATTAAAATGGAATGGTCAATTAAGTTGATATTTCAAAATTATTTTATATAACCTAATGTTTTCCTTACAAATTAATAAATACCATACCTGTAATTTTGGCATCTCTTCATGCAACAAATGAGCTTTAATAACCAAGTATTAAAATCAAATACTTAAATTCTGCTAATTTTAATAATAGGCATATGATCAATTAATGATTAATCCATAACAACTAGGGATTCTTCAGGAACTAGATGTAATTGCAAAGAAGCAAATACATATGAAAATTTTCTAACAGATAAGTAGAAACCTTTGCTATACTTCTTGTTAAATGTATTTTAATTCATTTCAAGTAGTGTTACTAGTCTGCCTAAGTAATTCAGTCACATGTACTTATTCAAATCATAGGGAAGCTACATGGCAATTGCTATGACTTTGTAATCCTCTTAAGTAAATACCAATGGTTTCTCTTGGTACAGGAAACAGAATTGGTAAATATCTGACAGTTTCAGTCAGAAGTGAGCAACCAAACTCCAGATGGTATTATTGGAAAAAACAAAAATTGCTCTTGATTTCATTCAATACTCCTGACTTTTCTCTCCTATACTGCAAATGTCTGAAATGACATAAAAACATTCTATAGTATTTCCTTATAAAAATATTATTGTGGTCTATTTTCTTGTTCCTCTAGTCCATCCTGACAATGAAAGCAAATTTATCATCCCAGACTGGGCTCCACCCATAATGCATTTGTACAAAAGTTTTCAGCAGGGACTCACATACCATGCTGTATGTAAAACCAATTCAGCCTGGAATTTGGGCCCTTTTATGGGGATGGTCTATATTTAATCCATCGGACTAGCCTGGGTGTGTGTGTGTGTCTTTTATCAGTCCATAAGCAATCCCACCTCCTTGGATTATCCACAGGCAAATTTTTATTACATTTTTACTAGCTCCTCCAGCCCACAGTCACAGCCTTCTCCACAATCTTAGAATATATCAGAAATTTGAACTAAAATAAATCTTAATGACAATTTAATTTAACCTAACAAGAATCTGAGGTGTGGGAAGTTTAATTGACTTCTAAATTCTGCATAATTATTAAATGGTGTAACCAGGACTGAACCTTGTAAGTTGCATGTGTGTAAATGTGCATACATAGCTTGTATTAAACCTTGCTAGTACTACTTTCTTTGTTCTAAAACTGGTTCCTCCAAATTCAGAGTCAAACCCTGGGTTTCGCATTCAAGGATCTATTTTTCTGACTTTATACAATTTCATATAACCTATTAATTATTATGGGTCTTATTTTTCTGGAATACTTAGTTTCTGTAAAACTAAGAAAAAATGTGAAACTCTCTTCCCATTAGAAGTTATCTATTCTTTCCCAGTGCTGGTGGTACACAGTGAATATGGTAAGCCTTTACTTCACCTGGGATATTGCCAGTAGAGGAGATCCGAGAATACTAGGCTTGTGTTTACCCAGGGCGGCCAGAGTGGTGTGATCAAAAAGACAATCTGTGTTGGTGCTCAAGCAGTTAAATCCTCATCAACACTCATGTGTTCAACCAAGTTCAGGGTAAGAGTCTACCTAGTCTCTGTATACACAAATGAATAATAATGGCAAAAGCCTGGAGGGCAGGTTAGGAGAGGATTTATAGATGCTTACAGGCTTAAGGAAGGCTAAGAAGTAGTTGGAAATGCACTTTTATGGTGAAATAAATACGTGGTGTATGGCATATCTAAGACAGGGCCCTATTACAAAAGAGATAAAGTAATTTTTTTGCAAAGTCATATAGATGTTTTTATTGAAATTTCTCTTTAATGTGCATATTGTTTTCCATGGATAACATAAAATAGCTGACACAGATTTGATTTGATTCTCCTCAGTTGAGAAAAGTTATCATTATTATATATGGGCTTCCCATTTTGGCTCATGATCTGGTTGTAAAAGATAATTGAACACTTTAGTTTGTCTGTAGGTAAACACAGAAGGTATTTTCCAAAAATAATTGGTAACATTTATGAAAAGTAACTTAAAAAAATTATATATCCACTGTTAGTAGCTACCTTTGACAGATTATAGAATTAGTTAAAAATAAGAAAAATGATACAAAAATATCTACAGCACAATGTATATTTTATTTACTGATTTTAGAGAATGAGAGAAACATACATTTGTTGTTCCACTTATTTATGAATTCATTGGTTGATTCTATTATGTGCCCTGACTAAGAGTCAAACCTGCAACCTTGGTGTATCGAGGCAGTGCTTTAACCAACTGAGTTACCCAGCCAAAGCTTAATGCAATGTACATTTGAAAATATCAGTGCAGCAATGGTGGTCCATTAATCAATGAACACTCAGTTTTTAAATAGAAAGCATTTGTGTTTACAGCTAAAAATAAAAGCTTGCAGTGTGGCCTTGATTGCCTTAAGATTATGAGTGTCTCTTTTTGTGTGCCCTATATCTGTGAGTCTCCCAGGATGAAACCCTTTGTATAAGGCCCCATGAACGAAATGTGTCCTTTATACACTGCCTTAGAAAAAGAAACATAAAGCAATTTCAAATTCTTTGACACGAAAATATCTGTCAGTTGAACTTGAAATATCAGGATGTTGGCTATTAAGTATGGAATGAAAAGTGATGTTGAATGTGGGTTGCTGGAGGATGCCAGATGGCTAACCTGAGGAGAAATAAGAGAGACAAAGGAATCATCAGGTGAACTGTATGGGGCAAAATGAGTCTGACCTACGAAACCAGAGGAGACAGATTTCAACAGAAGTGGAAATAATAGACTTCTGATAACGGAAGTTGCACTTGAAAAATATATATACTGTCATGCACAAAAAAATAAGGAGTCAGATCAAGGTTCTGGAAAATTCATAAATAAAGGTATTTCTTGTTTAAAAGCAAGAGGCATAACTTTGGTGACATCAAGTCCTTTTTTGTTATAATTTAGGCCTACTCTATCATATTTGCCTGATGTTGCAGTGAACCAATCAATACTCATATCATTACAATCATTTCTATTATCACACATTAAGAATCAAGAAAAATAAACAAGTATCTATGGGAAATGTTAGTATTCAAAACATAATTGTTTACCACACTTTATTCTCACGATCTGAAATTAGTGGGCATAAATAGGGCATAATGCACAGTGAACACAGGAATTGCCTGGCATATATAGTAGCGTGAATGAGATAGTTAAGGCGGAGATAGATAAAGAGAAAACTTTGGACATCAGAAAAATCAGGTCAAATAATCTGAGACACAGAAGAAAGAGAGGGAGAAAGGCAATGAATCTGTTTCTCAAAATTGAGTTCAAGAAGGGAATTACATATCCTCCATTGTCATTTGCTCCCAACTGCTAATGAGCAACATCTACAATCCACAGAAGGATAATGAGCAACATCATCCTGCTACTAGAATGCTATTAAGTCTTTCTAAAGGAAGTTTCTTTTTTATTTTTTTTTCTTTTCTTCCTCCTTCTGCCTCAAACCCTTTGGTCTGGACTGTAAGCAGGGAGTAGTTCAGTTTAACTTGATATTAAGAAACAGGAGCATCTACAAGTATTTGTGTCTATTTACTTCTTATATATAGCATACTATTCTTAATTATAATAAGTTATTCATCAATAGAGAATAATATAATTTAGTGATTTTTGGTATAATTGCTTTTGTATTGTGACCTATAACACTCTAGCTATTACTTATCCATGATTTAAATTAAGTTTCAAAGAAAGTTTTTTAATTGTTTAGATGCACATACAAGATTAAATCTTATCAAGCTGATTAATAATAAATCAAGTCCACATATAACTTATTTCATTTTGAGGCATACTATGAATACAGACCTACCTTTAGCTAGTCAAATAAATCACATTCCTGCCCCTACCCTACTGAAATATTGTGCAATATCATGCCTTTTGCAGATCATAATTAGTCAAATATTTTTTGAATAATCATTAGTGATGTGAAAAGGTACTGTAAAAAAATTGCTGCCACTTTCAGCTTCTAGATGATCACACAGACATTTTTACCTTGCCCACATATTGGGTGTCTGTTCCTGTGTACTCTTCCAACAAGAAGAACTGATTCCACATCCAGCCACGCTTGGTGCGACGTAGCATTTTACCATCATCTTTTGTCAGACTCAGTGTCGTTTTGCTTGGTAAATCACTGTTAGCTTTTTCTTGTAATGGAATAGCATCAACTGTATAAAACATATAGGTCCAGATGAATAGTGGTAGGCAATGGTAAGTCCTCATTATCTGCGGCTTCAGCAGGATATCAAATTCAATGTACCGTCTATTTCCCCTGAGGAGTAGGGGGAGAAAATGGTTTATTAGCTTGTGTTTCACTTTAAAATACTCTGTAAACTGCAAAATATTTTCCAAATGTTATTTAAATTTTATGTATAAAATGTTACACATACACAATTTTTCTATATAACATTGTAAACTATTCTCTAAACCTCATATAGATAAGTCGGAACACATATGTAACACAAGTAAACTAAACAGGAAGTCAATCACTGACTTTAATATAGTACTATAATGCAACATACAAATGTGATTTATTTGTAATTTAAAATACTAAATATTTTGAACTAATCTCTACAATATATCAAAGATCATCCTGAGTTTTGCCTAAGATTAATGAAAGTAGATTGTTTATTATAATATTCATATATGTGAAACTATATACTTTAACATTGTTTTCTGCCCACACTCTTTTAAAATTTACAAGTTTTTTTTCACAATTTATTTATTTATTTATAAATATATTTTATTGATTATACTATTACAGTTGTCCCATTTCCCCCCCTTTATTCCCCTTCACCCTGCACACCCCCTCCCACCCACATTCCCCTCCTTTAGTTCATGTCCGTGGGTCATACATATAAGTTCTTTGGCTTCTACATGTCCTACACTATTCTTAACTTCCCCCTATTTTCTACCTACCATCTATGCTTCTTTTTTTTATTTATTTTTATTTTTTATTTTAGTTTATTCAGTACAGTTTCTATCCTTTCTTCCCATTCCAGCCCACCCACCCAAGCTTTTTCTTCTTCTTCTTTTCTTCCTCCTCTTCTTGCTTTTCCTCTTCCCGCTCCTTTGTCTTCTGTAGTAGGCTGAGATGTTGCCTCAAGGCAAATTAAATGATGCCAAATACACTTTGGAGTGTGTCTTTCAATGCCTAACACTGTAACATATTGATCCTTTACAATCGATAACTTTTTTCCAACAATCACTTGAATGAGTACCCCAAATTTATTAGAGACTGAGTTGAACATGTTCTAAGTGGAAACATTTTCCCTGATAAATAAAAACCACAGCACATTCATTTCCTAATATAATAATAGTAAAGAGCGTACCAAATTAGTATCGTAAAACTAAGTGTGGGGTTTTGTCTAAGGCAGCATTTGATCAACAATTTTGAGACAGTGTGTCTGTTGAGATAGTAAATAGATTTTTCTTGAACTGAAACAGGTAACTTGTTTGCTATATCAGAATTAATTGCACTTATTAGGAAATTGGTTTAAATATGTAAGGCATTTGATTTAGTAGATATCAGATTATAATAATGATATTGCTGCTGATGATAATGATTTGGTAAACAATGGAATCCCATCACAAACTAGTGTCAGCAACAACAACAAAAAATATTAGATCTTAAAATCAAATTAAGTCTGGGAAGGAAAGAATGTAAGAGGCAAAGAAGCTATAGAGCATTTCTTGCTCATAAAAACTAGAATTGTGGGGTTGAGTACTTCAGGACTATTCTCTATATTTGATTCTGTTTTTCTCTTTTCTCTCTGGCTCTGAACTCAGTCTTCTCATGGAGTATAGGAATACGTAGGGTTCCAATTTAACATTTTCCAATCCAGAAAGCAACTGATAGTCTATTCTAAATTGAGTTTGAAAAGTCCTGATAGTGGATTTTGATTTGCCTGGTTCAGGCAGATGCTCAAGGCTCCATCTACAAACTCAACTGCCGTTATCCAGGGTTAATGTCAAATATAAAGGGCTAGCTTGGCTTTATCCCTTATTATCTGTGAGCCTTTGGAATATTTAACCACATAACTAGGCCTCAACTACTCTTTTCATCAGAGAAGAATAATTAGTACCTGACTCAAACAAGGTATTATTAATTTTACTTTGAAATTTTAATAGTCATTTGTAGTACAAGGGATTATTTTTATAGTAGCATTTAACTATGAAAATACTGAGGTGTATATAAATTAAGTATTTTGATAAAGATCTTAACAGGAAATAGCCCTGGCTGGTACAGCTCAGTAGATTAAGCACCCCACTGTAAACCAAAGGGTCGCCCATTTGATTCCCACTCAGGGCATATGCCTGGGTTGCAGGCCAGGTCCCCAGTAGGGGGTGCATGAGAGGCAACCACACACTGATGTGTCTCTCCCTTTCTTTCTCTCTCCCTTCCCTCTCTAAATATAAATGAATAAAATCTTTTCTAAAAAAAGAACACCTTACAGGGAATAAGTGTTGGAACTAGTTTTAGACACACAGCCTCAAATAGTATGTTTTATATTATATATGTAAAAATTTGGCACAGTGCTGACATACACATTCTCAATATGTTAATGTTTTAGTATCAAACATGGCATGCATGCATGTATGTGTGTATATACATGTATACACATATATACACATGCATATACATATATACATATATATAATCTCCAACACAGCAGAGAAGAAAATTTTGATTGACAGATAATAATATGGATGCTTACAATGGTCCAGACGTATTGGCTCTGTCCAGCACAGAGATACACTAATTTTCATACCCATTATTTTTAAAATGTTCTTACTTACCAAAATGCAAATATATAGCTACAAATCCATATACTTAACAATTAGAGGAAACAATGTCACATCACTTTTGATTCTGAAATCTTGGGTGATAGGAATTTTCTTTTATCAGGACTTTATGCAGCTATTCATAACCTTGTAACTATGGAAAACTGCTAAATGTAATCACAAGCAATGAATGCAAAACTTTGAAATTAGTATCAGAACTGCAGTGTCAAAGAGAAAAAGTGCAATGGAAAAGTACCACTGAATGGCCACTAGCTCAGAATGTGCCCTGCATGTCATCAATTAGTGATGGTGCAGTGGAAAATGAGCAGCCAGGGAATCTCAAGGGCAGCCGATATCTCACTTTGTGAAAATATGACGAACTCCTTAGTTGACCACACTGATTATCCCAATTTCTTCTCACTTGGAGATTTTTTTTTTAGCATCGTTCTTTCTGATAACCCTTGCCAAAGAAAGTGTAGTGCATTCCTCATTTCCTGAGGTCTGTTCTCAGGATGATGCCCACTTTAGGTGGAATGTAAGGCTTTAAGTAGAAAAGTCCAGTTGTATTAAATGGAACCAGAGATTTAGGCAGGGGCGAGGATCCCATAAGCTTTAAAGCTGGAAAAAAATGCATTCATTTTCAGTGCACTGGAAAACAGTTTGCAGATTTTAACATGGCGTGTTTATAAAACATCAATCTGGCTAGAGAGCAGAAAATACTTTAGAGGGTAGGAAAGGATTTGGTTAAAGGGGGAATCAGTTAAAATCTATTGCTCTGGTCCATTAAGAAATGACAGTAGCCTATAGAGAAGTGGTTTGAAGTGTGCAGTGATACTCTGTTTGTGTTCCCTTTGATTTTTGTAATATGGTCACACACACAGCATACACTACATTTTTGTATGTTTTTGCTTCTTCTAATGGCTTGCACCTGCAACTCTTTGAAGAATTTCCTTTGGCTACCAGTGCCACTTTGCCCACAGGCAGAGGTATCCTAAAGAGCTTGCAACTCTAAAATCACTTCCCACAAAATCCCTGGGCCATTGTCTAACAGGTGCAGAAACATGAAAACCTATGTGTTATTTACATTCCAGAGCCCCCCTGCAGAACTACTTTAAAGTGCTGTTTTATATATATATGATATGATATATATAATATAAATCATATCATATATATGTATGCCATATATATATGACACATTAAAGTAGTGTCTTATGTAATTTCTCATATTATCATAAGGTAACTGAAGTAGAAAGAGGTTCAGTGGTTGCCCAAGTTTATACAAACAGAGACAGAAAAATTGAGAATCAAAACTCGGTCCTCCATCGCACTTGGGTTTAACCTACTAACATCTATGATGCTGGCAGCCAACATTTCTCTTAACTTGCTTCCCATTCTAGGCAGTTTGCTGAGTCTTCAAACACCTTTTTTGAACTTTCATTTCAGCACTATTACAAAGAGAAAATGGCTGTGTTAGATGAAGGATTAAACTGAGTTTTTTTCAACTGTGTTGGAGTAACTTACTAATATCACAAGATGGAAGGCACCTATGGAAAAGGTGGAAGACATCCAGGATTTAAATTCTGTATGACTGATGACAATTCGTGTGATGGTAATTATACAGCTGCTAAGTAACTTTGATCCTTATGTGTCTATCTGGAGGTCTCCTTCATGTGCCCAGTCCAGGATCCTTGTCTTTACTCACACCCTGTCCTTGAACAATCTTACCTGGCTCATCCATAGTCATTTCTTCCTCATTATTTTCAGTCTATGTAATATTCTGAATTCTTGAGAAGTCTTCTAAGCAACTTTTTGAAAAATTGCTTACCCTACTTCATTCTCTATCAATTTCTTTTATACCATACATTTATTTTCTTTATACCATTCAACATGACTAAAATAATCTCTTTCATTTAGTGGATTATATGTTCATAGACTCTTTCATCTTGTTATAATGTAACTTGTATGATGATGAGATATTTAGTAAATCACTGTGTCCTGTATAAAGCAATTACTGATATAAATACTGAATATGTATTTATAAAATTAATTGGTTAACTGATACCTACATAAAATTGGTAATCCCCAGTATGAGTTTGGGATCACTTAGATTAATTTAATATTTCATTCCATAAACAAGGTAATAGAAATATGTAAAGAGTTGACCTGGGAAGAAATGTGCCTTTTAAAACACTGTTGTTGCCCTGGTGGATATGGCTCAGTGGACTGAGCACTGGACTGTGAAGCAAAGGGTCACCAGTTCAAGTCATAGTCAGGGAACATGCTTGGGTTGTGGGCCAGGTCCCCATTAGGAGGCGTGCAAGAGGCAACCACACATTGATGTTTCTCTCCCTTTGTTTCTCCCTCCATTCCCCTCTCTCTAAAAATAAATAAATAAAATCTTTAAAAAGTAAAAGAATGTTGTTGTTTTTCCCCCAAACAAATGGAATACATTCTGTAGTGAACTAAGTAATATTCATACAAAATTTGCATAATGAGGAATTAGTGTAAATTTCACAACATAATTGGTATAAATGATAGAAGGTTTGCTTAAACTTTGAAGCCCTTTCATGAAATATTAACTGTATTTTCCTCATAATTCTTGGCATAATTCTTCACATTTAGGAAATATTATTAAACCCATCCTGTGACTGATTTGACACCTGTAAATTTCTCTCCTCCACATAAAGTGCACATTCTAAAAGACTTTTGTTGCATTTGCTTTTAAAGTTAGCAAGCTCTTTTCTCATTGGCTTTATTAAAAATTCTTCACGTCCTTTAGTCAGTCAATAGCAACAAACTGATTACTAAATTTTCTATGTTTAATTATCTCTATCAGCCTTAAATGCTCTGCATTTTAATCACATTTTTGTTGATAAATAAATAACATCAGATGCATTATAAAGTACTATATTTTAAATTTGGTTTGACTTTGATTTTGTAACCAGGGAATTCAATTGAATCTTGTTAACTTTAAAAACTGAAAATTGTTTTATTATTACTTCCTGTTCCCTTAATTATATTTCAATTGCATTTGAGAAAAAAAGGCTGTTGGCTATTTGTGAATCAAAAAAAATGTGCATGATTATAATTAAGTAGATGTTCACCATATAAAATCCACACCCCAAATTATATTGTTATTTCTTATCCTCATAGTTTAACACAGATAATGTGTCTTAATAAGTTCATTCTTGTTTTCTAGCCAGAGCTTCTCAGATGAAATGTACACATAAGATAACTGTATGTGATTAATTTTAGTACCTTATTATACAATTTGTAATCAACAAAGTACTTTCTCATATATTAATTTATGTATCATCAAAATAGCAGCAACTGTAAGATATGGTCATGCAATTTAAGTACTATTCCAAGATGAGATATATGACTTTTGGAGAAATGAAGAAAACCATTTCTGGTTATCCAGTTATTTTGTGGTATTGGCAAAATTCCTATGTATGCTGTTTAATTCCTTGACCATTGATTTTTTTCTAACACATTATTATGTTATTTTTTATATCAAGGCACTATTTAGGGATATATGTTATTATATATATTTTACAATAATTGATAATACTTATATGGATTATGCAAATATAAGTGGATATATATGACTATATATTTAATTGATCATTAGTTTGTTATATCATATATATACACTATATAAAGTACTATATTTATTTATATATTTATATCATATTTGTATTACATCATATTATATTTAATGTATATTACATTACTAACATACACTATGTACTATGTACTATGTATTATATATTGCATAATATTATAAAATATTTTGTATTATAGATATTTTTTAAGTCTCCAAAATAATGTACTATTTATTTTAAGAGTTTATGCCCACATACTTTCACATTGTATTTTGGGATTCTATCTTTCTTTAAATAAATGTTATGAAATAATTTTTTAAAGCAAAAATGATGGAAGAAATATGAGCTGCCAGGTTTGTGTAAGCAATCATTGATAGCTAACACCACTACAGTTCCGGTTTTAAAAATTTAACATCAGATCTTCCCTCGAAAACCGGCTACATAAACTGTTATTAGGAGAAGCTCCTGAATCAGGTTTTGCTGATATCCTATCAAATGAACAATAATAGTATTATACATAAGAGAATGTAAAGACATATATAGAATATTATAGTATTATAGAATATAAAGACATGTAAACAACTGATTGCCGGTATTTGAGAAAAGTAACCACTGTTTATAAGGATAATGGAGCTGGTTTAACAAAATAATGATTGATGAATTTTTGATAAATGAAAAACACATGGACTTTCCATTAAAAGGAGATAACCAAGTAAAAATTTTCCCTAATATCAGTCCTTTGAATGGGGATCAAGTGTAAGAAAATTTATATATGACTCTATTACAAAGATGTCCCTTTTGGAGTTGGCCAAGATATTATTATATCTACTCAATTAATGCACTCCCTAAAATGTAACAGGACAGGGAAAATATCAGACAACCTAGGTGGTATTATATTGCAAATATTTTAATTTTTATTTATTTTTTAAAATATTTTATTTATTTGGAAATATTTTAATTTTTAGATATGCCTTATAAGTCAATCATTTTAGTGTGTCAGTGATTAAAAAAACCTTCTAGAAAAGAGTTGTCTCTGCTCTTGGTGTGTTTATGACTGTTTGCTCACAAGGGGATATTAGTGTTAGGAGAAGGAAACATTTAATATTATCACAAACAAAAGGTGACATGTTCAGTCTATGTCTTCTCGTACACTGGAAACTAGACAAAATGATTTACAACTTGGTGTGGCACAATGATATAATACACAGCATAAACTGGGCTGTAATAAAGCATGGGACATGCACACCATCCTATCAGCATAAGAACACATAACACTTTCATCTGAGGGGAAAAAAAAACAAAAATAAATAAAAGTACAACCCAGGATCTATGAAAAGAAGGGAAATCCCAAGAGAGGGATTTAGGTGGGAAAGAGTCATTAAGCTCATACAGATGATGGAAGTGCCCAGTCTCAACAATTCTCACCATCTGGGGAGATTTCCCTGTAGATACATGAGGAAAGGAGGAAAAAAAGGCAATGACAAATTTTATGGAGAATGAGTCAATATTGTTAGTATAGAAAGAATATTCTTAAAAACATAAACAAAATAGTAGTTATAAATAGGTATTTTAAAAGAGGTATGAATGAATTACAGACATTTATGCATTCATAGTCTAAACAAAATTGATAAAATATCATACCATATATAAAGACTGTTCCAGACATAGACCAATGAATTGAACAAAGCACCTTAGCCTATAGATAAGGTGATCAGAGAAAAATAAACAGAGAAAACAAGAAGTAACCCTCTCAGTTTTTTTCTGTAAATATAAAACTGAACTAAGAAATAAAGTCTGTTTAAGAAAAATAAAGTTAAGTGGTAGACAAATTATATGTGTTGGGAGAGACACTGTTATTGTTAATGTGGTCAAAGGAGCCTATCAATTAGGGTGATGCCTGAGCAGAAAGCTGAAGGGAGCTAGGGATGAGTTAGGAAAATTTCAGTGGAAACTGCGTTCCAGAAAAGGAATGAACAAAATGTAAATTCTTGGTGAGGAGGATTTGGGGGAGAAAGCATATGCAGTTGAGGCACCTTCAAGTCAGAGAAAGGACCTATGTGTAAGAAAGTACAGTTGGGTACACCAGGGGAGCATTATGGACTCCAAGGTCAAGGCTTCCAGAGTCTTATAAGCCATAACAAAAAGTTTACACCTTCATGATACTGAAATCACTTGAGAGCTTGCCACAGACAACAATCATGACATATAATATTAAATGGGTACTTCTAACTGGCATATGAAAAATAGACTTAACAAAGCAAAGAAAGACACAAAAAATACTGAGCAGGTGATTGAAATAATTCTCATAAAACTGTTCTTACTGGCTTACAATTAATACAAGCAGGGGAGTTTGACTACATCACAGGCTGTGACTTGAAAAACAGATTTAGAGCTGACATTTACTGATGAGCAGCACTGGAGGAGTTCACAGTTGTACAGCAGTGGAGATATAGTAGACCTGCAATATATGATTACATTCTTCCTTTACTTCCAACTGAAATTATTGATGAAGTCATTGTATAATTATATTCTATTAAGCTGCAATAAAATAATATGTATTTGTCTAGGAAACTATAAATGAGAATTGGAAAAGTCATTATAAACTATTACATAAACCATTTTAAAAGTATAAATAAGCACACTGAAAGTGTATTGTAAGATTTGCAGACGGCATGGTGCTCCACGCAGCTCCCATTGACAAAGTCCTCTACTTACCAGCCAGCTACTATGAGGTTTGGCTGCTAACTACCTCCAGCTACTCCTTTTTCTAAGAATTACCCTAGGATGATGAGAACCACCAAGCTAGGGACATTACTTCACTCACCATTATGGTCGACGGCACTGAGGTAAATAGCCAGACCTCCTGCCTCAAGGCCTGTCAGCTCTCATCTTATTTCATGCCCTGAGCCTTCTCTCTGTAATCAGGCCGGGGCTAGACTCAAGCTGAGACCATGTTGGTGCTGCGTTCTTTCCTTTCCTCCCTCCTGCTTCATTTTCTCCCTTACAGTTTTCACCTGCGAAGCACATTTTAGATCAATTGCCTGTGTCAAATACAAGTCTGAGAGTGATTCTAGAAGATACATGTATACACACGCACACAGTCTGAATGAGCATCTATTTTATTAGACATGAGTCATTTAACTGTTCTTCAAATAGTTATCAGATGCTGCCTATTGCCAGACACACAGCACACTTTTGATGCTAGGGATATATACGCACACATACACCAAGGCTCCTGCTACTTATATTCGAACAGGAATAGACAAGCACTATTCAATCAGCATAAATATGAAAACATAAAGCTTATTCAGTGTTATTGAAAAAATAGAGCAATATAGTTGGATCTCAGTATGGGTAAGAGAAGGAAAATGAAGTTCCGTGTTGGTCTTATGGAGAAGAAATTATTTGAGTAAATATTTGAAGAAAGGGTAACAGGTAGACATGTGGAGAAAGTATTTTCAGTTAAGAGTGAAAAGAGCAGGGGTCCTACCACAATAGCACCCCTGGCTTGTTTTAGACTTCAGTGAGACCCAGCCTTATTTTATTTATTTATTTGGTCTGGGCTTGTGGTTTCTGGCAGGACAGCTCTGTCAAACACTACATTACTCCTAGTCTTTTTGACTCTGTTTAGTTTTATGTGTCAAGGGACACTCCTTAGAATGATTTTTTTTAATTTAAATATACTTCTTAGAGTTTATATATTTATTTTCTTACCATTATTCCACAGGTCTGGCTATTTCTACTTGATTATAGTTTCCTTCATTTTATCAGATGTCACTGGGTGAACCACAGCTTCAGTGTTTGTAACATGACATATTTAGTCCAGGTAACATTATTTGCCTGGACCCAAACTCAGCTGAGTCCTTCCTTACTTGCTGATATCATCCATTCAAAAGTTTTGAAAATAGCTGTGATGGCCATTCTCTTGTTTTTGCTTTAAGAGTTTCAAGCAGTCACTTTCAACAAAACTATTATTTTTTTAATCATGAAATGCTAGCTCTCCCTTTCAACCTGTCAACCCCTCATCCATGCTGTCTTCATTTCCTTACTTCCTGCCAGCAAAATGGCAATAACTTTTGAAGTTTTCTCTTTCTTATAGTGCTTTGATAATACAACTATAATGATACTTTGTTTTTTGCACATTTTTCCTAGTGCTACAAGTTATTTGGCTAAGGATCTGACTTCCAAATTATCACAAGTGATAACTTTACCAAATATCATACCACTGAATGAAATAAATTTCCATTTTTGAGACCCTGATAAGGCTTTCTCCATTGCTAGATGGCCAGGTCTTAACCCAATGTTACAAATTCTATGTTTTCTCTTATTATTGTTAGAACAGCATGCCACTCCTAGCAGATTTTTATTCACCAGTCACAGCAGACTGGGTTACACTGTGGTAACTGAAAACCGCTTAGGGTGTATGACCACTGTGGTCTTCCTGGGAGGCTTCTCACTGGGAAACCAAGGCAAGGGACGTTCCATCACCATGTTCTCATGATTGCAAAGACAATGGTGGAGGAACATGGAAAATTCATGTTGGCTTTTAGGCCTTCCACAAAGAAGAGACACACTCATTTGTGCTCCCATTTCAGTAGGGAAAGCAAATCCTAGAGTTATGTCTAACTTCACAGGTGGGGGGGTACAGGTTTATGGTATATTTGGAAGAGATAAATTCAAAAATATTTGGTCCACAGTTCTAACATTGTTTAACTAGTATGAGAGTTATTGCTATGGGTTTAATATCGTCCACCATACCCCTGGGACCAATGGTGTATGCTTATTTGGAAATAGGGTGTTTAAAGATGAAATTAAGTTAAAATCAAGCCATCTTTAATTAGACTGGGCTCTGATCCAATATTACAGGTGTACTCATAAGAAGAAAAGAAGAAACACACATATAGAGGGAGGATGGGCAGGGGAAGATGGAAGTAGAGATCGGAGTTATGCTGCCACCAGCCAAGCTACTGGAAGCTGGGATAAATAAGGAAGTATTATCCTCCACCGCAGTGTATGCAGAGAGCACAGCCCAGACAACAGCTTGATGTCCGAAGTCTTAACTCCATACTGTAAGGGAATCAATTTTGATTGTATTAAGCCAGACAAAACAATGAATAATTGTAAAAATTGTTCTGTAGTAATGTATTATGCTAATAATAGATAAAATGGATGAAGGGTATATTGATACATTATTACTATCCTCTCAAATTTTCCTGTAAATCTAAAACCGATTGAAGAGATGAAGTTATGTAAGAAAAATAAAGTTAAAGGCTAGATAAATCATAGAACCAAGAAAACAATAAAAGCTCTGTTAAGGTTAGGTCTCTTAAAATTACTTGCAATTCTCTCTTTTTCAGACTATATA
>CM052540.1:177430026-177519440 GCA_028533065.1 Trachops cirrhosus
TTATTGATTTATTTTTAGAGAGAGGAAGGGAAGGAGAAGGAGAGAGAGAGAAACATCAATGTGTGGTTGCCTCTCATGTGGTCCCCACTGGGGACCTGGCCTGCAACCCAGGCATGTGCCCTGACTGGGAATCGAACCTGCGATGCTTTGGTTCGCAGCCCGCGCTCAATCCACTGAGCTACGCCAGCCAGGGCCTCTTTTTCAGACTATATTTTAAAATACAGTCTTATGCAGTGTAGGAGAGTAGAAATAAATGTTGAAGAGCTAAATAACCGGAATGTAAAATCCTTAATATTCTGTATGTGGAATTACATACAGTATATCTCAATATTTTTAGAATTCATATAGCAAAATATAATGTAATATGAAAAGATACTATATGAGGTACTCTGATACCATTAAAATATAAAATCATATAGATTAGTATTTACAATTAAGTATTTTTCTCAACACCTATTATGTAATATATATGCATACATTAATTTGTTTCCATCGGTCTACATAAATAAAAATACCAGAAAAATTACATTTATATTCTTGAAATGTACTGTGAAATACTGTGAGAGCTCTAGTAAATATTTCTTGGAACTGATGACAATTTAAATGTTACTATAGTAATCACCATGGTAGCATTTTCAATTAGTGCTACACGGTCACAACATGAGTCTAGTGTACCATTTGGCAGCATCATAATAGACCTCAACATTATTTCACTTTGTCAGTCAAGTAAAATTTAAACCATCTGCAAAAATGAAATAAGCAACCACCATGAAATATCTTGTGGTTTCAAATTTCAAATACCCTCTAACTGAGCTTTAAAATATATTTTAGTATAAAGATGCATTAACACATTTAACTTTGCAAATAACCTACCTGAGGAAAAATATTAAGGAGTAGACTTAGTTCCCATCCCTCTGCCCCAGACTGTTGAATCAATCGTACTTTGTGCTCATGGACCACAATCATTGTTGAATCATGCAAGGACATTCTCTTGTTGATTTGTTTTTATTTTTATCTCCATCAGCCAATCTCAATTTCCTCAATTCCCCTGAGGATTTTTTTTAATTACAGTCTGTGAATCAGTAGTGTTCTACAATAAAAATGAATTACCCTCATCATATATACAGAGTTAGTGTAAAACTTGGTCTGATTTGGGAGAGGAATGAGAAACCAATAGTTCAAGCGATTCAGTGTACTCAGATGTGCCTTATAAGATGACATATAATGAAACACCTAACTACGGCAGACTATTTCAATAATTTGAGCATGTTATCTTTCATTTTACACATAATGAACATAACTGTAGCTCATGTTTAAAACACTGGAAAGTTGAAAATGTTTAAAATTTAGTTAGAAGTACTATAAAACCATACACTGAAATACAACAAAGATATTATACAACTGAATATCTTCATTATCGCACTGAATTTAAAGAGATAACATTATTTTCAGTTTAAATAATCATGCTCCACTATGACCTTTTGGAGCATCTTTCATTTGTGAAGAGGAAATCTAAAGGTAACGATGCACCTGAGTTAATCTTCCAAAACCAGGCCTTATTGAAGTTCCTTACATGTCTTGCTAGGAATCCTTTTTTTTGTGGAACCCATTTGTTTGCCACAGAGTAAAATCATATTATTTTACTTTTTATCTATATTTGCTAAAGGAACATATGTTTGCTGGTTAAATAGCATCATTAAGCATAAAAGATATGATACACTCAATTAAATATATGTTCATTGAAGCCAAAAAATCCTCAAATGTTTGCCTGTTAGGAAGATGCCTGTGACGAAATATAAATTTTAAAATATATGCTCCAGTTTCCTGTACATTGATAGTAATTCCCAGAATGATTGAATTCATGTTTCTATTGCATAACATTATAACTCTATTATCTGCCAAACACTCGCCATGGCTGTCTTTTCTAGTAGAATCCTGCTTATTAAGCATGTGAGGGTTGCCTGTGTCGACACTGAGATGCAGCGCTTTCAGTGTGTCATTATCTCCTGATAATAACTTCCTGGAAAGTCATCCTTAGTTAAGGACTTTGTCACCCTGCTCTAATGAGACATCACATCATCAGGCCCTAATGTCGGTAAATAGATAAAGGAACTGTATAGATAAATACAAACACAACCTGCATTGATGATTTGTGTCATTCTTATCACTGAGATAATTTATTCTCTAACATTCTACACAGTTTACTGGTTTTAAGCAGTTTATTTTTTCCTTAATTGTAGCCATCCTTGGAAACAGATATTGTAATGTCTCAATAAATCTCTAACAACCAGCAGTGGTTTGTGAATACTTCTTACTAATAAATTTTATCTTCGATTTTCTAGAACATAGATGTTATACCAAGAGTGGGTGTGGGCCATGCATTCATAAATCATTTCTATGACACAGAGAGAATAAACTTACTGTATGAGGTTGAGGAGGAGTATGAAGGTGAGATTGCTACTTGACTAAAAAATACATTACTCATCACAAAATGCCACAGTGCAAACAGAAACAATTATAAGATTTATATACAAAAAGTTTAATTACTGTGTATTAATCAAATTTGCCATTAATTCAGAAAGGGAATCCATGTAGCCAATATACTTAATATATGTACTGTCCATCTTATAAGAATGCTTACTTAATTTTAACTTTGTGAACTAGGAGATTTTCAATGATTACATTGAAAAACCTAAGGTTTTAATTCTGTCCATTTTGGGAGGAAGTTTAGTGCATTGGTCACATAACTTGATCCTAAGTAGTAATTTAAAATCCAGCATACCTGGATTAAAATCCAACGTGGAAAATCCAGTGTGGAAATTATCCATGAAATAAAATTCTGTTTTCTTCACCCAACTGATAAAAATATTTGTAAGAGTCAAAAACTTAGAATGTGATACATTTTATTTATAAAATTTTAGTTAGATTGAGAGAAAAATTAGAAATTAAGATAAAAATTTTCAAAGACCACATTGTATGTGTGTCTTTGTGAGATATATATATTTATATGTGTGTGTATATATGTATCTTGTACATTAATAGTAATTCCCAGAATTATTTAATTCATGTTTCTATTGCACATCTATTGATATATATACACACATACATACATACACACACATATACATAAACACACACATACACACACAAATCTATATATATCCAGGAAATATCCAACCATGCAATATGAAAAATAGAGACATTTATTGAAGAAGATACAAGATACAAGAATCACTGTACATAAAACAATGATACCTCAGTCCCCTTCAAAACAGGCAGCTTGAGACTTCACATAGTTCTCCCCATTGCCATCAACTGCCCCAGAGTATTTTCCTGAATCTCAACAATGCTCTGAAATCTCCCCCTTTTAAAAGTGATTTTAATTTTGGAAAAATTCAGAAGTCACAGGGTGGCAAATCTTGGCTGTAAAGGGGCTGAGTCAACTGGGTGATTTGATGTTTCACAAAAAAACTCTGCCTCAGATGTGATACATGAGTGGGCATATTGTCATAATGAAGCTGCCAGTCACCAGTTTCCCATAACTGTGACCTTCTGAATAATCAGAATAGTTTCCATAGAGGAATGATCAAGGTTAACACAAAATCTGATGCAGATTCATTGCTCTACACTCTTGGTCACTTTGAATGCAACAGCTACGCAGTACACATGCCGCATCAATGGCATTTACCACCCCTACTGACCAGTATGGTGACATCATCATTGTTCATGCATGAGTATTCCAGTCCACTCTCCTTGGCTGTCAGGTTATATTGGTGTCATGCAAACTGTATATTAACACTGGCTAGACATATTCTGGACAGACCTCATATATACCCACCAAGAGGGAAGACATTTTTTATTTTACATCCTGACAGTTTTTAAAATGTGGAATTTAGGGCACTTAGAGTTCCAGGTGCTTGAGTGTCATCGAGCTCTATTATTATTGTTTTCTGTCTCTGTTTCCTCTTTTGTAACATGACAAGCTTCAAGTTTGAAATACAAGAACTCATCATCTTGAAACTGTTTATACCTTTCTATTTGCCATTCTACTTTTTATTTCTGACATACATATTATATAAGAATGTTTCTGAGATATATATCATTTTCACTTAACCACATATTAAACATGTAAAGTTAAGTAATTTTTATATCGGCCTAAAATGAAGGGGAAAAATAGTACAAAATATTTCTGACCCATGAGTAATTATTATTAGGACAAAATGTTAATGACAAAATTATAGCTATTTTTTTAAGATTCTACTACAGGAAAGTGTGATTTATCTTTATGGAAGCTCTTTCTATTCTCAGGGAGTACTTTACATCAAATAGATGTAAGTTAAGTGGTATTGCACTTTCTATTAGAAAATTCAAATGTTCATGTGTCATATGAGGATAAAGCATTTTTTTCAGTAATGTAAAAATATAAAATAAAATAAAAGTTGGTATCTCTGGGAAAATGATATGAGAGTAAATTATTTAATTTTTAAAATTCTTTCCCACGGTCTAGAATGCATTGAGGACTCTGGACTCCCAAATAACAGTTAGTGTCAAGGTCATTCCTGTCAGTTAGAGAAATGCTCACCAGCTATAAGGCAGCAGGCTGAGAGCAAAGGATGGGAATAGCCACGGGTGAGTCTTGGAAAACTAACTGGACTATGGAATTTAGATTTGGCAGTGATGTACTGCATATTAATTTTTTATTTCCTGGTGTCTGTGTGCCTTAGCATTATCTTCATTCTTTTTATCATTCTGTAAAGGGTGTAACATTACATTATTATTAATGATTATTCCATCCTAGTATTAGTAGGACTGAGGGAAATAAAAAGGAAACTATTCAGGGTTAAGCACTGAGATCAGCTGAGAAACTTGAAGAAACATCTTAAGCAAGTGGTAATAGGTAAATTCCAGCATATGACAAATCTTTTGCGCATTTCTTATTTAATTTCTACTTCTTCAACAGAACTCACTGAGCAGAAAAATTAGTACTGATGTAGTGGAGTCAACTCACATTTAGTTCGAACAAATTGGCCATTCAATAAAGAAAGTTAAAAGTAATACATAACACAAATGTAACAGATTTTATATTAAGTTATTGGAAACAATAATGTCAATATCATTTTAAATAAAATTATATTTTAAACATAGAAAATTTATAAAGAGCTGTGCACACATAGAAAAGCTTCTAGTATTCATCTACTATATATGGACTTTGGAAAGTATGTTTGTGCTTTTGAGTGGTACAAATGATTTACTTTAAACTATCTGTAAATTAAATAAATACATTAGAAGAAGTGTTATCTTATTGGGAAATTGTGTAGAAAGTGAACACAACTGGAATAAAGGAAATAAAATTATACTCCCTTTGAATATCTGATGATACATATCTATTATAATTTATTTTCTATAACTAGACAATAACAGTATTGTAAAATATAATTTTAAATTATTTAATATGGAAATTTAATTGTCTTAATTGCTTATATTATTTTGAACATGTGTTTACAATTCAATTATTTAAAAATATCCTTACTTTTTCAAAATAGTTAAACAAATTTCCATTGCAAAAATACAAAAATAAAAATATAGCACTTAATTTGTAGTTTAGCTATGTAAAAATCATAATTTATCCAATTTTTATTTCCTAGAAGGCAACAACTTCATGGATTATAACATACATAATTTATACTTCTTGCTGTTAAATATTGAGCACTTTGATAAATACTGTTCAATTACTACAATGTAAATACAAGGTTATCACTATACATGATAATTTGATTTTTAAAGTTTAAATTATTAAGGTGTTAGTATTAAATTTTAAGTGACAATTTGTTGAATAAAATATATAATTATTGTAAGTATTTATGATATATGTATATATAAATACACACATGCATATATACATAACATATAAATATCCAAGAGGTGACACATATATTTGTTTTATACATCTTAATGCATAATCTTCAATATAATTACTAAAATAACCATGGACCATACATAAAAACCTAAAAAGTAAGAATCCATCAAATTTATAAACACTTTTAAAAATATTTTTCATTACTGTTATAACTATTGCATATTTTATGAAATAATTGAACTGAAATATTTTATTTGAAGAATTTGTATTTAAAATCTTCATAAGTGAAGTAAACATTAATTGATTTCAAAAATATGTACTAAAAAACTGGCAAAATACATCTTTAACTTTAATACACAGTCTTCATTAACTGAGCATTCAACTAAGAAAATACTACTAGATGTAGGCTTGACTTATGTTCATTTAAAAACTGATTAAAATGATTAATTTTATGCAGTATAATAATGGGGTAAACACTGTCTAAAATATTATATAATGCCAGAAGGAAAAAAGGCAAATTAGGGCATTTTCTCCTATTTTCATATCATAATATGAGCCATCCAAAAGAGGGAGCTAATGTACTATGCTAAGTAACTTGTTTTTATGAATGTGAGATTTTAGATCTGTTTTTTATATGAATTGCACAATATGTTCAGATGTATATTTAACTGAGTCTCATATTGTCTTATCAATATTTGCATATCAATGGACTGTACTTACCTTATGGCCATAAAGTTGTATATTCTTCCAAGAGAAAATTATTTTTTTCAGCCATCATAAAATGTTAAAAATTAATTACAAAAGATGAGAAGAACATTAAGTAAAATTTATTTTGTTTTTATGATTTTATTTATTTATTTTTAGAGAGAGGGAAAGGGAGGGAGAAAGAGAGGGAGAGAAACATCAATGTGTGGTCGCCTCTCATGTGCCCCCTGCTGGGGACTGGACTACAGTCCAGCCATGTGCCCTGACTGGCAATCAAACTGGAGACCCTGTCGTTCACAGGCCAGTGCTCAATCTGCTGAGCCACACCAGCCAGGGTGAAATTTCTTAATGTTGAGTCTTATAAAGGAAAGGGAAGAATCATATAGACCTCAAGTAAATTGAATCACATGATTTTCTCCATACTTATGGGATTATAGTAATCCCCATTATTTGCAGTTTCATTTTCCATGGTTTCAATTACCCAAGGTCAACCATAGTCCAAAAATATTTCATAGTCCAAAATTTCTATTATAAATAGAAATATTCATAAAGTTTTAAAGTGTACACCATTTCAAGCAGTTTTAAAAAATCTCACCGTGTCCTTCTCTGTTACCCCAAAACACAAGAGTAGTGATGCCGGTGATTCAGATATGCAGAAGAGAAGCTTTAAAGTGCTTCCTTTAAGAGAAAATGTATGTATAGAAAGGAAAAAAAATAGTGGTATGATTTGGTACTGTTTTTTTCCGGTGTCCACTGAAGGTCTTGTAATGTGTCTCCTGCGGATAAGAGGACTACTATAATAATACTGAGTCGTTTCCATGCACATGCACACTTTGTTTGCTTGTTCTATGAGAGGTTTCATGAGAGATTCTCCCTAGAATTCTCAGTACCGGGTAACTTTCCCACGGCCAATGTGTTCAGTAGGAACAAAATAAAGGGCTTGAAGACTTCCCAGAGCAGGCAAGCTGAGAAGACTGTATGTATTTTAAAAACATGCCTTTGAGAAGCAACCAAGTTAACTGACCAAATTTCAAAACTTTGATATTAAAAATAAATTTAAGTAAGACATAAACAAGTAAATGAATAAATGATGAATTGATCAATAAATTTATCAGTGGATAAATAACAGGTTTTAATGGAAGACAAACAAGGAAAACTATCTGTCCATAGAAAAATTTTGCCAGACTACTCCTTTCATCTAGTCAGTTATTGCTATCTTTTACTTTGTTGCATATCATTTGGCCAGTAGTAAATGTAATTACTTAGAAAATCAGCAATAAAAAAAAGCCTCAAAATGATTATGGATTCTAAGCTAAAATTTCTGGATTAAACACGTAGGATTTCACAAGGGGGGAAAAAAAGGCTCCTTCATGTATTTTGATTAAGTTCCTTATCTGTGGTACAGTGTAGTAAATGAAGAATCAATATTGACAATACAAACTGAATTTGGATGCATACTGTGTCTTTCAAGAACACTCTTAAAAGTAATATAAAATATGATTCATCTATAAAACACACCCCAGGAATATGTAACTTCAGCAATATCACTGGCAAAGAGATCCATTATGCTAATTATGTGTGTGGTATATCGAACACAGCTGCTACTCATTTCCCCATAGACTTGGGTAAGATACCATTACAAATAAAGGTTCACTGCCAAAAGAAAAAAAATCTGTAGATCCTTATCACAAAATGGCATTTTACAATGGGATTAATTTAATTAGTGAATAGATTAATTTCCTTCTTTAGAACGTCAGAAAGAAATCTGTAATTCCAGTAGGAAATCACAAGAAGAGGAGGTAATTTACCTATAAATAATTAATTTTCATGTAAATAGATTGTGAAAGCAAAATATTTAATCAGATATTTGTATTATGTTTCCTCAAGAGATTACATTGAAACAGGGTGTGTTGCTTTTTTGTGCTTTGGGGGAACTTATCTTGCATGCTCATGCTTTTCTTATTAATCTCATAACACTATAGATGAAAAATGCTTATGAATCATAATTTCTGCTAGGTTTAAGTGGGGTCTACTACCTGGAGTGCCTAAGAAATATTATTTAAAACAAAACAAAACAATGAAATAATGTCCAAGGATAAAAGTATGAAAAAAGCCCTGACTGGTTGGCTCAGTGGATTGAGCCCTGGCCTGTGAACCAAAGCGTCACTGGTTCCGTTCCCAGTCATGCCTGGGGAGCAGGCCAGGTTCGGTCCCTGGTAGGGGGCACATGAGAAGCAACCACACAATGATGTTTCTCTCCCTCTCTCCTTATTTTCCCCTCTAACAATAAATAAAACCCTTAAAAATAAAAACCTGTCAAATGATGTCAATATATAACCTCTTAAAGAAATAGCTAGCCTTATATTCCTTTTTTAAAATCTGGTATTTTACAAATTGAGTTTTTTGGAGCTTCTTTTCCCATCATAATCATTTATTTTCCAAATGAATTCAATCCTTATTTTAAAATTGTCAAACTTACATATTTTCTTTTTTCCCAAATATTGGGTAATTATATTAAGAAATTGTTCCATATCATGCAATGTTTGCTATAGTATGAAAATAATTTGTTTACATAAATAGTATAGAATAGTATAATTTTATACACACAGAAGTATATTCAAACAAATGAATATATCATTCTCTTTCAATTAGCTATAGCACACAGAAGTGTATTGCAACAAAAGGCAAACTTGTCTTACTTTGAGGAGATTGATATTTGAATGTGTTATAATAGTTGTGAATATGCTGATACAGTGTTTGAAACAGTGTAGTGGTGTGGACACACTGAAATGAATACATTTCTGAATATATCTGATAATAATGTAATTCTAACTCATTGTTTCTATACATGGGAATTCTGATATCAGTGTTGGAAATACAGGCAATATGAAGAAGGTCATTTGAACAGATGCAAGACATTTGCTACTAGATGTGACACCAACATAGAAAAATCCACATCTCAGAACAGGCCTTCAAGAGGACCAGGTGTGAGAGCATGATACCCAAGCTTTTTGGTATTTTTATGCACAGTATTTGTATTGTTTTTTTTTTTTCAAGATTGAAGCTTATTACAGAAACAGTTGAAGGTTAAGTATATAATTATTTTCAAGTAATAATTCAATTGACTTTGGCACGGAAAGAGCCCTTAAATGTCTTCTAGTCTCTTTCCACCATTTTTAAAATGAAGAGATTAAATCTGAGTGGGCAAGCTACACAGACATTTAATCTCTGGTCTTTTCACTCCCAGTCACTGTCCTCCTCTCTGTAGCAGGTTGGATTGTAATGCCACCGTGTAAAAGCTGGTAAACAATTAGTCAACCCAGATGGCCTAGACATGGCATGCATTTATTTTTCCTTCTCTACATTCAGCATTCAGTTGGTTCATTCTCCTTTTCAGTAAGGTTTGCGGAGAAAGCCCAACCACATTGGTCAACCAAATGGCAGACATTTTTTTACCTTTGGCTACACACACTTACTATAAAGCCAAATTTCCATGTACAGGGTTAAGGACCAAAAATAACTTTGTAAAAATATAATAATTTTATTTATAAGGCATTTCTAATTACAAGATTTATTTCTGGAGAACTGGGTTGTACTCTCTGATTTTTTCCTCTAGGTTAACTTTAAGCAAACTTGCTGTTGTAATCCCTGATTATATTAAATCATTCTTTCCTTAATTTAAAATCTTCCTTCCAAGGGGAAGATCACATTTTATAGGACAAACTTTTTCCATTTAAAAATAGAATTTAATATCATTAGAAATCATTATGACAACTTGGTCTTATTTTCATTAATAGTAAACATTGTACAAATATTTTTCCAAGACCAATATTTTAATACATTTTCAAACATATCTGGAAATTGGGCTGTTTTTTAGTGTTCTGTGTCTTTTGAAGGTGTGATTAGGTACATAATTTTTAACATTTCTTCATTTTTTCCAATATATTCTCATTGTCACTCCTAGTCTGTTTTCATGACTGTTCACATGGTATTTTTAAAAGCCAGTGTATTTTTTTTAGATAAAATATGTTGCTTAATCAAGTATCCTAGCACAGGCCAAAGGCATCTTTTCCATCAATTATTTGAAGGTATAATTATTTTTCATTTTCCACTCTGTTTTAAAAGTCTAGACAGGGGAAGTTCTAAAAATATGTAGAGAATATTGCAACTACTTTCCCAAATTCAATAGTAAAATTCTCCAAAAACTGTATTATGAAGTGACAGTTTTAGCACATTGTGATTATAATAATAATGGTAAGCAAAATTAATATTTATTAAGTGGCTACTATGATAAGCACTTTGATTTGTATAATGTCATAATCATTCTTGAGAACATCCTTAATGATTATAATTATTCACATTTCACATCAGAAAACTAAAATTTAGGAAAACAAAACAAATTTGTTGAGACCACACTAGAGGCAAGACACGAGCTGCTATATCTGGCTCAAAAATCTGATAGTTAATATTAAAATAAATATGATCTGTTCCTTACTCTGTAGCTCAAAAGAAGAGCATGCAGATTTGGGTTGGGAAAAGGAAACACAGGAAGTTAGGAGACCTTGAGTTAGCACCAGACAGGTAGTTATAAATACCATACTTCCAATATGGTAGATGAATCAGTTTCATAATTATACAATGCAAAACTAAAAGAGTAATTTTGCTGAACATGATTCATCCAAAACACAGTTATCCTTCTTTGCTGAAAATATTTAGTAAGTTTTTATGATATAATATTAAAACTCCAAAGTAGGCATATTTTCATGTTTTTTATAACTATGAAATACATTTTCACCAAGATGAATGCCATTCTGTAGCATAAGAAAGAAGCATATTATCTTCATTGTTATTTGGGGGAGGGAATATCATCATTATACTTTTTACTTTGTACAAATAGTATGGACCTCTTAATATACAGTGAGTACCATGTTGAGCGGTTCTTTAAAGAAGGGTGTCTGACTAATCCTTGTGAAGCCAAAAGTTAGTTCTTCCGGGAACGCATTATGCATCAGATACTTAAGAGAAGATAACTGGAGACATCTAAATCAGATATGGTTAGGAAAATATTGAATACCAACCAGAACACTCTCTAGGGTCTTGGTACAAAAACAAAATTTAGATTTATGCAGTTATGTCAAAAAATTTAACTGAGATCATCAGAGAGAGGAAGTCACTAAAAAATGAAAGAGGAAACATGGAAGTTTGTTGGTGTGGCATACAACACAAAGTGACAAGAGTGGAACCTGCAGGAGAGCAGATCTTTGGAAGCAGAGAACTGAAGTCACGTAATTAGATTCTTTCTTTTTGAAACCATATTAGAAGTATGAAAATTATGTTCAAGATAAAGTCACACAAATATGAAAAAACTGATATTTGGAAACATTCGAGAGAATTCAAGAGTAGATCATGCTATGCCTAGTGTCTCTGAAGACAGAACCTTCCTCAATATTCAGTACTAAGGAGGATCAATCCTATTACACACTCCATTTGTTGGAGAGTTGTGAGATTATATGGCCCTTATCATTATAGATACTGATGTAGAAATATACAGTGATATATACAATTATGTACATCCTCCTTACAATAAGCTACTTTCCCTGCCTTAAGCTAGATTTCTACTTATAACCAAATGAAATTTGAAAACTAAATATTTGGACATTCATATTTAATATTTAAATATTCTACTGTATCTGTCTATATACATAGTAAGATTTAATAAGAACCTAAGCTTATTTGCATAAAAGATAAATATTATATTGGAACTGCTCATGTAATGAAGCAAAAATGTTCAAGGATACAGGTTGTTAAGATAACATTACTCTGAAAAGTAGAAAATGTTTAGTTCACACTCTTATTATTAAGTTTATCTCTAAATAATCATAATATAATAATCTAGTGTTTATAAATTGAAATAATTGTGATTAGGACTAGATTATAAAATAAGCAAAGTTTGTTAACATACCAGAATCTTTGAGAATACTATTTCATTTTTTAAAAGATTTTATGTATTTATTTTCCAGAAAGGAGAAGGGATGGAGAGAGAGGGGGGAGAAACATCCATGTGAGAGATACATGGATCCATGGATGGGCTGCTTTCACGTGCCCCCATCTGGGGACCAGTCTGTATTCAAGGCGTGTTGCCTAACCAGGAACCAGGTGTGAGTCACAGACTGGTGCTCAATCCACTGAGCCACACCAGCTAGGGCGAGACGGCTATTTCTTTTACTTAAGATGATATTTCTCATAATGTTCCCTTCTTTCCATTCAGAATCTATTTGAATATCACCTTCTCAAAAACCCTCCCTTAACCCTGAGTAGCGTGGCTCAGAAGGTTGGGTGTTTGTTCTCCACACCAAAGGTTTGATTCCCAGTGGACGCATAGGCCTGGGTTGTGGGCCAGGTCCCCAGGTGGACAACTGATGGATATTTCTCTCCCTCTCTGTCTTCCTCCCTTCTCCTCTCTGTAAAAATAAAATTTTCTACATCTTAAAAAAAAAATTCCCTGACCACCTTGATGAAGTTCTACCCATTCCTTTAAGTAACGGTCCCTCACAGTGCCTACTTTTTCAGCATTCATCAATAGCATATTTATTCATTGTTTGGGTCACTACTCTACAGAGGAAATTCCTATGATTGGAGACTCCTCGCGTTGTGTTTGCTGCTGCAACCTCAGCAGCAGAAAAATGCTCTCTGCGTGGTAAAGGTGAAAACTACGTGGCACTAATACATGGTTACAGAACAAATGTGCTCAATAGTATAATAATTTCTACATTTTATGAATAATATGCTTCACTTTTACAAGGATTAGGCCTAACCTATCAAATTATTCACATTCATCACAAATATAACTTCCAAGTTAACTTCAGTGAATATGTTTCACAAGCATGCCATCATTATTACTATTTGGGTTTAAACGATAATTTTCAAATCATAATAACATCCTCACACAAATAAACCATCTTTATAAGCTTTATTCATTTTAAGGTCAAGAATGTAATTTACTATATAGTTATTAATAAAATTCAAAAATAGAGTGGACAACCATAAAAATGATAGAAAAGTTAAATGCATGGCATTGAATTATGTGAGATATGAAATACTATTAATTTAAAAGACTTTCATAGCTCATATCTCTAAGATCCATGTGTAATGTACTCATTCAGACTTAAAGCAATAAATTTTATGGTATTCTATAACAGTAAATATTTTATATTAATTTCAACATAATATAAATTTATAAAACCAAATAATTCAAAATGTATATTCTGTTGTATATTATGCCACCTTAAAAAGCACATGGTGCTTATTAATATTTATATTCATAATTTCGTAAGTCACATAAATTTGTCTTACCTACATTAAAGACCAAGGAAATTAGTCAACAAATTAAGCTAGGTCTCTCTTATGCTTTTCTATATTGAGAGTCTCAATACTCTTCTAAACCCCAGCAACAACATTCTTAACAATAATAACAACAACAACAACAGCAGTGGTTATAGGAAAAAATCAATTGTGTTTTCTCATAATACATTACAATGTAGATATGGTTAATACATTAATTTTACACAAGACACTCTTAGTACTCCAAGGCATTAAAAGAGTTTCTCAATGTCATACACAATAAATCATAAGTATAATATTTTTGTAAAGATTTCAGAATAATTTTGATATTTTAAAAACTTGTACTTTAGGCACTTTAAGGCTGTGGCCATTTTTTTGAAACTGACAGTTTAGCAGAGAAACATAAAATCTAAGATAAAACCAATTGCTGAAGGTTTAGGTGCAAGGCTGAGTAGTGCTGACTTATTTTTAGATTTGAAGGTGTGTGGGTTGCAGGTGAGGGAAGATAAGTTTACTTAAAAAACCTTTAATTTACAAAATTATACTGTGTGGAATAATCAGTAGTTAGATAAATTGTTTTCTAAGTGAGCAATTGAAATGGTGTACTAGTACAGCAAAGAGATACTAAGGTTTTTACAAAAAGAGTAGCCTAAAGGCTAGACTGTAAGAGAACAATGCAACATGTGACTAGGCTTATAGCCCTCAGAATTCGGTAATTTTATCTAAGAGATAATAAAAAAATCATAAAGACAATTTTTCTGGGTATGACTTTGGCAGCATTGAGGAAGAGTGAAAGCACAGTCTTGGATTAATTTGAAAAGTAGATTTTAAGAGGGAATTACAGTGCCACTATTTTGTGCTTCATATTTCCTGTTGGTGTTATCGATTTCATTTTTCGGTACACGATCAAACAGGAGTTCATTTTACACAGGGTGACCAGAATGGTAGAACAGCCTGTAAAATGGGACTTGTTTTTAAGCTGAAGTAATCCGGAGTGTGTCTACGAAACAGGAACTACAGAATGCACAACGTTTTCTTTGCATGAATTTAAGGCTCTTAGGTCGGGGCAGAATAAAGATTAGTTCCAAGCAACAGGGCAAGAAGAGAACTAACATCTGAAGGGGTTTGGAGGCAACAGGGATGTCCATGAAAAAGTTTCCCAGCGTGTTTCACTACCACAGCAGGGGTGCGATAAGAAGTAAATTCACAGATAAGACAACGAAATAATCAGCCAGTGGATAAATTAATTAAATGTTGCAAGTAATATGAAGATCTTTTTTCTTGATTGTAAGTTTAAAAAAAAAAACAATGATAAAGGGTGCAGATAGGATTCTGACTCCACCTCTCAACAAGCCTGCACACGTCTCGGACATTATATTGTGGTACTGATGTAAAGAAAAGCATAGCTTCTACTTACATCTGCAAACTGTGAGGTGGACTTGCCGTTTCTACTACCTGGAAATGGAACACTAGGTCAGCTTCTTAATGTGAAAAGTTTGTATGTTTTTGCATTCAATTTGGGGACTCCTACAGCCTGACAGTCAAAACACTTTGCCAATTTGTCTCTTCACACACACACCTTATGAATATTAAGCCTGCGGGGATAGCTTTGGGTTTTCAAGAACCCGTTATTCTCCAAAATCCGCCTGCAGTTGGGCACCTGCAGGGCTGCATTCCTGAACTTACGTGCAAACTCTCTTGTCAGTAGGAACATGTCTCCTCATTCCACTTACGCCTTCTTAAGGAATTGGGATGCCGGTATCACTCAACACACTAGAAGGCTCATTTCCAGTCAAATAGGCAGTAAAAGGAAGGAGAGGTGGAGCAGAGTTTCTAAAATCATCCATGAATATAGTGACTAATTTTTATTTTCTCTGTATCTAAGGAGTTTCTTCTGTTGGGAAAGCTCCTTTTCTGTTACAGTTCATCTCCACAGCATACCAGCCCAGTGAAGAAGGATACTCACTTAGAGTTCAATCGATTCTGTCTTTGAAGTGAAGGAGCAGGGAAGGGGATGATGAGGGGGAAGAAGCCAAGCAAAACGGAAACATATGTATCATCAAGACTATGGTTGCAATGAAGGTAGGACACCCAAGAAGTGAAAAGTAGCAGGAAAAATAAACCATCACAATTCATTGACACCAGCCACATGACCGGGAATAAAATATAATGCAATCATCAAATAATTAACATTTAAAAAAGTGATCTAAAGCTTCTAATCTAATAACAAATATATATCACTGATGGTCTGTAAAACATCTCATTTATAGAAAGCCTCTGTATTATATGAATATGCATAGAATTTTATAATGATCAAATACTCATTTTCTAAAATTTACTTTCAAATCTGTATTTTATAGAATAAGATGTGGTTTGTAAATAGTTAGAAATGTTTGTCCAAGCCCATAATATAGATAAAATTTTCATTCTGACATAGAATTTCTTCATACTCTTTCCATATAGGTTGTTTACTTACACTTTCTTATAAATTTAGAAAAGCTCAATTTATAAATATATTCACTGAAATACAGTGCAAGACATATCCAAGTGACTTTTTTAATTCTAAAATAACATTTTGTTTCTCCATGACTGTGTTTAAAGCTCAATTTCAATATAAGGCTTCCATTAACACAGTTTAGTCTCAAGGGTACTGAAGAAGGATCTCCATGCCCACGCATAAATAAGGGGCTGTGGTGATCGCTAAGGCCCTGCTTCATTTGTCAAGCAGCTTAGGTCTGGGGAGAAGTCAGGTACTGTGATGACTTCATTATTAAACTCAAACTGTTGTGAGACTCTGCTCCTGAGTCTGCGATGGAATCCCACCACTTTCTGGTTTCCCTTCGTTCTATCATTTGGTCTCCCTCAGTTTCAACGTTCACTTTGGGGTGCAAGTAATTACAAACTCAAGTAGTTACCTGATATATATGTATGTTTAAAAATTCTATCAGAACAATTATCCTCTTAGTTTTGTAAAATCACAAAAAATGTGCAAAGTTGAATTTTTTTCTATATAAATAAAATAATCTTCCATGTTAGCTGTTAAAAACAAGATTTGTCACAAGGTCTCAAGTCCAAAGTAGTGAGCTTGAGACACATCATACTTATTTAAATATCTACCTAGATTTATAAAAATAAATATATAGAGACAGGACTGGTTAAAAGAGACATTTTAATGTACTAAAATAACCCTGTGATATTAAAAATATGTTTGTTATTGACATTCACTATTTATATTTTAATAGAACTCCCTATTTTTAACTGACCTAAGTTAGTTTTAATTACAAACAAAATATATTTATTGTAGTTATGATAATAACATTCTTCATTATTAATGACTGTATTAGGGGTCTCAATTTTAAGCTAGACATAAAAGACAGAAAAACATGATTTACAAACACAATCATAATTATAATGATAACATTGCAGTGATTATTTAATCCTTGGAAGAGTAAGTATCATCAGAAAAACAAATCTGGATATTATTTAATGCTCTGTACTAAAACATAGCTGCACTGAAACTATATACAATGTCAAATTACCTAGACAAACTGGAAAGATTTGTGGAAAAATGAAAAATATCATGTGTCTTTTAAAGGCTAAACCTATTCTGATCCCTGCTCAGTACATGTATAGTTGATTTATGATACACTCATAAGTTATAACATTAACATGAAAGAGGTCGCAGTAATACAAATACTTATTTTTACTGTTTTATTATTTATTGTACATGTTATCAGATATAAGGCAATGTTATTTAATCTTAGTATCATATTTTTAATACAAAACAAATTTCCAATTAAGCAGAGTTAACTTACCCAGTAATACAAAAAGTGTGAAATATCTAGTGACCTGAATCTAAGCAAGGGAAAACGGCCACATAAATAACTTAAATTCTCATGATGTAAAGTGCTTCCTCTGCATTCTACATAACAAAGGAAAAATAATGGGGATTTTATAATCTGATATATTAGTAACCTAATTTTTACATAATACGGTTTGAGATAGCATTGTTATTCCCACTTAATATAGCACTTTCCAATCTACCATAAGACTGGGTAAGGAGATTATATATTTTAATACACATATTTTATCCTTAACTGAGATAAGTTTTCTTTCTTTTTTTTTAAAAGAGATACAGGGAAAGAAGAAGAGAAACAGAGAAACATCCGTGAGAGAGATAAACATGACTGGTTGCCTCTCGTATGTGCCTTGACAGGAAACGAACCCACAACCCAGACCTGTGTCCCGACCAGCACTCATCCAACACATTACCATTCACCTACTGGACGACTCTTCAACCAAAAGAGCCCCACTGGCCAGGGCAGGAGTTGTATTGTTTTTCACATCTTCGAGTTGTGGATATTGAATGACGAATGACTACTTCCAGCTACAGTTTTAAAATATGAAAACCTAGTTTTCCCTAATCAAAAAATTATCTAAATCAGCCATAACACATGGACTGTAACTGAGTTTAACTTTTTCTAAATTAAAATAAGTTGAAATTGTTATGTTGCCATTTCTTCATTATATAATATATATGATTATCTAATGTTAACATTCGTGTCTAATATTACACCATTGTAACAGTTTAAAGTCTATAATAAACGTATAAATTGAAATAATTTGTTAGTTATTTTTACTTCCCATATACATTGAGATTGTACACACATACAGTCTTACTTCCACACACAGATATGCAGAAATTCAAATGTAAATACATGTATAGATGCAGATATATAAAGATATGAAATTATAAATATACAGATATGACTTTGTATTTTACCTGTAAGTTTTCTTGTATGATTCAACTGCAACTTAATTACCATTATAGTATAAATATATATTTTAATGTCTTGAATCTCTGATAAGTCTTTGCATTGTGAGGTATATATAGCACATATTGTGGGTATTGTGAAAACTACTTCTGGTAGTCACAGTAAATTATTATGGTAACCTGCTTTTTAGGGAAAAAATAGATAAAAGAAGTTAGTTGATTGTCTGAGGGAAAACTCCTATTGAAAACTTTTAGAATTGATATCCCAGTTTTATGAATAGATCTTATCTTACACAAATAATGCATATTTTACATTGAGATCCTTCATTACAACCAAGACTAAACTTTGTTTATAGATGTGCCAGGAGGTGAATTGTTAGTGTTTATTTGCTTAGACTATGTCTTGTTTACATGGGATGTTGTTTTACCTCTTATATTGGCTTCCTTTAAATATGTTTTTTGTTTTTCCTGTCTTTCCTAAGATTCTATTTTAGTAAATATGATAGGAAAGTCCATATGCATTAGATATTCTATTAATATTACATAAAATACAGTAAGTTGAGCATGTTCCAATATAAATTTTGTGAGGTATATGTATTTCTTACAATACATTGAGAAACATTCATCTTTAAAATCAAAATTCAATAATAGCTTCAAGCAATTGCCTTTTCCATTTTAGGTTGATTAAATTGTAGAGTAAAAAATATAAGGAAGTCATCCACGCTCTTCACCACTGTAAAGCCAATCTCAAAAAGTCACATGAGTGGCAGCCTTTTAAATTCATACTTATGAAACAATTGTACTCTGGTGTTTCATTGATAAATTAATAAGACCGAGAATTATCTTGCTCATGAAGAGAAAGAGTATGAGATGAGAGTACTCATTCCTCCTGAAACTGACTTATAATTTAGCAAGGTAAGGGAACAGAAAAAGAAAAAATAAAAACGTTGAATACCACCTTAAGAAATATATAGGTTTTCCCCTTTTCCTTACCTTTTCTCATAAAAGTAAATAAACATCACACATGTACACCACCACGACCACCACCATCACTACCACCACAAAACTAGTACCTCATGAGGTTTCCATGTTCTCTTTATAAGGAGACCATCATCACGACTTTTGTTTTGTTTTGAGAAGGGTTTCTTGGTGGTGCCAATGTAAAATCGTGTGTTTATTCAGGCACTTTGCATTGTAATGTGGATATAAGACCATCTCCTACTAGTGCTGAATTTAGGGACACACACATTAACTTGTTAGGGCTGCTATGGACATGTATACAGTGCTGTAAAGACACTCTCCTCACTGTGCGTTCCTCACTGTATTTTAATGGTGAGAATAATGGTCTCACAGGAGGAATGTGAGATGAGTCATAAAATATTAAATTAAATTAATAAATAAAAAAGCTTTTTCAGGATGTTTAAAACAATCCAAGATTCATTGTTTTCTGCAAATCACTCTGTGTGTGTGTGTGTGTAAATTTCATATACAATTTGACAGTCTTCAACATGTACCCTGATTTTACAGTCCTCAGTGGTCTTGGGTCACATCAGAGTTGGAGGTGGTTAAAACCCTTTGCTAAAGTTCTACAATTTATATAAACCCCTAAATAAGATAACGCCATAGATATTTAGAGACTTTGGGGCAGTATATTCTAAGACACAACTCATTTTTGATAATTATGCAAAATAAAAAGAAAAAAATCCTTTATCACAAGAAATGTCATGTTCTACAGCACAAATGGTCATAGTTATAAATTACTGTCAAGTAAAAGTAATTAAAGTTAATTAAAACCAAAGTCCTTTTGTTCCTATTTAACATATTTTCTTCTTCCTTAAGAAAATTTAATTTTATTTAAGTAAATAATTTAAAAAGTAAAATACCCAAACCAAGAACCTAACTAGAGCTTTTATAGTAAAACATCTTACCATAAACCAAACTCACTCTACCATTAATAATACTGACTTGATATTATAAATAATATAAAATGAAAAGAATTATATAAGAATATATGTAGGAAGTATAAATATTTAAAATATCATATTGGACATTTCTTAATGTATCACACTCTGTATTTTTTTCCAATGTTAGATTTATTTATACATTACATTTAAATTTTCATTTGCTGGAACAAAATTAGTCTTAAAGAGTACCAAACTAATGATCCATTACATTGAAGTATTTTTATTAACGCTAAACAATCATCCATCCAGAATCTTCACTTTCACAGAGGACAAGTAGCATACTCACATAAGTCATTACATTAAGTTTTATTTTAATTTACACATTCTTCCATACAAGGTATTGTCATATTGCTCACACATTTTTATGTAATTATCCAAAGCATTTTGATTAACTCCACCTACTCATACTGCAAATCTTGTAGAATATTTTCCTCAAATCACTGCTATTATCTACAGAGGTAAGCCAACAGAAAAACAATTGTCAATTAACTTTTTTTAATCCTGTTGGTGACTGTACCATAGTAGAGAGATTGAGTGTACTGGATAAACTTGGTAAGTATTAGGGTCACAGGAAAACACCAAATGAAATCTCCACGCAAGGTGACACTCAGAAGACCTTCTGATCCAACATACATTATATCAAGTTGAGCAACACAGCATTTAAAAATGTCATTTCAAAGCCAACTTTGATATTGTGACCTGGTTACACACAGGCAGTGGTATAAGTCATTGTTGTTTCAATTATACAATGAATACAGGGATGGTGGCATAACTATTTCAAAACTGTTTTCAACAACTATCAAATCATGTAATAAAAGGAAAAGTCATTTTTAATTCTAAAAATTATTATCTTATATGACTTGCTTCAATATTCCTACCAAATATATCTGACTAAAGTTAGTGAATTACTTTTAAATTGACACTAATAATCAGCTTCCTCTACAAAATTTTTCTGGTCATTATTTAAAGAATTAGATTTCATCATACTCTGCACTTTATCTCCCATTGTCTCAGTTTTCCAAACAAATGCAGAGATGACAGTACGTTAACATCTCAGCATATATCTAAGTGCATACTATTATTTTGTGCTCTTCCTTTGAGAAAAAAATGCAGTTAGACCAATAATAATATATGCTCTATGACAAGATCACAAATGCAAGCTGTCCATATTATGTCCAACTTCTTTGCTTCCACGTGCTGGAGTGGCATGTTATTTCATTTTCTTTATCTTTCAAAAACCCACCACTCAAACCTGAATTAAGCAGTTTCGTAGTTGCACAAATGTATTCTGCACTTGACATGGCATCACCTAGGCAATGAAGCAGTGTCTGCATCTAAAAGTAGAATTTACCCTCTATTGTATGCAAGAGGTATGTAAATTATAATTTTCCCAGGTAAAGGACATTGAATCATCAGATTCACTTACAGTCAGCTATAGTTGAAGATGGGTAACTCTTTTAATTCTATACATAAAGTAAAAAGAAAGTTTCATGCAAAAGTTACCACTTTTTTGCTATCAAATAATCCCTCATTTTTTCATACTACATAGAGTTCAAAAACCTTTTAAAAAAACCCTTATTAGTAGTCACGTAGATCTTCAAAACAAAATATTAAATGACAACAGATCTCCAAAAAAAACTTCAATTTCTCCTCAAATCTGTAGTCCATTACATTCTCATTAAAACTACATCATAAAAATCAATGTGAATTTATCTACTGTAGGTGATCATATTTATTTTAGTGCACCTTCGTTGTTTAAAATAGAATCCAAGAGCATACACTGTTAGCAGTGTCTAACTGCAAATCCTGTGGAATAATGATAACCATATAATTAAAATGTATCATACCTTTTGAAATTAATGTGCTTAAAATTAATTGATGAGAATGGCTGTATCGAGTATGCAAAGAAAAACAGTGCTTCATCAAATCAATGCTTTTCATGTCACTTCAAATAAAACATGCCAGTTTTGCTTTTGAAACTCTTTTCATCCTGTGGTTTTGATTCAGTCTTTTTTTATATTAGGATACATTTGCCCACTTGTAATGGAAAGCAATTAGAGCCAACCAACATACACATTCAGAATGCTGACCTGAGTAAGGACCATAGATGTTGGAAAAACCTTTACCAGGTAAAGTGATCACATAATCCTGAAATCGTATGTCTATCTACATATATCATTTACATACCACTTCATTTTAATATTGAAAATAAAGAAACCATGTCTTCTTAACCTATGAAAAAGATGTGGTTCTTTTAAAGGTTCTGACTCAAATTAAATAAACAACAATTATGAAAAACACAAGGGTCCATGTAAAATTATTATAATAATAATAATAAACATAAATCCATTAATGTGTGAGTGATTCAAGGCTACTAATATCAACTAACAATTTAAAGTTCGGTTTTATTTTTATAACAATGCTCCATATGCAGATTTTAATACTATAGCAAGAGCTTGGGTAGGTATCAGTTCTATAAAAGTGAAATAACAAACTAATGTTTGCAAGTTTTACCCGAGCATTTTAATAACACCTTATTCAAATACCACAAAATGCATTCTTACCTGATCCACATGTTAGGAGAGAAAGGGAGAAATATAGGACAAAAGCAATATTTGTACTATTTCATTACTAAGAGGAAAAATTGAATAATGAATAGCTCATATTTGCAATCAAAGTAAATAACACTTACTGTCTTAAGCAATTGAACTGAGTTTCGCCCAGCTCAGCCCTGACAACCCGGGCAGCAATGTGGCTCTGTCTTATTCCTCCCCTTTTATAGTATCTTCACAGCTGAATCTTCATGCATCTCAGTGTTTCTCCCTCTTCGAGCATCACTTTTAACTCAGGCAGGCAGGAAGCTGAAGCCAAAGGAACTCTCTATCTGATTGGTTTCCATTCAGCACTGCTGATTAATAAGAGACGGTCCCTCGCACAGGAAGATACTGCCGCTGAAGGCGCTGCAGGGCTCCAGGTTTGGGGCTGGGGCAGCAAAGAACTCTTTGCACACAGTGATTTGCAAGCGAATGGAGTGGGAGGGCTCCGAGAGGAGGGGTTTGTCAGAGACCCCCGTAAGAGAAAATAACCCTGTGTTTTTAGTCTCCTTTAATCAGCTCCTTTAATCTGTTTGCAATTGGGAGAGAAAGGTCACAGCATGTCTAACCTGTAAATCATCTGTCAAAAATATACATCACATGGAGAACACTGTTTCTGGAACCGAATTCCTTGCCTAGTCTCTGCAGAATTCACCACCACGTCTTTCAGTTCAATACCAAAATGCCAAGTGTAAGAAAAGAAGAGGAATAACTCATATTAAATTTATTATTGATGATAATGAATTTTTATGTCTCTATGAGTTTATAAACTAAAATAAAATTCCAAAACAATAACTTAAAAGCATCTAGTGTTGATGCTTTATAATGTTCTTTTGCAACAAAAAGAATTATTTCAAGTATATTTCAAGTTGCTACAACACTTTGTCTCATACTTGATAAGGCAGTTGAGGGATTTTCACCTGCTCTGGAAAAGTGACCACAGTCACATTGCAAAGGTGGTCCACCTGTTACATTTGCTGTTGTACATTGCACAGCCTTCAGAGAGGGTAAATCCTAACAGAGTAAAGCCCTGTTTCAGAAGAGAAGTCCCTTTAGTACTTCTGGAAATGGCACAATAGAAAGATATTGATTAGCAGATAAATCCTTCTGAAAAGAAGTTGTAGTAATAGTTGTATGAGATGTACAGCTGGGAATATGACTCACTTTATAACGATTCGTTAAGTCACAGTAGGTAAATAGCTTAAATGCCAAAATTTATCAATACTCTACTTGATGCTTTAAACGAAAACTCACAGTAGAAAATAAAAATAAAATTGCCACTTCTTTTTATTTTCCAGTGCTGTAGTTTATCCATGAAGTATAGATAACAGAGCTGTCTATCTGAGGCATGTGAGTTATGGAAATTTATTTCTTAAAAGGGAAAACAAATAGGTAGAAAATACAAGTTTACATATCCCCAAGCAGAAGGTGACACCACTAATGCATGGTAATTGAACTTCTAGTAAATGGTTTAAATAATTATGAATTTAAAATACAAGAAATAAGCAAAAAAGTAGACTTTACTTGTTCCTCTACAGCAGAAGAAAAGAAGAGGAATAAATAAGGCTTTATGCATATTGTACAGGGCCAGATACATAGAAATAGTTAACAGCTTAGTGAATTCTTCATGAACGCTGAGTATTTTCTTGAGGCAAAGCCACTTAATCTAAAATTCACATGTCCTTTTATACTTATTTCTTCCAGATTTACTTGTTCCTTTCTATAAAAGTATGCATTATGGAAGTCTGTTAATACTGAGACAAAGTAATATATGTAAAATTGGAAAAAGAAACCAAAGTATTTATTATAGTTTAAGATAAGTATTCACAAATAAAATCTTTAAGTCTCTAAAGTTGCATACCTTTCATCTCCCACCGACGCCCATCTGCAAGGAAACACTGTTTTGTGTGAAATCCACAATGCAATAGAGCATTCTATTGCCTGATTTGAAGTTATTTTTACTGCTCCTAGAAAAAGAGACATGGGCTGGGGGAGGGGCAGAGTATTGCCAGGTTAAAAATCATTACTATCTCAGGAATCTGCTGCCTTTCTCTTCATTATCATAGTGATCATGGAGCATTTGAAAACAAAGGGCTCAAATCTTGGAATTATAGAAAATGCTTCTGGATCATGCGTGTAGGTAATTGTATATTTTCAGATATAAGTATCATTCAATATCATAAAAAACAGTTTTTAATACTAAGAATAATGCATGTGAATATTTAGCAAATACATAGATTTGCAAAGATTATTAATCATCATCATTATTTACAGTAGGAATATATTTCCTCTTCCTATATACTTGGATTTCAAAATTTATTAACAGCAAATGTAAGATATTATTTTATTATTTTTTTCTAAATTACTTTAGTTATAGTTAACTTAGTCATTTGGAACTTCAAATATATTATGACTGAGAAAAGACACTATGGAATTTTTCTTCTGTTTTTAATATATTGCATCTTCTTCCTTGAGGACTCCACCTATTTAATGTCATTCAAGACAACTGATGTATCCCCACTGTGTAGAAAACCTCAATATTTTTAGCACTTTATTATAATAAATACTATTCCGTTATACAATAATCATTTTGCAAATTGTTGAGAGAGAAATGTTGAAAAAATAGTGTAGTCAATGCTAGTTGATGTTGTACTCAAGTGGAAATAAAGGACGAATTCATAAATAAAACCAACTCAAGCAGGTTTTTAAGGGTACAGTTGGTCCTGCCTGCAGTGTTTAGGGAGGCCCTTACATGAAGACCTGCATATGTCACTGGAACAGCTATGGGACAGAGCTCCCTGTGCAGTGGCACCAGTCACAGGACCACCCAGGTAGGAACTTCTCTCTCCTTCCCAGCTAAAACTGAAATGCTTCGCTCAGCAGCTTCCACCTGCCACTGTTTTGAATACCCCCCAGCAGACCGCAACACCAAAGATTTGTTCCTACAAACTCAAAATTAAAGTATACTCAGGAATGGAGCAAAAATTAAAAATCATCCCCTCCCTTTCCCTTATAAACCATAATTATTCACACCCCAACTTACAGCAAACCTTCTCTGGAGTTGAAGCTTCCTCAATCACCTATCACACTGTGGATTTTTAATCACCGTGGCTTCAGGCATCCCCAACTCTCACTGGAATCCCCTCAGAACAATCATGCCTGATGGTGAATCTGTTTAATCTCACAAGGTTCTTTGTGTACTCAGCCTTTTCTTTGAACATCCCCTTCAATTTTCTAACTCAGAGCTGGCGGTTGTATAAAAACTATTTTCCATTTCATGTTTCTCATCTGAGAGATGATATTAGCCACATAGCCCATGGACCACGGGACTGGCGCTGGAATGAATGATCTTGTTTGTCTGCCTGGCCGTTTGTTCTCATTCCTTTACCCATAGATTAAGGAATGTCTTGCTTGTCGTGGATTTAGTCATGTCTTTCTCTCCTTGTTTAAATCATTTAAAGACCTTAATAAATTCAGCAACCACTTAGGTGATCCTCACAATGCATTGATTCCTCCTTGCCTTGCCTTTTCGATTTCCAATGATCATTTTCTCCTCTCCATTTCAGCTGTAAGTTCATGGATATATCCTATCAGAAGAGACAAGACTTTTTTTTTTCCTTTTGAACAACCCTGATAAATCTTCTCCGTTTTTTACCTCAAGGTGAATTGACAATGGGTTGACTCAGTAGAACTACATTGGATAGGCATGAAAGACAACTAGGGTTCTACCTGCTTTGTGTGATTGATAAGTGGATGTCCCCAGAAGGCACAGTCAGAGAGAAGAGTTATTTTCACCCTGATGGCCTTATCTCAGCAGGAAAGATCACAGGATCTGGTGCCCACACTCCCATACTTGAATGGGGAAATCTTTTCTGAGGAACAACCTAGAGTATCCAACCCAGACACCTCACTGTGAGATGGAGAAAGCTGAGGCACTCATAAGATGTGTCTCAGTCGTTCAGGTTGCTATAACAAAGTACCATAGAATGGGAGGTTTACAAACAGCAGAGATTTATTTGTCACTGTTCTGGAACCTGGAGAGCCAACATACCCTCACTTTAAGTCTTTCACTACATCTTCATGTGGTGGAAGGGCCAGGGACCGCTTTAGGTTCTCTCTAGAAGAGTACTAATCCTATTAATGTTGGCTTCACCTTCGTGACATAATTATTTTCCAAAGGCCCCACCTCTTAGCAGCATCACCATAGGGAGAGAGACATCATCATCTGAGTGATGGGAGAGGACAGACATTCAGTCCACTGCAAGACTGTACTGGTATTTTTCATATAATACTATTTTTCTTGGCAGAACCTTGACTTGCACCTACGTGTGTGTTCAAATTGGTGTTTGTTGCTAACCTGTGCCTTAATCCCTAAACATTTCATTATAAAAAATAATATGACCTGCATATTATGTTTTTTTGTTTCCAAAAACTCCCAAATCTGAATCCTACTGTCAAGTCACTCTCTGTGATCTGATGCCAGCAAGACTTCTTCCCCCACGGGACCTCCCCTCCTTCAACTTCACACCCGTGTTCATCCCCAAACCACTCTCTTGCATAATCTCTTGTTCTGTTTGCACTCTGTAACTGCACACACACACATGACAGGGGATATATTTTTTTTTGAGAATGGAGAAAAAACTTAAGGAAAAGGTAAAGTGAATGAAGTATGGACCACATATGCTCTGGGATCATGAAGAGTCATACTTAAAATAACACAGTAGCAGTAGAATTTTGGAGCCAGTGTTGCTGTTCTTGGTTGTTCTTCATTTTTTCTGCAGGGTTCAGAGAGCTTTGACACATTCCAGGCTTTATATAGAAGACAAAAATTTAGAAAGTTCACCGAATCCTTGAAACCTCTCCTTGGATGTTCATAAACCATGCAAAACATGAATGGCTTATAGAGACTCTTTCACTAATTTTTAGAAAATTCTACTTATGGTTATAATCATCTCTGGAACCAATATTACAACTGCCATTTCTATCACTAGTAATAACAATACCATTGATTATAATAATAGCAAAGGCTATAATTTATTGTATATATTTGTTAATAGCTGTATAATATTTGTTAAGCATTTCTTAAATTTCTTGAAACAACTCTACAAGGTGGAATTTCTTTTTTTTTCTTTTATTGATATAGTGCAAAGAAATATGGTCAGTGAAGTTACTTGTCAAAATTCACTTACCCAGGATTTTGATAGCACCAGGAGCAGAAACCTGTTCTGTTTAAATTTAATTCTCATTCTTTTAAGCACTATGACCCACTACCTCCTTCAGTTGCCTGCTGGCAACAAAGTACATCCCAACTCATGAGCTGATGGACACAGGTAACTAGAATATTACATATCCCCTGCAGAAATTTCTCATTCTCATAATTTCTGAATAGTACAAAGTTATGTCTAACATGTTTTCCTTGTTATAGAGATTTTTTACAAATATTATCTAAATATAGAGAATGTGCACCTAGATTTAGAATAAGTTCTAATAAGGAATTAGGTTAGAAGGCCAAGACAATTTTAACATGATTTATAAGTACATAGAAAATTTATACAAATAGAAACACTTTGATATTTAAAAGACTGATAACAACAATTTAAATTCTGGAAACATTGACTCTAAATCAAAGGGCTTTATAATAAACAGTATCTCAAAGCTTCAAAAAGGAACCTGTACATGAAAATAACAAAAATTGCAAGCAATTGAAAGAAGAAAAATATGTTTTCCAACAAGTAAGCTAACATTTATCTCTATGTGTCTGTCATGTTTTAATTTAGCTAATAGCAATTTCTTATGGGTGGTTCATAAGGAGACTTCCATCAATGACTTTAATATAAATGTCTTGCACAGCTTTCTGCTAATAATAACCCTTTTAAAATTTCCTAAATGTTTTCAGGAAAAACCTAATTTATAGTCTCTTATTTTTTTCTTTTAGATTTTTTAAAATTTTAAATTACTGTTGAATTTACATGTGTTTCATTTTTGCAATTTTATAGTTTTACAATGTATATAATATTTTAATACACTGCATTTTGTTATAATTGTAATAAGTATCAATTGGATTATTTGTACAAAAATTATAAGTAAGATAGTACAAAAGTATGTATATGTATATATACATATGTATATGTGTGTGTATACACACATACATATCTTAAGGGCACAGCCAAGAAAAGATTGAAAGTTCTGAGTTAAACATAATCTTCCTAAGTTAGCAACCTGTAAAGAATAACTTTGACACACACAGGACTTTGGTAGAAGCGCTGAAACACCAGAGTAGAAAGTCTGAGTTTCTTCTCTTAAGATACCAAAAGAATAATCTATACCTTGTAGAATGAAGGTGACCTTGTGAAGTTTGCTTTTGAAACCTACTAAAAGGAAATATTTCTGACTCTTGTCTACTGTCTGATGGCATCTCACCCTGGTTGGAATAAAACTAGGTCAGTGGTCCTCGGCCGTATCCACACATGGCAGACAGTTGCCTGAATATAAGCTCCTCCTCTTGAAATTCTGATTCAGTTGTCCTAGGGTAAAGCCAAGGTCGTGGTGATCTCCACAGCTCCCCTGGGGATTCCAGTGAGAAGGTCCGAAAACAAGCACAGGCCGGGGAACCGGCTTGAGAATAACGGGCTTACAAATTCAGCCCCTGGGTGCATTGAGGAGAGGGTCTAAGCATGCAGGACCACAGGCCTCTGAAGACTTCAGTTTCCAGTGCTTCCAGTACCGTCTGCAGGACTCAAGGTCAATGGAAGTTTCCATACATCCTTGAATGTATTGCTTTTTGTTTGGTTTGCGTTTTTTGCACATACTGTTTCTTCTGCCTGAAAAGTCTTTTTTCTCTTCTTTTTAAATTTTATTTTAATTGTTGTTGAAGTACAGTTTTCTGTCTTTTACTCCCATCCCAACCCACCCCCCAGCCCTCTCCACCACCCTCCCATTTCCACCCCCCCAGTTTCTGTCCATGTGTCCTTTATATTTGTTCCTGTAAACCCTTCCCCTTTCCCCCTGAAATTCCCTCCCCTCTCCCCTCTGGTTACTGTCAGCCTGTTCTCTATTTCAGTGCCTTTGGTTATATTTTGCTTGTTTGTCAGCATGGATGGAACTGGAAAGCATTATACTAAGTGAAGAGTCTTTCTGTTCTCTGTATATTTGTAAATCCTTCAATACAGTGTAATTGCCACCTTCTTTATGGCAGTGTCCCTGGCATAAAGTGTCCCATCAGGCATCGCTAAGGGGCATACTTTTCTTTCTGTCTCCTTTGTCTGTTGTTGTCAGGCCCCTCTCCCTCCATCCGACTTAAGTTCTTTGGAGGCAGAAAGCTTTTTTCATTTACACATGGTGATATGGCCAGCACCTACATCATTACCTGCCTGACAACAATAGTGCTGATAAACTGGTTCTCTAATTTTTCAATCAGCCAACTGATTAATACCTGGGACTTAAAGCTTTTTTCTACTAAGAGAAATAATTTTCTGCAATTACCTCATTGTATATAAGATATAGCTAACCTTACCTATACAGCAGAGTAATTTATCAGACACAACTAAAGTAACAATTTTACAAACACACCTTAAAAGGAAATGCAATATTAGTCAACACTTGGTTTCATTGTTTTGGTGAAGAATATGAAGAATATTCTTGTTTATGAAGAATACTATCTTAATACCTATATATTAATTTTAATTTATAAAAGAAATATGCACACAGAAGAACTAGACTACACTTGTATTTTGTTTGTTTTAGGTTTAATTGATGTTATGCTTAACAAAACTACCAAAGCTGAAAACCAACCATAAGTTATTGCACTATTTACCTCCTACATTTTCCTCATTGGATCTCCACAATTATATAAAAAAGTATGCAGGAATTTTCCCACCCTACGAATAAAGAAATGTAGGCTCAGAAATGATTACAATGTTAAAGCCAAATCACAAAGCCACCAGCTGGTACAGGTGGGATTGAACCCAAATCTGTTTTATTCTGACACTTATTTCTAGTATGTTATACATGAGAACATCACATTACATGTTCTGATCACAATCATCTGATTTTCTTTTCATAGTCCACTTTTCTGGAGAATGGGTTCAATGATTTAGACAATAATTCCAGTTTTCCTATGCACTAGTTGTATGGACCTGGACAAATTACTCAATATCTCACAGTCTCAAATTCACACAGCAGAGTGGGAACTAATCATAGAGTCTCTGTGAGGATGTAATGAGGCGATTCCATTGGTACAGAGCAGGGCTCCCGACATCTGGGCGGAGGACCTGTACCAGTCAGGGCCTGTTAGGCACTGGGGCTGCACAGCAGGAGGCGACCTTGAATGTAATGTGCTTGAATCATCCTGAAACCATCACCCCCACTCTGGTCCATAGAAAAATTGTCTTCAATGAAACTGGTCCCTGGTGCCAAAAAAGGTTGGGGCCACTGCAGAGAACTAGGTATTAAATGATTAATATCAAATTTGAAATGTTTGCTTTCAAAACAAAGAGAAGTGCATCTACAGAGATGAGACCCAGGTGTAGTTAAAAATTCCCACCTGATGCTGGCTGTTTTTCCAGTTTGACACCTGGGCCAAGACAGTCTGTAGTACATCAGCGTACTCACAGCTGAAGTCTTAGATATCTGTTTGAGATTCTTCACTTTGAGAATCCAGACTAATACTGAGAATTAACATCAACTGGGCCTGCACATGGACTATAACTCAATTATGTAAAAAGTGGCAAAGGAAAGTTGATTCAGAAAGAATATGTCAACATTGTTACAGAGAAAGTCAAAGGAGGGCATACACAATGTATTTTCTGAACCTCTACAATGGGCAACAAAAGAGCACTTCTGTTGTCTTATGGGGGAGAAAAAAGCACGATGAAAAATTTGGTAATCATGCCATTGGTGCTTAGAATTCAGCTTTATATAGTGTATATTTCTTTGGGAGGGAGTGCTCCTTTCTGGGTATTTCAGGCTTTATATATAAATAGTTTATTTGATGTATACATGTTTTAAAAAGAGTTTGAGTACTTATTATTTTTAGTCCTATCTGATGATCATTGTGAATATTTAGATCATTTACATATAAGTGCTGATACAGTTGGGTTCAAATCTATCTTATGGGTCTTTGTTTTCTGTTTGTCATTTTCTTTTTTATTCTTCCTTTCCTGGCACTCTTTATATTAGGTATTTTTATTTCATTTATTTAAATTTCTTCTGGTAGCTTCTTGGCTATACATTTTATTGCTTTTCTGCTGGTTATCTTAGAGATAACAAATAGCCTTAATATATTAGAGAAATACTATATATTTTTATTATTAAAAAGTTACTATTATTTTACATCTAAAACAATACAAAAATGATTATAGTGGAATGCCTTAATTTTCAGTACCTACCTCTGCAATTTTTGTTATATATTTAATCCTACATATGTTTATAAGATACAAGACAATGTATTTAATAATTTGATGCTATAAACAATAATAGCACTTTATATTTAATTATATGCTTACCATTCTATGACTCTTTATTTCTTCTTAGAGGAATTTGTTATCTCTTTCTATTTGAGATATAACATTTCCTGTAGTGAAGGTATACTTTAAGACAGATTTTCTTAGCTTTTATTTTTCTGAGAATATTTTAATTTCACCTTCATTTTTGAAGGTTATTTTTGCTGGATATAGAATTCTTTCTTAACTGTTCTATTTTTTTCATCAACTGAACCATAACATTTCTTTGTTTTCTGCTAAGAAAAAGATTCTGTAGAGAAATCAGTTATTTTTTATTATTGACCATTAAAAATAATATTTCTTTTTTTCTTCTGCCTGATTTTAAGATTTACTCATTATATTTCATTCTCTGAGGTTTGTTTATGCTTTTTCTAGGTATAGTTGTCTCTGTGTTTCTTCCTGTGGTTCCTTTATTAACTCTCAAATATGTGTTTTGATATCCCTTTATATTTTAAAAGTTCTTATTATTTTTTCTTAACAACTACTTCTGTAATTATCTTCTTTTTCTATGACCTCATTTGCATCCTTGTTTTTTATCATATGCTGCATTTTCTTCTGTTGTCTCCCTTTTCCGTTCTTTTCTTCCCTGTGTTTCAGATGGAGTATTTTTCTCTTGAACTATCTTTAAGTTTTCTAATCCTCTTTTCTAGTCGATAATATTAGTCTAGCATTAGCTCATCATTTCATTTATTTTGTAAAATAGTTTTAATTTAACAAATAAATACTTTTCTGATGCTTATGTTTACTTCATAGTCTCAGTTATTTTCAAGTCAGCTTCTGTTGACAGTTTTACCTCCGGAATATCACTTGATGGACTTCTCTTTCACACGTCTAATGATTTTTATTGCTTAACTGAATATTGGGCCTTTTACTATGAGAAGCTGGCATATGCCAGCTTCTGAAGAGTAATGATACCTGTTCTGTTATGCAGTCTAACACTCATGGATCCCCTGGTTCCCGTTGATTATAAGGACTATTAGTGTGAATTTTAGGGCAGTTAGTGTGGACTATTTTTAGGACTACTTGTGTGGATTTATTTCTGTTAGCTCTTTCCTGTGGTTTTCAGTGTCTCAACACCCAGAATCTACATTAAGTTATCTCTGTTCTGGCTGAGTTTATACACCAATGGATTTTAACTCTACAAACCTCTGGCATTCCTATTTGGCTCTCGGTCTCTCAGAATCTGTTCTCTCCTAGGTTTCCCAAAGTTTTGCTTGAATATGTACATAGCCAAGGATACCAGGAGAATTTTTATGTAGATGTTTGGATATCCTTGTATGTAGTTTCTGCCTCTCTCATAACCTGCATCCCAGAGTTCATTGCCCTGTCTGCCTTAGTTTCTCATTTTCATCCATGCAGCAATATAGCCACCTCTGCTTCTATCGCATTTTCCCTTGTACTTTTGGCCAGACACACCAGGGGGAAGGCTGAGATAAATGTAGAGTTCACTTTTTATGCTTTCCTTATCTCAAGTATCATAACATTGAATTGGTTATTGTCTTAGAAAAAATTGGTGTCTCAATTAAATTGACCTCAATAAGAAAGAGGTGACTCACAGATCAGCTCCTGCAATCTCTTTTCTTTAAGGATGGCTTGTGTGACTCCATATGGGACAACAGCTCATCTCCTGCCTGACTCTGAGCGTTTGTTCTTGTTTTCAGGTAGCTGAATATGTCAGTTTATTTTTTTACTCTGTTGGTTGATCCTTACTCCTAGAAAGTTTCTAATTCTTTTAATTTGATATCATTATTACTTTATATTCATTCATTTATTTCAGTTTGGTTCTTGCCTGATTGGTTCATTTTTGCTTCTTTGCCATTCTCTTCTATTTGTCATACTTTTTAATTGAATTTACTTAAAATGAATAAAAGAAAAGTCTACCCATTTGTTCCACTGCCCCACCCCCACCTCTGGCAGTGGCCAATCGACTGTCTACAACTAGGATATCTAGGAGCCTTGGTGGTTTTGTTTGTTTTTAAATTCCACACATAAGAGAAATTCTAAGGTATGTGTCTTTCTCTGGCTTATTTCACTTGGCATAGTGCCTTGGAGGTCCATCCATGTAGTAACAAATGGAAATATTTCATTCATTTCTGGCTGAATAATATATAAACATTATCCATTATTATGTTTTTTCTATATTTTTATTATAAATCATACTGCAATGATTATGGGGGTACACATATCTTTCCTACTTAGTGTTTTCATTTTTGTTGGATAAATACCCAGAAGTGGAGTTGCTAGCAATTCATGTTAATTTCTCCCTCCCAGCCCATTCTAATTTCAAACTCAATCCACTTGAAGAACACATATTCGATCCTAAAAACAGTGGTCAAATATCATCTGTTTAACTCCCTCTTATCGTTCAAGCTGAATTAAAAGCTTCCCACTGTATGTTCTAGTAAATTATTGAACATAATTCTATGTTAGCATATTTATGGCTAATATATTGCATATGATACTAGACTACATGTTTTCAAGTAGAATGTCTTTGTTCTTCTGTTATTTCTATTCCTATAACTGCCTCTGTTATAGATATATGGTGAGTGGGGATAATAAATACTTATTGAGTAAAAAATTAAAACCTTGTGAATAAGAAGTATAATAATGTATCTGGTTTATTGAACAATATTGATATGATATATTAAGAGTCTTAGATAAAACAGGTCTGATTATCCTAACCAACTTCTAACATAAGTTTAAAAAAGAAAAAACAAACAAAATACAATTGAAGTAGAGAAAATTCCCATAATAGGTAGTTATGAACTCAGTACTGGGAACCTATTTTTCAAGATTCTAGAATCCATAGTGCTTCCACTAACTGAAGCAACTATGAAATTCTTCACTTGAATAGAACTTTTAGGAAGATTATTATTTAAAATTATACAGGTGACATATTAAGATAGTAATAAATGACAGAAGATACTTTAATTATATGTTATGATTCTGATGATAGAATAGAATAATCAAAGTATATTGAGTATAATATCTTAATATACACATATGAGCACATAAGACATATATATTAGAAAATATATACCATTAATTTCTTAAAATAGAATTCATAACCTCAAAGAAAAATATGACAATCTGACAAAGTTAATAATATATTCACAATTTTATAGAATTAGATAGCATATATACAAAGTATGTTTATATAATTTGATTTAGTAAGCAAGTGACTAATTTATCTGTTAACAGTAAAAAGTTTTAAACTGTTAAAGATAAACCAAAGACCTTATAAATCTTTATAGGCATGTATACACAATTTGAATCAAAATGTTCTCTAAAAGTTAAGTGTGGATGATATATATATATATATATATATATATATAATTATTCCTCTTGAATAACAATTTATAGCATCTAGGTGAAATTGTTCTTTTGTTAATCATTAACATCAAAGTAGAAAAAGCACTTGTAACAATATATTTAATTATGAACTGCACAGTGAGTCAAATTTAGGCAGAATTATATAACTCCTATTGTTCTCCCATGAAAGTGAAATAAGACTCCTCATTGATATTGCATTTAACAATAGAATTGCATTTTATGTTTTAAAGGTGTTTGATCAATCACACACTAGGTCAAACTGTTTCTGATTTCAGCAGCCTGAGACTTCTGCTGCTGCTGAATAATACTACTGATTAAGCCAAAAATGCAGAAATGCATTTTAAAAATGATTATCTAAACTAAGATACATGCATGCTGAGACTAGACTTACTGTTAAATTGATTTTTCAAGTAATTGACACAGTGTCAAATTCTTTTGTGCAGAACTCTCATTCTCTCTCTCTCTCTCCTTGTCTCTCTCCTTTTATTCACCTGTAGTGCTTTCTAGTTTGGGACACATTCCTGGCAAATAGCAATTATAAAATCTTTGCATCTGTGTTGGAAGTTTAATTTTAATATGCAAATAAAAGAGTTTTCCAATTCCTTACCAATTTTTGTACTAATGTTCAAAAGTTCACAAAATTAGATTGTATAATCACCTACTGATATAACTAAAAAAATTAAATTTTATTATCTTGTTTTTTTAATTATACCTAATTGATTATGCTATTATAGTTGTCCCAATTTTCCCATCTTTGTGTCCCTCCACCCAGCACTCCTCAGGCAATCTCCATTCCACATCATTGTTCATGTCCATGACTTATGTGTGTAAGTTCACTGCCAACTCCATTTCCTATACTGTACTTCACATCCCCATGGCTGTTCTGTAACTACTTTTCTGTACTTCTTAACCCCCTCACTTCTTCACCCATTTCCCAAACTTCCTTCCCATATGACAATCATCAAAACCTTCTCCATCTCCATGATGCTGTCTGTTTTTCTCATTTGCTTAGCTTGTTTTTTAGATTCAGTTTTTGACAGATATGTGTTTATTGCCATTTTATTGTTCATAGTTTTGATTTCTTATTTTTCTTAAATAAGTTCCTTTAACATTTTATATAATAATGGTTTGGTTATGATGAATTCCTTTAGTTTTTTCTTGTCTGGGCTGCTCTTTAACTGCCTTTCAATTCTAAATGATATCTTTGCTGGGTAGAGCAATCTTGGCTATATGTCCTACTTTTCATGACATTGAATATTTCTCGCCAATCTCTTCTAGCCTAAAAAGTTTTTTTTGAGAAATCAGCTGACAGTCTTATGGGAACTCCCCTGTAAGTAGCTAACATGTTTCCTGTTGCTGCTTTTAAGATCTACGTGATCAGGCACTATGGTTTCACAGATGGTAAAGGCCAGGGTCAGTCCCCATGTGTTTTGCTTGGTGTCATCCTGCCTGAGCTATAAAGCAATCTTAGATGGCTGTTGCTTGTGCTGGGTTTGGAGATTCCCAGGAAAAGTCAAGCAATGAATCTAGGCTGACTGCTGCTACTTCAGTGCCTGGGGCCACTTAGCAAGTGTTACGCTGGGAACTCACTGACATTGGCTTTTTCTTATTTGAAAGGATTTGGGAAGTTGTGAGGCATGAGCCAACACCAGCCATTCATATAGAAGAACCACTGTTAAAAGCTGTATTTTGGGTGTAATGGAACCTTAGGATATCTCCAGGGTGGGTCAAAGAGTGTGAGCCATGTTGATAGAGTCTCAGATTTAGCACCCACTTGCTGGCTCTGTGGCTCTGTATGTAGAAGGTTTAGAAAAGCAACAATGGCCTCTGCCCATTATTCTGTCTAAGAGAAAGCTGTCCCCCAGCTCTCACATTGATGCCAGACACTTCAGGCCCTCCCTCTATGTCACTGGTGCTTTTCAAGCTGCTACCCTGGTGCTGGACCTCAGAGGGAATGAGTCTGTAGGTGAGTCCATCTGTGGGTTATTTAAGAGGAACTGCTTGGGACTCCAGATGTCTCTTCCACAAATTCTATCCAGCTGGTTTTTGCAGCCAGAAGTTATGGGGACTTATCTTCTTAGCAATGGATCCCTGGGCTTGAGAGCCTGGTTGGGGCTGGGACTCCTCGCTCCTGAGATAACCCTCCTGAATTTTTGTCTGCTACACGTGGATGTGAGACCAGCTCATCCCACATCTCTGTCCCTCCTACCAGTCTGGATATGGGGATTTCCAGTCAAAATGGCAGCATTGGTCAACACAACATGTCTCCTCACACAACCTCATCAAAATTACAACTAAATTATATAACAACCATCACTCAGAACCATCAGAGTTGAATGTTAGTCTGACAGCCATGGAATTAAAGAAACCACATCTTGGTTTTTTATGCTCTTCTGAAAGGTCACCCTCTATATAGAATCTTTCAGAAGATGTTTCTAGAAAGATGCAGAGGAAAAAAACAAAATTTAATGAACGTTAGTATGTATGAAAAGATGAAGTTTTAAGTTCTGCTTAATTCCTAAATGGCAAAGTACCAGGAGTAGTGCCTACACATCTGCTTGTCTGTGGGCACTCTCATCCCTACGTAATATACACGACTTCACTTCTGGAGTGTGTTAAGTTATTTGTTTCCAAGTGTGTGTTTGACTATTACATTAGAAATTAGATAAATTTATGTATGAGGCTATATTTTTGGTTGTCTTAAAATAGTCTTAGAATAAGTCAAACATTGTCAGCTACTAAAAGAAGAAGAGGAAGAAGAAGAGAAGAAACAGAAGGAGGAGGAGGAGGAAAAGGAGAAAGAGAAGGAAAGAAGAATTTTATTCTGAGTTTTCTTGCAGCAGAAATGAAAAATGAGCATCAAGATGCTAAGAGCCTGCCAGCAACTGCATAATAATCTTAACATTATAACGACTATTGAAATTCAGTTGGAAGACATTTTCATCTGTTACAACAGTTTTCAACAGTTAAAATTTAACTTTATAATGCTATAAATTAAAAAGTGAATTTAAAAATCTAAGAAATGTTTCTTATTCTTTCTTGATCAAGTTGAACTCTAATTTTAAAATTGGAATTAAAAATGTGATGTTAGTTTTCAGTATTAACTTCTATGTATTTTGAAATTCTTAACTTCTGCATGATCTTTTTAACAATAGTATAGGATGACCTTGTGTTTTAATCATTCAAGAAAAATATTGATTTTGTATTTCATGGTTAAGATATATTTTATAAAATGGTTGTAGGAAAAAGTTGTTAAATTAGTTCGCAAAGACCTTTGCTTTGTTTCCCCTTAATAAAATCATGCTATTTACCCAAGAAATTTAGGAGGGAGATAATACCAAAACTCATTTAAAAAGGGTCAAAAAAGTGATTAATGTACTTCCAGAGGTTGAATATTCTAAAAATTGAGTATGTCTGTAATTGCATTTTTAAGAATTAAAAATTAGCTTATTTGCTTCCCTTAATCACATTCTGTAGTTAAGTGAGGTTTCTCAATCCCTTTATTAAGAAATCTATACACATATTTTATATACTACCTTGTTTTTGCTTATTTGTCTTTAGATTTTATTGCAGGATGATTTTTGTATTGATTTTTAAAAAGAATCTTCTGTCAGCTCCTTATCTTGGCCCCTAAAGTAGACAATTTAGTAGCTTTGTTACCTTTCTTTTCTTTCATATTTTTCAACTGTCTCTCTCCCCTCTCTTTGTTTCCCTTCTCTTCCCCTCCAACTTCTATCCCCTGTCCCATCTCCTGGCATGTATTTAATTGTGCAACATGCTTTCACACTTAGTTATGATAATTTGACATGGATGTTGACACTTCAATGTTATTGAATAAGTATAAAAAATGACAACTATTTTACACTGCTAGACATTTATTTCTAATGTTCTCCTACTACTGTTTTACAAGGTATATGCATTGCATTATCAATTCTGTTAAAATTCTAAAATCTGGTTTTATGTGCCAAAATTAATGCATATGGAACATGTCAATTAATGTTGCCAGATAATTTCACAAAAAAAGAGTTTGTCACAATTTGCATTTCCTTCATATATTCCTGGAATGTTATTCAAGGTCATTGCTAGAAGTTATCAAGGTCTAGAAAGTTGTCCTTTGTATGTGTGCATGTATGTTTGTGTGCAAGCTTTATGAGCAATCTGATCTGCCTCTAAAGTTAGGGTACAAAGTCCATGCATATCTGTATAAGAAAATTTAAATCAGAAAGGCTAGAAGCTTGGGCCTTAAAATTTGACACATCTCACTTGCCATAATTCTACACATTTCAGGATGCAGTTACTAAATTCAAAGGGCTGATCTTATTAGTTATATCTAATAGGAGGAAATAAATCTGACTAAGCCTTAACTACCCATATCATTTTAACAGAATAAAGTAGATCCCATTTAGTTTTTAAAAATAACTTGAGTTTATTTATTTATCACCTTGGTTTACTCCTTATAACTAGTAAACTAATTAATTTTCCTAAGCCATGTGTTATCAAGATATTAACCCAACTAGTTAAAATATTATTTTCAGGTTTTTGACTTATAGAACCCTACTAAATCTGTAGAGAGTTAGTCTTTATCATATTATACTGAAAATGTGTTATCCATCAAGTGACCACTATGAGTACCTGGAGCCTGTTCCCACAGGGGAAGTCCAGGAGACAGAATGAAACATGTAATTTAGGAATCATCCTGTTGAAAGGGCAAGAGAACTGGAGTATGCCTATTGTTTCTTCCTTCAGTTTTTGGTTGAAGTTTACTCCTGAGAAATGGATATCAATTCCATAGTATTTTTAGTCTTGAATGTTAGCAAAATACACTTACAGAAAACCTTCAGGCTAACCCTAGAAAGTTGGATCGGTATGCAATAAAGATGTGGCAGTGTTGATTGTACTGGTAACTGCGTATTAGTGAATACCTTGTAATTCATGTTCAGAAGCAAATGCAAACATGAGTGAGAAGTACGACCCACAAAATTAGAAGCTTGTTAGCTCAGGAACTTTTCTATGTTTCCAGTGGACTGTAGTGAGTGGAGATATCCCCTGCAATGTTAAGAACATACTGGAACTGATATTTCCCAACAGGAAAGACTTATCATGCTTAAAATTGTCTTTGTATTTTGCATACATTTGATATTATTTGAACATATTAGTGGGTCTTGGCAGTCAGTAATCCATAAGGTTGCTAGATTTTAATGAGGCCCAGAACAAAAGTTTGTATAATAATTCCAAGCCCCACCAAGACATATATGGTCCCTACTTAGTCCCAACCTTTTCATTATAAAGAGGACATTGGTTTGTTCTCACTAGACTAGATGCTTTTCTTGGATATGAATTTGCCTTTCTAACTCCCAATACTTCTTTCAAAGCCACCATTGACATATTTATGTAATGTTTTGTTCATCATCATTTTATTCCTCTTTTGACCAAAGGACACATTTTAGAGCAAGTAAAGTGAGGCAGTGAGTTAAGCTCAGAGAATTTACACATATTATACATATCCCTTGCCCAAAATAAGCTCACCTCAGATTTTCTCAGAGCTGTACCACATCTGTGGCTCTTCTTACGTAAGCATTCTTCCTTCTCACCTTTCAGAGGTATCAGACCAGCATCAGAGACTAGGTTTTTGCTTTTAAACTTCCTCCTTCCATCTTATCTTGGCACATCCTTAACCCACAATAATGTTATGCACTTCTAATGTTATGTTTGTCTGTGGTTCCTGGAAGAACCAAACTGACACAATAGTCTTGTCAGTAGTCTCAGGAAGCGTCAATACAACGGGCCCTGGGAACTGGATCACACTCTATCATCAGTCCATGCCCTCTGAATAGTTACTGGAACAAGGTGGTAGCCCAAAGGACAAAAATTCTTCTAGATGTGATTTGGGAAAAAGCCCCATTGAAAAAGAGTGCCTCATTTCTGTGAAAAGTCAGGCATTTATAAGGTATGAGGGAGAGGAGTACCCATAACAATATTGCAGCTGTCTGGTTATTACTAAGATGCATTGACACTTTCCAAGGGGGTGATAGAAATCATGCACGCTTATCAAAGAGTAAAAATGATTTGGGGAAAACAGGAAAAAACTTTTCAACCTCATCTCTTATCATAAGACCTTACTTCTTACACTAGAAGATCAGACACCGCTGATGGCAGTCTCAGGATTTTGAGAATTTCAGACTTTCAAAGATTAAATTGTCAGCCAAGACAAACCTGCTATGCTAAGGCCTAGGGTCTGGTAGAGAAAACCTGAGACTCTTAAATACGAAGCAAAAATACCTGGATGGGTCCCACTGGAACTGTGGCTCTGATGATTCGTCTGAACACTCAGAATCCGAAGGGGAACTTCATCCCCTGCTATGAGAGCTAACACTTCCCACACTTGAAAGTACACTGCAGATAGAGACCAGTCACATAAGGCAGGGGCTGCTCTCACATTCCTTCCTGGCTTTCAGACCATTAGCTAATGTTAAATCATAGTATAGGCAACCTGGAGATACCCCAGGCCTAATAAGGGTAAAAAGGATTATACACCCACTTTTCTAGTGAAGACCAGCAGAAATCTTAGTGGTACCCATGGAATTGGATTTTGACCAATGGTTTAGTACCAAAAAATATACCAAACGAGTGTAAGAGTACATTGATTTGGGAGCCCTCTTTGGGGATAGATGATTTAACTCACTAGCAAGGACCCTGGTAAATATGGGAGACTCTTAACAATCTGAAGAAAGTAATGACCCATACTGGAAAAGTTGAAATTCTTTCATTGTCATCTCAGAAAATGTGCAAGGGAGACAGGAGGCAGAAATGGATATATTATAGGAGGTCAGAAGAAACACCAGAGGATTTTGTTCCATGAGAAAGGCTCAGAGGGCATACCATTGACTAAGGCCATCAAGGTTACCCTGGTGGGAGGATACCAGCTCCAGTGAGAAGTTTGACATTGGATCTCTTCTGCTGGCCAGGGTTGAGGCTTGGAAGTGCAGTCTCTTGGCTCATTAATCGTAATGGGGAGTTTTGAACACTGAAGCAATTGAGGCCAAATATAGACTGCCAGAAGTCAGAGGGTTGCGGTTACTATACCAGCTTTGGAGGGACAGCTAAAGGGGTTTAAGGAGTCCAGCTCCAGTTGGTAATTCTCTGTGTGATCTTTCAGCTTGGCTATAGGCAGTTACAAACTCTTTACCTGGAAAATCTCAGAGAGGGAGTGCCCTTCCCGTACCAGACTTGGTGAATAGCTAATTCAGTGAAGCCTATAAAGGAAATTTCAGTCAAAGACTCAGGCCTTGCCCCAATAGAAGAGATTACTGCCAACTCTAGTCTAAAGAATCCATCTTATCTATCTTCAACCCACTAGCTTGGTGAGTATGGTACCACATGAATCCTGGAGAATGACTATAGAGTACAGTAAGATAAACCAGTTAGTAGTTCTAATCACAGCTCCATGCTGGAAGTGGTATCTTTAACAAAACAGATTAAAAGGACTTCGTGTGCTTAGCCATGGTTTATGGCTATTGATTTGGCAAATATTTTTTTTCTATCTCAACCAGGAAAATGAATAAAAACCAGTTTGCATTCACGTGGAAAAGTCAACAATATTACTTTATTCTTCTGTTCCATGAATATGTAACTCTGTGACTCTCAACCCAAAATAATCTGGATTGTCTGGGCATCTCAGAAAATATCATATTGCACAGTTACATCAATAATATTAGGCTTATAAAACGGGATGAGCAAGAGCTGGCCAGCTTGCTAGAGGAATTGATGAAAAACATGTACTTTAGAGGTAAGATAAATGTGACAGCATTTCATAAACCTACCACTTCTGTGAAGTTTTGGAGAACATGCTAAAACATTCCCTTCAAAATAAAAAAATAATTCCATCATGCATCTCCTAATACAAACAAGGAAGAACATGGGTTGGTGGGCTTCCCCTTGTTTTTTAAATGTGATGCAGTTCATACCTATTGATACTTCTCTGATCCACAAACCGGTTAGCAGAAAAAGATAGATCTGAGTAAGATCAAAAGATAGTAGATGCAGGAAAGTACTCCTCTTTTCTTTAACAGGTGTTACTCCCAATAAACTTCTTATACTTCCGTTAAGACCCAAAATCACACACATCCACGAACAGACCCACATACACAAACACTCAAAACCCATAAGAGACTATTAGTGTCTTTTATCAGATACAACCTAGAAAGTTTTCATTTAAATGAATTGCAATTAGTTTTTAAAAAATTTCCTCTGTTTCAACAATGAAATTTTGATAATCACACTTGGCTATGAGCTGCCATGTTAGAGCAGAAAGTTCTACTGGACTGTGATGATGTAGAGGTATAGATATGATCAAAATTGATAAATCAATGTAGGAAGAACACTTTTAAGAAAATGCTCAAAATCATAAAGATCATGAAAACTCTTACATAATTAATAAAAATTATAGTAACTAAGTCAAAAAAACTCACAGTGCATTCAAATTGGCCATTTTTTAATTTATTTATTTTTCATTTTTAATGTTTTATTGTTTTTTCCATTACTGTTTAGTCCCTTTACACCTGCTTCAATCCCAGCAATTACCGCACTGGTGTGCATGTCCATGAGTCCTTTGTCATTTTTGCTCAATCTCTCCACCCGGACCTCCCTACTGCCTTAGCTGCCATTCACTCTCCATCTATGAGTCTGTTTCTATTTCATTTTTAATTTTGTTTAAATTGCCCAGTATTCTTCAGTATTCAATACTATTACTATTTAATAGCATCAGTATCTGATAGTATTCCTTCACTGGCACATGCAATACCTCAGTGTCTTTTCCTTTCCTCCTCAATGTGTATTCTGTCTCTCTCACTGATGCTCCTTCCTCCTTTTGCTACCTAAAAATCTGTTTCTTTTTTTTCTCTTTTCAACCTCTTCTAGTCCCACCAGCAATATGATTTTACGCAAGTTGGCAACATTCTCTAAACCTCAGTTCTTACATCAATAAAGTGTGGTTAATATTAACCTCTATGATACTTTGAGGATTAAATAAAGTATTATAATTTTTCACTGGATACATTTTTTGGGAAGAACTATAGTCTAAACCCACACAAAATATTTCAGTGCAAATCATAAGAAGGGTTACTTTTTTGAGGAATGTATAATTGTTACTTGGACTTGCTCTAAAGGAAAACTTAACCTTTGTAGCCTTATTTATGAGGAGATAAGAATGCTGAGGGAAAAAGGAAAAATATGATGTCAGCTGTTAAACCATTCATTTTCAGAAAAGGATAACAGAGGCAAGTGGAAATGTTTTATAAATTGCTTGGGAGCTATGAAACTACAAGTCATATGCAAGGTCAGGGCCAGAAAGCTGGACTAAATGTGTTACAGCACAGAATATCATGGCAGTCACAATTGTGCTTGTGCATTGTGAGAAAGTTGTTGTTAAAACAAAATATAAATGAATTAGAGTTTAAAGGCTATAATGAATTTTTGTGCACTTACTATTTAATATCTCTGGTCCTTATTCTTTAGTAATCTAAAGTATTAATATACCCTTTATTTACCATGGATCTAAATATGCTACTACAGATACACCTTCAGAACATGTTTGGCTGACATTAGACATGACAGTTAGTTTACTTACTTGAGGAATTTATGTGAAATAGTTAATCCCTGTTGACATTATTTAAATCACTAAGATATTTCCTTGGATATTCAGTAGTTATTGCAAACAATTTGGCCTGAGAATTTCATCATTAATCATTTGTATTGCTTTCTCATGGTCAAAATTTACCAACAATATGGTAATTTTATAACCCACAGGCTAGATACTGTATTAATTTCCAGATAACTATTGAGGATTCTTCAAGCTCCATGATAATACAATAGCATAATTATTAACAATTTTGCAGTGTACGTTTCAACCACAAATTGAAACTTTGTGTGCCAAAAAACATCCAATTTTTAAAGAATAAACAAGTTATTAAGATTATTTAAAAACTTTACATATGTTTTATATAGGCTGATATTTTTCATACATATCCATTTTAATAAATAAAATATTATTCCATAAATGTAACTTTTTTCTGAGCAAAAAAGAAAGTACCCTTTTAGATAATTTCTTATTTTTGATTATTTGTACCAGTATGCTTCTTGATCCCACAAGAAAAAGTATCTTATTTCAGATAGTATTCTCAATGTGTTAAATAACATTTTTCCCTGTGTGATTTGTTAAGGGAATGTTAATAGTGAAAATAACAAAGTTTTTCATATTCTGATTAGAATAAGGAATATTAGCAGACTACCATGAAACCTGAATATTAATACTACCATTGACTACAAAAATAGGCTGTACTTTACAGAAATAATTGTCTTCCTAATTTATGCTGAAATGTTGACATAAATTAAAATATGAAACAAAATGACTCTCATTTCTACAATGAAATTTACCAAAAATTATCAGCATTGTATTTTGTGTCGATAAGTATCTACATCAGAGTCATGAGAAACTTACATATACAATATGTATTTTTAACTAAATGTATTTTCCACTACAAATGCTTACATGAGTCATCAGTATTAAATATAGAAATTAAGGTCACCTAATGGGAATTTTATGCAATTGTATAAACTATTATCAGTAGATGTGAATGGCTGTATACATTATTCATAGAGTAATATGCAATAATACTCTTTTTACTGAAGGATGTACATTAATTATTAGCTTCTTATAACTAGAATCCTTTTAATGGAGTTTAAGTTTGCTGAAAATAAGATCTATAATGCTGAATTATAAGTACTATATAATTGTCTTGAACTAAAATATTAATAGATGTTTCAAGGAAAAATAATACTTTATTTATCATTTTACTATAAACCTATTAAACCCATACTATGTGACAAGAACTTTGCTTGGTACCAGTTATAAGGCCGCAAATAAAGCAAATAGTGTCCCTTCCCACAGGGAGTCATAGTCTGCAATAGGGATTCAGCAAACGATGGCCCAGGGGCCAAACCTGGCCAGCACTTGTTTCTGCAAGTCATTTAACTACAACATAACCCCTCCAACTTATTTACATTTTACCTAGGGTGGTTTCATTTGAAATAGCAGAGTTGAGCAGTTAAGACAGGAGACCATGTGGTCTGCAAGAATATAATATACACCATCTGACTCCTTAATGGAAAAGTTTGTCAATCCTTGCTGTAGAATGCCAAGTATACTTGCAGAAAAACAGTCAGCCCATATTTTCTTAAATTAAAAAAAATTCCAACACAATATTAAAGGAAATAAACCAAGTCAGAGATCTGACAATACCCAACTTCAAGACTTAATATAAAGTAACAGTAATCAAGACTGTGTGGTCTTGGCAAAAGAATAGACAATTAAATCAATGGAACAGAATAGAGAGCCCAGAAATAAACCCACATAAATACAATTAACTTATTCTTTGACAAAGGAAAAAAGGCAATGCAGTGGAAAAATTGTCTTTTCAATAAATGATGCTGGAACATCTGAATATCCACATGCACAAAAATACATTCAGACAAAAGCTTTATACCAATCACGAAATTTAACTCAAAGTGTCATAGACCTAAATGTGAAATGGGAAACTATAAAATCCTAGAGGTTAAGGACAACAACTACAAAAGTCTAAGTGACCTTGTGTATGGCAATAACTCATTAGATATGACACCAAAGGCACAATCCATGAAAAAACATATCGATAGACTGGGCTTCATTAAAATTTAAAACTTTTACTTTGTGTAAAGCATTGTGAAGGGAATGAGATGAAATACCACAGACTAATAGTACATATTTGCAAAAAGAAATATCTGATAAAAGACTGTTAACCAAAATATACAAAGACCTTTCAGAACCCAACAATAAAAAAAAAAACCCTGATTAAAAAAATAGGTAACATACTCTAACATATACCATATCTAAGAGACATATGGATGGCAAATAAGCATATATAAATATAGCCAGCGTTATTTGCCACTACATAGTTATATATTAAAATAGCAGTGAGAACCACCACCCCTACTAGGATTGCAAAACCCCAAAACACTGGCAATACCAAATGTTGGCAAGGATATGGGACACCATAAACTCTCAACCATTGTTGGAAGAAGTGCAGAATGGTACAGCTACTATGGAAGGCAGTTTGGAAGTTTCTTATAGAACTAACTATACTCTTACCATATGACACAGTAATCGTACTTTTTGATAGGTATCCATGGGGGTTGGGAAGTCATATGTACACAAAAATGTTTGTAGCGCTTTTATTCATAAATGCCAGAAGTTGAAAGCAACCAAGATGTCACTTGGTATGTAAATGGTTAAATAACCTGTAGTGCATCTAGCCAATGGAATATTTAGTACTAAAAATAAATGTTATCAAGACATGGAAAGACATGGAGGAATCTTAAATGCATAGTACTAAATAAAACCAGTCAATCTAAAAAGGCTACATACTGTATAATTTCAACTATAATACAGTCCAGAAAACAAAACCAAACAATGAAAAGACCAATGAGTGGTTGCCACAAGGCTGGGCAGAAGGAGGGTGAATAAGTAAAGCACTGAGGATTGTGTGATGCTGTAATGGCGAATACATACCATTACACATTTTTTAAAACCTATGAAAAGTACACCAGTAGTGAACCCTAGTGCACTATGGGCTTTGAATATTGATATTTTAATCGATAAAGATAGTGGAATTTGTAAGAAACCCCATATAACAATGATTGTATTATAAGAAAGAAGATGTTCCTTTAATTCTCACTGAAATATTAATAGTATACTGCCAATACCTTTGTAAAAAATAAAAAAATAGTGGTTTTCCATGATTTCATTGCACAACTGGCAACCGTATTCTTAAGCAACATTCAGCTACCTACTTCGGAGTATATTAGACTAGCAGAAAACACCCAGTATGGTCCCAAACACAAACAAAACAAGAACAGAAACAAAAAGTCATGGTGGCAAAGGACACGTTTGTGATAGAAACTAGTAACATGCGCATTCCTATTTTGTATATATGATGTGTATTCTTTTCTGTGTGTTTATCTCTTTGTTAAGCTGACATTTACTTGATGTGTAATGGTTGTTGCCTACTAGCAGTTCATCCCTGGCATCTATGTGGATTTGACTATGCCTACACCTCATGAGTCACAGAATTTTATACCACCCTCATTGCATAGTGACTCAGTTATTATTAGTTACAATCATCAATACGTGCTCAATATTGGAAGTAACAATATCTCTTACATTCCAGGAAATAAATATAAATTAGTGAAAATCAAATACATCTGTAATAAATCTTTGTGATTATGAAGTAAAAAGTGATTCTTCTGGACTAGTTAATTATATCACATTAAATCCAAATTTTTATCCTAGGTAATCTTCATACCAATTTTGTGATATTATTATCCTAATTTTAGTGGTCAAGAAAAAAATACAGGGGCTAAATTACTTAAAAAAAACCTGTCTGTTGATTGTTGACGAAACTAAAGACATTGGTTCAAATCTGTGTTGCTCAAAAATCTAGCTTTTCAACCACACCATTAATATTCCTTTATATCAACTGAAAATTATTTTAACTGCTCAATCTGTGAACAGTTTTTTTTTCCTCCTCTAAGATTTTTTTGTAATTCATACAAAAAATTTTCAAGAATATGCTATTATCTGGTCCTCATGTGATTATTTCCTAAGCATTATCATATCCACTAGAGATCTCAAAACAATTGCATAGTTTTCATGGAGGCAATGATAAACTGTTGGGTGAATAACATAAAATGCTAGGATTAGTTGTATGTTTTCTCAAATTGAATTTCTATTATATCTTGTGATAAGAGGAATAAGATGTACCTTTTTAAAACTATATCTAGAAGGTTAGCAATTCAACAAAAATTGTTTATATAAATTGTGTTCATTTTAAAAAATCTTCTTAGTTTAAATATGACAGATTTCTATTCTTAGAGTCCTTTTAAGTGCCATGTAAAGTCTCTAAATCTTGGTATCAACATTTGTCTAAGAACAGCAGGATGAGAAAGTTGTCACCGTCACCACATTCTACTGGTTACATTCCTCACTGAACTGTTGATTAAATTCAATTTAAAAACTTTCAGAATAACCAGCTTAATTGTTTTAAAGATTATACAATGGAAGGCATTTTATTATTTTTCTAAAGGAACTCTTTAGAGACTCTTGAGTAATATTTCTGTATGAAAATAACTACCAGTTCTATTTACATGTCACCAATTTCAGCTTCACCTTCCTAATTCTAATGACTTTACCAGTTACCTTCCACTTCAGCAACTCAGGGATTGGGTTAACTATGTTCATTCAACAGGGAAAATTCTAAAACCAAAGTATAATTTTTCACTGAAAAGGTGAAGCCAAACAAATAAAATGAATCAAAATGACAAGCAGAAAGATTCCTACTCTGAAAAATTACTTCAGTACAAGTCAAAATAAAATCTATCCTCATAATTTCCAAAGAAAGTGGAGCTTAAAAATATCTTACTTTGTTAAAAGTAACTTCTTCATATTTTCTGTGTACAGCACCAATGAAAACTATATCCTTGCCCTTTTATGGAAAAAATCTTATAATTGATATTTCTTTTTTAATTGACATATAATTGCTATCTATGTTTCTGAAACATTAAAATTTCATCTATCTGTAGCTATATTTTTATTGCTGTTATTGTTCTAAAATATGATAAGAAGTGATTCATTTGATTGACGCCCGAAAGCTCTCAGGAAATCACTTCTAAAACAAAAACACAAATCATAAGTGACAATTTTTTAAATGTTTACATATGTAAACCTTTAATGAACTTGTTTTTAGTGCATATTAAGGGAGATAAATTGGTATTTAATTTAAAAAAAGCACTAACAATTTACGTTCTATATATTTGAAGTCACTGCACAATAAGTGATACTAGAACACAGAGATACACAGATACATGATTTAGCCACACATTTCACTAAATGAGCTAAGCAGTGTCCCTTTAATTCTTGCTGTCACAGACACTGATATAAGCACACTGGGTTATCCCATCAGCCATGTTAGATATAAACTATTATTACCTCTCATATTTCTAGTTTAGAAATTATTGCATAGAAGTTAACATCTTGCCCGAGGCCATACAATTTATACATGACAGAGCAGAGGTTTGATTCCAAGGAATCTAACTACATAATAAGCCTTTTGCACCAATATACAATTATTTCCTCCTTACATAGCAACAACACAGAAAGAGGTGTATCATTTATTTCCCAAAAGCTGAAAATGCACAACTCAGAGTCAGCAAGATTGTCCCATTTATTAAACATTCATTGAGCACTTACTCTGTGGTAGGAACTATAATAAGCATCAAGGCCATGGCCGTGAACCAGATAATGCTTCAGGCCTCATGTTCCGGATGTGGAGAGAGTGACCAGAGTCAGGAGGCCCCTGCCCCGCCCCATTTCTTGTCTCACGAGCAAGAGAATAATTCAAGCAAGAGATATACACTTTTAATGGAAATGGGATAGCAAGTTTATTTATGAAACACATACAAGCACAGAGCTGAAAGCAGGCACCCAGCCAGTCTAAATGCTTCACACGTAGAATAAAGAAAGTTGTTAGTAAGTTTGTTAGTAAATTAGTGAGTTTGCTGTATATGCTTGAGCCGGGGCTACAAATGGGCACTTAGCTATTTAAGTACACCGATTACTGGGGTTCAGGCATTAATATACCTTAGTCAGCTTTCAGGTACTCCTCCTCCTCTCCCTTCTAAATCTTAGGAATAATTCACAACTACCAAGGCTTTCTTTCTCAGTTGGTAAAGGCTCTTTGTCTTAGTGAAATTGTTGCAGGGGCGCCTTTCCCAGCTCAATGCCCCTCTTCCTCTTGTGCAACTCCCATCTGTGCTGTTCAGAACACCTGGCCATCTTAGTAACATTGTTACAGAAGCCAGCTTTCTCAGCAGGGTCTCAGCACAGTACTCTCCCGTTTCTCCAGCGCTATTTTGCTTGTAATACTCGGGACACCTGACAATCTTATCAAACGGAGCTCAGGATGCTGAGTCAACTGGTGGGACATGTTTCCTTTTGCTTCCTGCGTCCGCTATTAAGTTCTTGTTAGACTGTAATGCCGAAGGCCCTACCTTTATTTCCCCTCTGGCCACTCATGTCTGGTTGCTATCTAACACTCATAGATCCTGGGTTTGTGAGATTATTCTCTAACTTTATGTTCATCAAAACCACTGTCCTGATTGCCTTATTCCAATTTTAATTGTATCTGTCATCATGGAGGAACCTAAAAAATTCGGACATAATTGTATTTTTAAAAATCATCATCTATAAATACAGAGTAACAATCATTTCAAAATGTACAAACTGATCAATAGTTATGCCTTGAATATAAAAAGGTAAATAACAATTCAAAGTTACAGATACACAAATTCAGATATCCTTTGCCATCTTTCATATAGAAGAACATTTCTCATTTTGCTCAGTCACATTGGACTATATCTGAATCCTTTGCTACAGGAAAATATGTCAGAGAAATTGAACATCAGAGGATTTATAATTCTTCTTCAACTGGAGGGACTTCGTACCTCACTTCCAAGACTTTGGAAGTTAAAAAAAAAACCTGTTTTCTGTTATTCATGTTATTTTTGTTTAATTTTTAAGCTCTTAAGGACCTGCTTCTTCCATTATAAACACAAGGAATACAATGGGTATATTAGATTTAAAAACTTCATAGAATAAACATGGATGGAGAAAATCTCATTGATTGATTAAATTATACTTTATGAAAATGTCAATCATAATTGCGATTAGACAAAAATGATTGCCTTCACTCATTTTTCACATATGAGTTGAAGAAATTTGTTCTGATCTGTATTTTAAATGTTTATTTATTTTTCCCTTCTTTTAATTTCCCCTTTAAATGTTAAAATTTTAGCAACTATATCTATTGTGTGCTTTCTCCTTGGAAAAACCTAGAAAACAACAGAGCACATAGACCACAATTCCCATTTTCTGTGTCCCTCTGCATGGCCTTTCACTAAGTTCCGGCCAGTGGAATGTGGGCAAGTTGGTACAACCTTTGGTAAATATTAGTACTTCAGTTTATTGAGAAAACAAATCTATGCATTCTCTCAGAGTGTTGAAAAATTGACATGGGTGAATCCGAAGGCTACTTCTGACTAGAAGTCCAGGAAAAATACAAACGTTAATGGCCGTGCCCTTACTGTGAGCAAGAGCGTCTGGCCTCAGGGCAGGTTAGTGGTTGCACTCCCCTATCCTGGTGTTGTTTGGTTTTCACAGGATTTTCTGAGTCAGCAGGAGGTTATTCCTAACGAATGATATGAGCCAATTTTAGGGTGAGAACTATGTTTTTAATTGCATAAACATCTCTCTTTTTTACAGTTATGATTTCTTATAAATCTGTGCTCCAAAATATAGTAACATGATACTCAATAATATCAGGGTGAAATTAATGATAAATTATCTGGAAACTTGACATCGAATACCAAGTTCCTTGTGGTAAAAAGTTATTGGCCTGAATTCTTCACATTTTTATATTCAATGCATATTATAAATTATAATATGGAATAAAAAAGGAGCCAAAGTTAAATAATATGCCATTTTCCACAATACAAATATATCAATGTCTATTTTTTCTTTCTCACAAGTAGTTTATATATATTTTTTTATTGAATTTTGTTGTATTTTTCCTTTACGATTTAGTCTCCTTGTACCTCCCCTTACCCCTGCAATCACCACACTGTTGCCAATGTCCATGAGCCCTTTTTCCTTTTTGCTCCGTCCCTCCACTAACCAGCTGTCATCCTGCTCTCCATCTATGTCTGTCCTCATTTTCCTTTTTAGTTCAGTTTGTTCATTAGATTCCACATATGAGTGAAATCATATGGCATTTGTCTTGGACATTGCTCTCAGCAATATTTTTATCAAATATATATCTCCCCAGGTAAGGGAAACAACAGAAAAAATAAATAAATGGGACAGCATCAAACTGAAAACATTTTTGCACAGCAAAGGAAGTCATCAACAAAATAGAAAAAACAATCTACAGAATGAGAAAACGTACTTGTTGAGACATCTGATAGGGGGTTAATGTTCAAAATTTATAAAGAATGTACAAAGCTCAATATCAAAATAACAAACAACCCAATTAATAAATGGGCAAAGGATGTGAATAGACACTTATCCAAAGAGGACATACAGATGGCTGAAAGACCTATGAAGAAATGATCAACATCACTAATCATCAGAGAAATTCAAATTAAAACCACAATAAGATATCATCTGACACATGTCAGAATGGCTGTCATCAATAAATCAGCAATGTCTATTTTCAAATAGAAGCCTACTCACAAATACCCAAACATATTATAAAAGCTTTAGAGAGGGTTGAAGAAAAATGTTGAGTAGTACTTACCTAAAGGTGAAATATTTTGTGTCCCAAGAAACATTTTACTACACATCGGTGAAAATAATCAGTTTTATGACTAGTAGAATATATTCCATCTAACCTAAAATATATTGCTTTGTTGCATTGGTAGTTTCAATAGTAATTTTTTCTTTTTGTTTCAAAATATATAAATTAGTAAATTCCAAATCCAGAGCCTAAAAACCATTTCTTAATTTGCCCCCCAAAATTTTAGGTTGTCAGCAAGTAATTATTTAAAATAAAAAGAAAATTTCCAACTCATCATCCTCACATTGAACTCCTCTGAGTACTCTGTACTGCTTTGTGAATGCATAAAATGCTTCTAGCAATATTGTCTTTGATTCCAACTTCAGTTTGAACATGCATAACTTAATCATAAAGTTGATTTATGTTATGATATTTTAGTGAGACTAATTAAAATAAAAACTGAAAATATGTATGGAAAAATAAACATACTTCTCTATGAAAGGTTGCAAAAAGTTATCTCAAAGTAAAATTAGCCACAGAGTAAGCATATAGAGATGAAACAGATTATAAGAACTGGAAACTTTCTATGCCTGAGATTAGGAGGTGATGGACTTAGCCCATATTGTAGCTTTCCTTAACACTCATAGATCTTAGTCAAGTTACTTAATAATTTCAAGATTCAAACTGTTGGTTTTTAAGTGAAATGATGATTAGAAAAAAATTTAAGAGGGTAAATGAGATGACATTAATATATACTGCTTAGCACAGTGTCTTGAATATAATAGCATTTCAATAATTGTAATTTATTTTTATCATTATTATATTTTTATTATCATATACAGTCATTAAAAAACAGTGTTTTGGCTTTAAGAGCCATTATCTAAATATACACTGCTTAAATCAGATACTGAGGAAATGGATTTAAAGAATATTAGTCAACTTGTGTGACAGAGCCAAAGTAGATGTTTCTAATTAATTAGCCCAAAAGTTCACTATTCAGACCCTGGCCTGATCCCAAGTTTTTCTTTTCTTTCTCTTTCTAAACTGGCTTGGTTTCCTTAACAGCTTGTTCCCGCTCTATGAATGAATGAGTCTGAAAATACCCTGCTACAAATAAACAGACAAGCAACAAAAATCCCATCTCTGCAACCATTATCCATTACATTTCATTTTAAAGAATCAATCCAGGTTCTGCTTTTTGCTCTCTAAACTGTCCTGTTGTGATTTAGTAACAATCACATCTGCATTCTTATTCTCTGACATGGCCCCTTCACATTTATGTCACTGGCTCTTGTATTAGTCTCAGTTCCAAAATATGCAGTTCAAAAGCCTGTTCTTTCCTCCATCTTTTAAGCCAATTCCAGAGAGACACAGAAACAGTACTTGTCCATTTTTCAGTGGAGGCTGTTCAGATACCTCCCATAAGTCCCCATAATATGGCTTCTTCCCTATTCTTCCAGCTTTATTATTGGCTGTTAATTCTATTCCAGCTATCCCACCCCCATATCTGAAAAGACTGACTAGAATTCACAGTGACAGAAAAAGCGAAGGAGTAATCACATTATTTCCTAATGTTAAGCATAATTCACAGTGCAGATGTCACCAGATTGGGTTCTTAAAATGTCAGAAAGAGATAACCAGTTGACAAAAGTACTAGGGAATTTCAAGAATAGAAACCCACAATTGAAAAAGAATGGACACATGAATCAGAAAAAAAAACTTATTTAGGCAATTGACATTTAGATAAGTTCCCGTATCAAGAAGATAAGGAAACAGACAATAGACACTTGAAATATAAAGGGCTGGAAATGTAGGCAGAACCCAGATCATGAAGGACCTTTCATGCTATGCTTAGTGATTTGCATTTTATCTTATAGAAAAGGACATTGAGCAGTGACTTATTATTATTAAATTTGTGCATTAGAAAAGGTATTTTGGTTTGAATAGACTGTAATTTTAGAAAATCTATTCAAACTGATTGCCTTTCTTATTTTGCTAAAATCTTATTACTCTCCCACCTTTTTCTATTATTTATACTGTCATACTCATATTTCAAATCTAACAAGTTTAATTTAAATGTGAAGATATAGAAATAAAGTGATTCAGTCGGAAATATTAATTGTAAGAACAATGCTGTATTCTCCAAAACAATCTTTAAATTCATAATCATCACTGATATTCAAACACTCTTATGGGGTGGGCAAACCAAGCAGTATTACACACACTTACAGATGAAAAATAGCGGCCCAGAAAGGACAGTTTGTTGTTGAAGGTCATACATAACAGGCAGAGCCTGGACAGTCTCTTGCACATACAGAAAATAGTAAAGCAAGAATTTCTGTGTTTGCAAATGATGGGTTTTCTCTTCAATCATGATGAAAATGTAAAAGAGAAGATAAGCAAAGGATAGGTATATAAAGGTTTATCCATGGGGGTTGGTAGTGTACTGTTGATTGATATACAAAGACTTTTTAAAGGGCTCATCCTTTGCGGAAGATGAGGAAATTACCTCACCTTCCATAAGAGATCATGGATTGAGAGTCATGGAGTTTTATTCATCGCAAGCACTGATTTTTAGAAACAACAGCAACAAACCTTGTCTTCAGTAATGATTGGTGAGTAGAAAAATGTGATTACTTGAAACTGCATTCTGTTGATATAAAAGTATCTGGTTGATCTAAACAAATTAAGCTCCCAGTTCGGATACAGTAATCTTAAAGGAGTTGAAAGAGTGAAGTTCAGGGCAATCTTTAAGTGCAAGGGAAGGAAAACAAAGCAAAGTCAAACACGGTCACATTAAGGACTGTAAGAGTTGGAATATTTAAATTGTTTTCTTTCAACAATGTCTTAAAAATCAATTTGGTTCCATAACATTTCCCAATTCAAGCCTTTTTTTCCCCTAGGATCTAGCAATTGTCATAAATCCAATGAATCACAAGCAGCCAAACCATTTTCTGCAACATCCATCTGGAGGGAGAGTATGCTGTGTGTAACCAAGGCTAGGAGTTTAGCCCAGGCAAGTGGCTGATTCTGTTACAAGTGTATCTTGCTTGGTTTACAAAGACCTTAACAAATTACACTCTACCTAGTTACCTGTCTGCTGATAACAACATTATTTACATAAAGTCCTGTACCTAGACTGAGATAAGAGCCAGTCTTAACAGGTGGCACAGGGACAAGATGTCCCCAGTTCTCTTTAAGAAGGCTTGTGTTGTCAGTGATGCCATCTCATTGGCCTGAAGAGATAGGAAGTTATTAAAAACCACGAAGCAAGCACAGAGTTATCCCCCAATGGGTCCTTGAACTGGAGAGCACACTCCAAATGCTGTTTTATTCTTACATCCCCCCAACCATTTGTTATAGATAAGGCAGAAATTCTATCTGCTCTATAAATTGTTCCAAATAATAATTCATACCTTTTAAAATATTGAACAGGTCAAACAAAACACTTGTTAAAAGTGTGGAGTTTCTTTTTTCCTGTTTGTACCTGAATTAGTTCTCAAATACTTTGAGCCAGCTAACCAATCCATCTAGAACAATGAGTTGACTCAATTAAGAACAAAATAAAAATAAATTTTCATGGAAATAGAGAGTTGCATCCACATAAATGCCAAAATAATGTTTTATAATAACATTATTACAGTGAATACAAATGAAATCATGATTTTCCATTTGCTTAATTTATGCTATTAAATTCATGATAAGAATGATAGAAGTGTTTTTTAAAGTGCTTATTAAAATGATTTAATGTAATGATGAAGGAAAATTACTATTAAAGGATTAATATGAATCAGGCATCTAATGGGGAAGAATTGCAAGGGAAATTGTCATGAAAGTTGAGAAAATACGATACCTGAATATAGATGATGAACATATTTCCTGAGAATGTCATAGGGAAGTTATACAGAATTTAAGATCATAACATAGTTTTTAAAAATAAAACATGAATTCTCTTTTCTATAAATGTATACCTAAATTTAAAGAATAACTACAAATATTTTCAAATATTGCAATTATCTAACTACAAAAATTGTATATTCTTGTATCATGTACAAGAGAGATCCAAAGAAAAAATGAAAGAGAATTACCTTCTAGAGGGAGGGTCCCTTGTAGTCCAGGCTTACCTGCCTAGATTAATGTTCTAGAAACCCATCTGTATAAGTGTACAAGTTGGCATTGTTGTGAAAGGTTGTATTTGGCTTCAGTGATTTTTTTTAAGATTCTTTCAACTTGTTGGCCCATTTCATGATGGTGATTTGGAAGCTTATCTGCCCACACCACTCTGAATGTTCAGCAGTTTTTGACCAAAAATGGCATGACCCCTATGCCCCACCCTCTTTAGTCACCCAATCTCACCTGAGTGATGTTTTTTTTGTTTCCTTGGATGAAAAAAGTCCTTCAAAGGAAATGTTTTGTTGATGTGAAAGAGGTGAAACAAAAAAAGACAGAAACACTGAAAGTCATCAAAATTGATGAATTCAAAAACTGTTTTGAGCAGTGGAAAAAATATTTCCATAGGTTTATTGCATCAAATGGAGAGTACTTTGAAGGTGACTGAAGTTTAAATAGATAAGAATAAATACACATTTTTATAAATAAATTCCTGCTTTGGGCTTCCCCCTCATGTATTACTGTATAAACATGGACTCAGAAAGGATGGATAAATAGGCAGATACATGTTAAATAAAACATATTAAAATAGTATAATAAAAATATTGTAGTAAAATATTAATGTTAGATGGTAGGTATTCACTGTAAATGTCTTTCACCTTTGTAAAATGTTTGAATATTTTTTAATTATGTAATTTTTGAACAGTATTATTAGCTGTTGTGGATTTTCTATGCTCAACAGATTAAAGATACTTATCTGCAATATTTTTTTAAAAAAACATCTTATATTGAATCCATGATAAATTTTACTTATAAAAACATGTTTAAGTGTAATATCCAATTTCTACTGCACTTGAATTTTATCCAGAAAGCTTTGGTCTAATGTTCTGATCCCTAGAATTGAACAGTTTTACTTTCAGGAGAAATCTTCACAAGCAAAGTCAAAGGGAGAAGTAAAAAAATATCTGCTAAAATTTGGCTGATGTATTTTGCAAAGCAGCTATTTAAGCCAACCCCAAATTCTTCTATCGTCTGCTGAAATAACAAGCATGTTTTTGCATACTGAATGTTTTAATCCTCTTTGTTAGGTTGTTCGTTTGTGTTCCCAAATCTCTGATTTAAACTGGTCCACAGATTTTCTGGTTAACTAAAGTCTAGTGTAAGGGAATATGAGTGTCTGTCACCAGGATGTTGAAAGGTCAACAAAAGTGACAGCTTCACTGTCCAATTGCAGATTTTCAGCTAAAAGTCAATCGATATCCAGATTAAGTCTTGACATCACAATGAACAGATTGTGGAAACAGCAAGACATTGTACAGCTTAGAAAAAGAAGCACAGAATGCATACTTTGTGTCAATTTGAGGGTGTGACAGAGAATGTGAGATTGTTAAATATCCAAGCTAGGGCAGTGTCATTCTAACATTACTCCTTCGGTCTTAAAAGTTTGCTGACCTTTCATACATCATTCTAGAGAGAGGGTGGGGGAGAGAGGGATGGAGGGAGGGAGAGAAGAGAGTGAGTCTAGGCACTTAGAAGTTCATGGCTTCCAATTATGTTATTCATTTTGATAACTCTGTAAATATAGAAGTAGTAGAAATAGCTAGAAGTAGAAGAAACATGTAGAAGAAACTTGGCAATAGGAATGACAGAACCAACAAGTAGAAAATAATATTAATGATGAAAATGCCAGCTAACAATGAAATTGATTTATTTTCAATTATTAATTAAAACTATGAATCCTTGGATGTTAAATCTCTGGAACATCAATATAACTTTACAACAAAACCAAAAAATATTTTTAAATTAATAGAAGACATTATTGGGATAGGGCTTTTGGATCAATGTGCAGCATTATATAGGTATCAAATAGTTATACAATTGCATATGAAAACTGGAAGTTATATCCTATAAAGATGTGCAGTTAGACATCTTGTTTCATCACAGACTAACATAAAAAATAGAAACAATACAGAATGGAGCAAAAGTAGGTTTACATTTGTTCATATGGAGAGCATGTCCTACCCTGTATATATTTAGTTTATATTATGCACCAATCTCCCTTCTAACCTTTTAAAATATACTGGAGAATAAAAGACAGAAATTCCCAACTTCATGATGTTTACCTTCTCACAGTAAGCTGGGAAGTGATTAGGGATATGTAAACTTTAGATGGTGTAATGGGAATTTTAATATTGCGTGTGTGACTGTATGTGTGGTATATGTGCTGGGAGAGTAGTAATTTTAAACTGATTAGAGTGTTCAAGGCAGGTTTGATTGAGAAAATATTTTTCCAGAGATATGCAAGACACTTCTATGGTAATCCTGGCTCATAATTTAAAAATCATAGCATGATTAATTTTAACATACATAAAAAATAAGCATTGACTAAAAAGGATGGGATAAATAGGCAGATATGTTGCATTAAATGTATTAAAATATTTTAGTAAAATATATGGTAGATGGTAGGTATTCATTGTGAATGTCTTTCACCTTTGCAGAATGTTTGAACATTCTAAATAAAATGTTGGAAAAATATAGAAGAGTTTTCCCTGTGCACATGTATTTTACTTTACACATTTATTCTTCCTTCCTTCCTCCCTCCCTCCCTCCCTCCCTCCCTCCCTCCTTCCCTTCCTTCCTTCCTTCTTTCTTTCTTCTTTCCTTTTCTTCAGGGCTCTTAGGCCTATAATTCTAAAATTACATATGAGGTTATTTTAAACTATATTCCATGTTCTACTATTTTGACAATTATTAAGTTCCAGAAATTATCTTTACTTTTCTTATATGACTTCATATTCATAACTTCACATCTAAACATTAAAATGTTATATAACTTTTCTTGCTAAATTTCAGAACATTGAGAAACCAGAGCAGGGATGCTCAGATAAAGTCATACCGAAGTTACATTAGAATTAAGTTTGAATATCAAGAAAAATAAGAACAACACTCTAGAAACTTACCAAAGGTGTCTTTTCAAATGATGTAGAGTAATAACTTCCTAAACACTAGAAATTATGAAGTCCAAGAAAAGAATGATTTCAATAAATCAAAATGTTACTCTGTAATCAATTACAAATAGATTTAAAAAATAAACTTATAATTGCATTTTAGCACTCATTGAATGATATCCTCAAAGTTCGTAAAATGTTATCGAGGATTATATGAGTTTTAAATAGAGCAAGAAAACCAAGATCCCCTTTTTAATAATTTTATCCTTATACTAATACATTTCTTGAAGAGATTCTTACTAAAGAGATGAATCCCTAATTTCCAAAAGTTAGCTCCTGTGAGTGCAAGATACTTTTTGTATCTGTTGTTAATAAATATAAGGTGGTCACATTTGCTGAACTACTTATCTAAGTAATTATTGTTCAAAATATGGGAAATAGAGCTTCATCAAGTCCATTTATCTTCATGTGTTTCTCTTTCATTACCACATACATGCTACAGTATTATAATGTGCAAAGGACTCTCCTTCCCCTTCTGTCTTCTTTTCATGGTTTATTTTTCTCTCTACCCTTACTTCCTCTTAGTACATAGATTTCACTAACTTTGAATGAAAGTGTCTTAGAATATGGGGCATGACCACATCTTTAATATTTTTTGCTAAATGGCAAATTCCTTTACCCTCATTGAATTTCAATTTACCTGTGAAAAGTGGAAAATTACATCAACTTTATGAAATTGATAAAAAGCATACAAGAACACCTTCCACGAATTCTGAAGGGGGGTAGTTTAACAAAATTCTATTATGTTATTACCTTGCTAAGCATCAATGGGGCATTTGATGAAAAACTAATGGGTGGTTTACATTATATATATATTTTTATTTTTTAAATGTACCTAACACACTTTTCATAGAAAAATATATTCAGACATTTTAAATGCTATATTTTCTCTATAACATTTTTTAAATCTTTGTTCCCATGCTAATATTTGCCTCTTGGTTAAACATGTGTTCAAACCCTAACAAAACATGTCTGGTGCTTTCTAACTGAAAACTGACTTTTAATGCTACTTTCACAAATATTAATACCACCAAATTTAACCATATACATATGTGTAAGCCATAAATATCATCAATGGCATAGAGAAATCAACAAAGAAAATATTCATTATTTAAAATAAATGAAACATTATAATCTCTTTCAATATTTAAGGTAATGTTACATATTTATATTTATATAAATTATATTTATAAAAACAATGCTAAACTTTAAGTAATAAACTGAGATTTTCAACATGCCCATACTGAAATAAAATAGTGTTGTTGCTCAACATTGCTTGCTCTTGGCCAAGGTGACATCTTACTCCGAGAGCCACCAATATCTAGTGACTAATTCTGCTAGGGTTTGATGTTCTGACTTCCTTACCTCAAGTTCCATCCTTGGAAGGTAGGTCCTAAAGTGACCTACTTAGGTCACTTTAGTCTACTTAGTCCCTTCTTGCCACAATATCCCAGAATCCCCTCAGCTTAACAAGGGGCCTCTCTGAGAATGTCCCAACAGATTACCTTCCCGTTGATTTCAGGTACTCAGATCCTATTTTCTGTGGAACCCAAGATGGGAGATTCTGAGAGAAAATAATATGTCTAAGGATTTTAAAAATTACCACTAGGCTTTATAAAACAATTGGCAACTACAGTGAATTTCTATTATATCCATAATATCCACAGCATCCACGAGTGTGCTTTAGCTGTAATTTTAACTCAGCTAACATCAGCGATGTGGCCTTTGTGTTAGTATAATTTCTCTAATTTCCTTATATTCACAATGTATTATTCATAGAACAAACTCATAATATAATGAGCTAAATAATATAAGAAAGCACACTTAATGGCTCTTCTAACTTAGGTTAAACATTCTGAGTTAGGGCATGTTTTTAGTAGATAAGATAGAATACCTGTCCATCTGTTAATGACAGCTAGTATTCACAGATGGAATTCCAGAAATTGTTTGCACTTGAAAAGCAATCACATTCGAAAATCAATCTCAATTTCAGGACCAGGACAAAATGCTGAGGAAAAAAAAATAATGAGCTACATATTTACACTCCGCAAAGCAATTGAGCAATCTAATCGACGTAAACAATAGGTACCTTAAGAAAATATAGCGCCATTTACCTTTGGCATGCCAGATTCTAAAGTGTACTAATGAATTTTATTTTTAATACTGGGAGAATAACTTAGTAAGCAAACCTTAGCATTATGCTTTCAAAACCCACTTGCAAGCTGTAGTGTCACAGTCACGTTACAGTGCTATGAAATGCAACGCAAAACCAACGGACGGCAATATCAAAAACATGTAAGAAACACGACAATCCGATTGTTTGCAAAACCCCATTTTTCTCAGAGGAAGAAACAAGACTTACAAGTGAGCTATTACACTATTAACTCCTTAACAAAAACCTTACTAAATAATAGATTCTGCAAAACTTTCAGCTTTACATTCTCCCTTTCACACCGTGTGAGCCAGCAGTCTATTTCACAGAACAATGCTCTACTGCACGCTGTCACCCTTGCAAGCGGTATGGTAGCTGTCCGTGATTTTCAAAGAAAGCTGAATAATATGTCCACATCTTATTTTAATGTGTTCAAAACATGTGAACCTTTCTGGTGTCAGGGACAGGTGAAGAATGGGACCGTAACGTGAAGCACAGTTCATGCTGTGGGCCAAACACACGAGACCGCATGCTTCATTAGTGATTCTCCTCATAGCAGCTAGCCAATGGATCATGACAATGAATCGGAAATATTGGGGTGTTTTTTCTTCCTTTTCTCACTTTCTGCATTCACAAGCAATTATGAACAGTTGGATTCCATCTTTTGGTGGATAGTGTTTCAATTTTCTGCTTTTAACTTTATAGGTTTCCATTCTGAAATCACATGCCCTAACTCATGCATTTGTTACCGATAACAAACCCATCTAAAGATCTTTGAGTATCTTCTAGTGAAAATGAATATTAGAAATATGTCTTTCTTTTCAATAGAAAAAGTCCTTCAGTTGTTTTGAAGTCAAACCATTCTTATTAAAGACAGAATGAATGGATGTATTGTGTGTCTTTTGCAAGACAACAAAGACCATAAATCAAAGCTGTACTTAATCCAATTTTGAGAGCCATGGTGAAATTCTCTCCCCAAAACCTAGAGGAGCAAATACAGCAGAAATTCAAGTTAACAAATTTATTATCCGTAAGAATCTTTTACATCATACTATGCAATGATGGGGATTCTGGCATCGAACATATGTTGTTCCTGAATGAGTACCCTTTAATATCTTACTCTGCTAGTATGCAAAAAAAAAAAAAAAAAGACTGTCAACTGCCAATCATGATGAGGAGAGTCTCACTGCACCAAAAATAAAAATCATTCATTAAAATTAACAGCTACAATGAGTTGGAGTTTTAAGTTCCATTTTAAGATCATTTGAATCATTACAAAGCCACTTTTTGTTTGTTTGTTTGTTTGTTTGTTTGTTTGTTTGTAGTGGTTCAATGTTGCCTACCTCAGCCATCAATGTTAAGTAAACAAATTAGTTAAAAATATATTTTAGGGCTCCCCAACCTCCGGGCCAATGACTAGTACTGTCCAGGCCTGTTAGGAACCGGACCACAAAGCAGAAGGCGAGCTGGAATGTAATGCACTTGATCCATCCCCCACACACTGGTTCATGGAAAAATGTCTTCTACAAAATTGGTTTCTAGTGCCAAAAAGGATGGGGATGACTGGTGTATTTAATTACAAGATAAAGTCCAAGTCCTATTTATTCTTTGAGAATACCATTTAAACTCCCTGAAAATGACTGAAGTAATTTGTATCCTCAAATCATTATGGCAGTTTTAAAAAATAAAATGAATCTTGGCTGGTATGGCTCAGTGGGTTGGGATCATACAACAAACCAGAAGGTCACTCTTTTGATTCCTGGTTAGCGCACACGTCTGGGTTATGGGCCAGATTGCTGGTCGGGGGGGCTTGCAAGAGACAACCAATCAGTTTCTCTTCCTCTCTTTCTCCCTCCCTCCTCCATCTCCAAAAGTAAATAAATTAAATTTTAAAAAACAAAATAAGCTGCTTAAAATGGAACAAGACTAGCTAAACAACTGTATAACTTACTAGTAGAGCTTCTATTGCAGGAAAAATAACTTATTTAAAGGATATCTGGAATCGTTTAAAAATAATTACCCTATGTCTATTTTGCTTCTAGAGTGAGGCAAACCTTAGAAATACCAGTTTAAATATCTAGTGATATATTTCAAAAAGAAAAATATGTTGAAAAGTAATGTATTCCATTCAAGATAGAGGCATAGGTAGACATGCTTCACCCCCTTGCACAACCATAAGAAGGATCGCAACTTCCCTCAACAAACTCAAACAAACAAACAATAAACCACAAGAAATGCCAGAGAATTGAACTGTATGGAAATCTGACAGCCAAGAATTTAAAGCATTCATATTCACCCAGATGAGTAGGAGAGGTGAAGACCAGCAGCCAGGGCAGAAAGGACACGGTGTGGTGGCAGCAAGGGAGTAGCAAGGCAGCAGCTGGACCTGTCAGAATGGGGCTTCCCACATTCATGCATGGTAGATAAAACTCGGAAAGGATACCTGGGGAGCGAGTGACCCCAGCCCCTGGCCAGACAGCGCAGCCCACTGTTTGAGCACCAGGAAAATAAAGCCTCATTAATTCTGGCTGTAAAAACCAGTGGGGGTTCAGATAGCAGAAGAAACTGCTAGTCTCTCAGGAGAGTCCATTTAAAGGGCCCGCAAGGTCCTGGAACATAGGCAAACACATCCACTCTGTAAACCAACATCAGGGCAACAGCTGGAAGGGCATTAGGCACAAAGGGGAAGTGGGTGAAGTGACTGGAAACAGAACAAGTGCCAAGCAAGCCTTAAGCAGCCAGGCAGCAGCATTGCCTCCTCTCCAAACCCTCCCCCATATACAGAGCCACAGAGATGTGAAATGGATTGCCCTGCCCTGGAAATCACCTAAGGCTCTGCCCCATACAATTTAACAGGTGTGCTAAGGCAGGGAATGAAAGCAGCTCTACTTAATCATGGAAACAAACACAGGGAGGTTGCCAAATTGATCAGACAAAGAAATATGGCCCAAATGAAAGAACAGAACAAAACCCCAGAAAAAGGACTGAATGAAACAGAAATGGCTAACCTATCAGATGCAGAGTTCAAAATACTGATGATAAAGATGCTCGGAGAATTCATTGAAAATGGCAAAAGCATAAGGGAAGAAATGAAGCCTACACTAAGAGAAATAAAAATCCACAGGGAACCAACAGTGAAGTGAAGGAAGCCAGGATTCATGTCAAGGATTTGAAACAAGGAAGAAATAAACAGTCAACCAAAACAGAATGAAGAAATAAGAATTTTTTAAAAAATGACAAGAAAATAAGAAGACTCTGGGACATCTCCAAATGTTTCAAAATCCGAGTCACAGGGATGCGAGAAGGAGAAGAGAAAGAACAAGAAATTGAAAACTTATATGAAAAAAAAAATTGAGAAAACTTCCCTAATATGGCAAAGGAAATAGACATACAAGTCCAGGAAGCACAGAAAGTCCCAAACTACTTGGAGCCAAAGAGAATTACACCAAGACACATCATAATTAAAATACCAAAGGTTAAAGATAAAAAGAATCTTAAAAGCAGCAAAAGAAAATCAGAGAGTTTCCTGTAAAGGAGTTCCCATAACACCATCAGCTGATTTCTAAAAAAAACAAAAACAAACAAACAAAAACTTTGCATGCAGGAAGGGACTGGTAAGAAGTATTCAAAGTGATGAAAGGCAAGGACCTACAATCAAGATTACTCTATCCAGCAAAACTATCATTTAGCACGGAAAGGCAGATAAAATACTTCCCAGATAAGCTGAAGCTAAATGAGTTCATCATCACCAAACCCTTATCATATGAAATGTTAAAGGGACTTATTTATGAAAAAGAAGATTAAAACTATGAACATTAAAATAACAACAAACTCAACTATCAACAACTGAATCTAAAAAACAAAAACAAACTAGAACAGGAACAGAATCATAGATATGGAGATCATTTGGAGGGTTATCAATGGGGAAGGGGAAGGGGGAGAATGGGAGGAAAGGTACAGGGATTAAGAAGCATAACTGATAGGTACCAAATAGGGTGGTGCTTAGAATAGTGTAGGAAATGGAGAAGCCAAAGAACTTACATGCACAACTCATGGATGTGAACTAAGCTGGGGGTTAGTGGTTTGCTGGTGGGAATGGGTTACCAGGCAGAGGGGGGAGAGGGGGAAAATTGGGACCATTCTAATAGCATAATCAATAACAAATACTTTAAAAAAGGAAAGTTAAAAAAAGAAAAGTAATATATTTTTAAATAGATTGAAAAATAAAATAGAAAGGAAGGATTGTTACCTACTACTCTAAAGTACTGGGTATTTTACATATATGTAATTAACCATGTGATGTTCTCTCTAAGCAGTGGGATCACTTTGTACATCATTTTTTGAGGTAATCACTTTATACAGTGAAGCAGGACTATTTATTTCACTTGAATAGTTATGATTTAACTTTCATTTCTGTCAGCATTAACCTTTTTGCCTAGATGAATTTCTCAGGTTAATTATATAGAGCCAGATTTTCCTCATTGAAAATGCCATTGAAATTTCTCAAATCATGAAAGTTTGTACATGGCAGATGATATCTATTAACAATCCCTCTCAAGCTTCTTCAGATTGTCCCAGTTCTTTCCTGTTTTATACAAACATCATGTACAATCTCATACAATGTTCCTTCACCCTTTACTATAAACTGCTCTTTTCAAGGTCTACAGTAACTTGCGATATGACAAATCTGAAAGACATAACCCTTTCTCATCTTATGTGATCTATCCATGGCATTTAATAGAGCTGACCATATTTTCCTTCCTGTGACACATTTACTTCCCATCTTCTGTGACACCATAATATTGTCATTTTCTTATTACCCCAAAAGACATTTCTCTCAGTTGCATTTGCTAACTCATATTTGCCGGACAAGTGATACCCAGAGCTTGAATATATTCTGCCTCTGTTAGTCTGCATCCTCCATCAAGGAACACCCTGTAGTCACATGACTCTAAAGAACATCCATACAGGTGTCTTTACATTTACACCCTTAGTGAGAAGGGTTCTTGGAATTCCTGACTCATATGTCCAATGGCCTACTTGAAATATCTATGTCATTGTCCCATACATTTATTAAATCAAAAATGCCCAAACTTCGATTTCCAACTCTCCACTGAACAGAAAGCCTGTTCTTTCTCACCTTTAAGAGGTCAGAGCCCACCCACATACTCAAGCCAAAAACTTGGAATTTACTCTCAATTCTTCTCTAATGTCTAATATTATATTTATTTTGGAGAATTGTCAAGTTTATCCTTGAAATATAAACATATGCACACAGTGATGTCTTTTTTTAAACTGCTAGCATTTTAGTCAAAGCATTGTTTGATATTGTCTGAACTAAAGTAATAGCTTTCTGATCTCTCTGATTCCCTTATTCCTCCTCTATAAATAAATTTATTCATAGCAGCCAAATCTCATAGCTACCCTGAGGAAAATATGCCAATGGCTTTATATATCACCACATGTAATCCAAGCTTAGTTAAATGTTCTCACTATTTTACATGTCTTGACCTTGGGTAATTCTCTGTCATTTTGATTAACTTCCTCCTGCATGGTTACTATCCTTCAAACAATATCTTTCTAATGTTTTGGCACCTCAAACTCATTCTGTCTTCATGTTTAGAAGTCTCAAGTCCCTCTGCCTGGTATTCTTTTAACATATCTCTTAATGTGACAGAACTCTTGTTATTCATGATCTAGCTCAAATATCACCTTTTCAGATCATATTAGAGTCATTCATTTTATTTTGTATATTATGCTACAACCATTTAGATTCATCATTTTGCTTCTATTTTTTCCTGACTTTTTTTTGCTTGTTTCCTCTCACTAGAATCCACACTATATCAAAAAAGCCAGGCAATGAAAGACAAATACCATATGATCTCACCTTTAACAGGAACCTAAACAACAAAACAAAGAAACAAGTAAATTATAACAAAGGACACTGAAATGGAGGACGGGAGGTCAGTGTCCAGAGGGGAAAGGGGAGGGAATTTCAGGGGAGAAGGGAAGGGTTTACAGGAACAAATATAGAGGACACATGGACAAAACTACGGGGCTTGGAAATGGAAGGGAGGTGGGGAGGGATGGGTGGGTGGGCTGGAATGGGAGTAAAAGATTGAAACTGTACTGAATAATCTAAAATAAAAAAAAATTTAAAAAAAAAGGGAACATGTCTTTTTCTCAACTCTGTCCTCATTCCCAGGAAAATATCTGATCAATAATATATGTCCAATAAATATTTATTTTCTACTGGACAAATGAAGTGGTTTATTATTTCTTTCTTTACACAAACAGAAAATCATCAGAGAAGGGATAGCCATCCTACATATTCCTATACATTAAACCCTGTTCTAATAATGACCGGCTTTTCTTTCATAAATGTGTGTAAATCTCTTCCTTTCTCTGTGTCCTAATTTTCCTGAGAGATTTGGCTAAATCATATCTAATCTCCTTTCCAATGATTCTGTTTCAATGATTGAAGAAGACTATAAACTATAATATTATATTTATTTCATATGTTATTTCATTACTCTCCCTTACATTTGAGCTATGGCAAAGAATTTTGTCACTTAAGAAAGTTTGAGGAAGTATGCAACTGGATGAGATAGAGACAGGGTACCCATGGCTTTAATTCTTTGTGTTTCCTTTTAGATAAACTCAGTTTCTGCTCTTTTCTAGACAGGCTGATATTTAAAATCATTCCTATTATTATAATTGTGAAGTTATTTTTGTCTTTCTACTCTATAATATTTTAATAGTTCTGCCACCTCCCCCATAGACCCCTTTTCAACAATTTCAAATAAACTTTCAAGGGTTTTGTCTAAAAATATAATTGTAAACATACTCTCACTGTGCACACGAGAAGGGGCTGGTGTCTTGAGGTGATGAAAATGCATCAGAGCCTTTCTACTTAAGGCCACATTAGCTCTGGGTGAAGAAAGCCACTCCTTTGTAAAGGTGGCTACTTCCCTATCCTTGTATCATGCTTTAATCAACATCTTTGTTAAATGACTTAAAAATAGAAGAAACCCTTTTGCTCATTCCAGCCTGTGTCCCGTTTGCCTTAGGCTCAGTTTTAGTGAGTACTTTGCCACGTGGGCTTGAAGGTTTGGGGAGGGGTAATCAAGAATGTCTGATTTGCCAGACCCTCTTACAGCTAGTTCCTATTAAAAGTTACAGAATCAGGACACTTTTCTGTAGCAAGATGTTCATCAGACAAACTATGATTCACGAGCAATAAGCATTTCACGTCATGTCTGCAATTATTATCATAAGACTTGATTTAGACACATGAATGGAAGCTTCTTTTGGTTTTTCAGTTGCCAATTCAGTCGTCTCCACTCCCAGATGTTAATCATCATCATATAGTATCATATTAAGAAATGGTAGAAGGAGGAATATGTGTAGGTTCTACAGACATATAAATCGCATACTAATGTAGTAGGAGACACATTTTACTTTGAATTTATGTCCTTCTGTTCCTAATAGTTATGAGTTTTCTTTAAAGCACTTGACTTATGATCTTCAAAAAAGTATACCACAATCATGATTCTTCATTTATTTTGTATGCTGTTTGACTTTTTAAAATATTCTCACACAAATTATCAATGTCAATGTAACAAGAAAATAGTTACGTATAGAAACACTTATGTATTTATTCTCTTATGCAAATCCTTAGGTTTCTATTGAACCTAGATTTCAGTGTACCCATTACGCTCTTCTCTATGAGCATAAATGTACATAAAGGCATATACACACATTTTATTTTATTTCAAATGATATGCTTAAATACATATATATGTATTTATTTGTTTTCCTTGCCAAATATCTTTGACCTGTAGCCAAAATTAGAAATGTAAATATCTCTAAATAGTTATATTATATTCTCTGCATTTATTACCCATAACATATATTACATTCATTGTTTTCTATTATTTTCCTGTTTATGAACATTCAAGGTTATACACATATTACAATTACAAACTTTTTTCCGAGATAGCAATTCATTGGCATCTTTTTTATGTAAGACTTCTTTTGTTTGTTTTTATATTCCTATTTAGGTGGAATCAAAATTCTGAACTATTTATACATACAGATACACATATATACACATATACAACTATAATATATATAATCTATCATGTAGATATATAATGCACAATATACGGGATATCATATATCTATATCATATACTATATAATATATTTATATATCTATATTTATAATGTATATATTTTATATAGTATAAAGCATAGATATATTTTATATACCTATATATAATATATAGGTATATATAGTGTTCTTTCTCATTTCATAGTTTCTTTTATGAAAAAATTTTCTATATTATACACTAGACATATCAGTACTAGATTGCAGACTATGAATATCCATTCTACCACACATTGCAAAATATCTTTCTGAAGCTTAATTATTATTTTTAAAGAATATATTCAGTTCTTGCAATTTATTCCACCATACAAAAATAAAACTATATTTCTATTCCAATATTTAAGATTTTGTTAATGTATTATATTTATAAATTACATTTTGCAGTGACTTACCTTTAAAATATTAAAATATTTAGGAATATTAGTTGTCCTTCTCTATTCTGGATTTTATTGTATTTTAATAATATTTAAATATTTTAATTTATATTTAATAAACCCATTTTTGTGAGTTGTATTCCTAATTTTACAGATTTCTGTTCTATCTATGATTTTTTAAAAACTGATAGTTTTTAGCTAATAATGACCAGTAAAATAGTGATTTTATATCTTGCTTTTATTTCTATAACTTCATCAAATTCTCCAATTTTAATAATTTCTAAGTGAGACACTTTAGTTTTCATGGTATCTATTTTCCAACGATGTTTATATTACCTAATATTTTAATGAATTGATTTAATTAGATACACAGATAGTGTTATTTTGAAATATCAGCACAAAGTAAATGAGAACAAGAACTTTAATTCATAGACAGTAGATACATTCTCTGCCTTGATTTGTTGTCAATACAACTGTGGCATATATTTATTTTTTTAAATAAAATATGTTCTCAATATGTGGCAGATACACATTAAAAAACTCCAAATATTAAATACTATAATGAGATTAAAATGATATGGGATACTCACCTAGAATGCCCTTAAAGAAATATTAAGAAGTTTTCCATGTAAAGTATAAAATGATAAATAAAAGAAGCTCTGATGCATTCATTGGGGGGTGAAGCCTTCAGAAAAGTACATTGTTGTAATTTCAGTATGGTTAGCATATATCAGCTTAGGTCTTTTCAAAGGAATAAATAGTTCAGGAAATGTAGAACTCAACTTTTTACGGAAAAGTTCATAAATGCCATTATAATGTATTTTTATTCTGAGCTATGCTTATCAAATTATAGGGAACCGCTCTGAGTGGCATGGGGAATGTGGCCCAGCCCCCGACTCGGAAAATCCAGTGGGGAGCGAGTCGGCGCACAGGGCCCAAGCCCACAGATAGGTTCTCCTGTCGGTAATCAAGTCTGCATTGTACCTAGGCTGCTGTGAGACTTGCTTTTTGCTAAAACTCCCTCACCCTGAATTGAGGAAGGAAATGTTTACTGTGCATCTCTAAAGTAAGTTCCTAAAATCTATGCTAAACCTCCCAAAGATGGAATGTAACCAGTTCAACCACTTTTTCCTTTGCATTTGTAAGGATCCTTTTTCTTTATAGTAATTAGCAACTTCCTCTCCCTTGTTATCTGTAAAAAGTAACCATCTAAAGCCAGCCTGTGCATAGTAAATGAGGACCATCCTCAATGTAATGTACCCAGAAAAGCAATAAAAGCCTGTCCAGGCAGGGGTCGGGGCCCTACCTGTCTTGAGAGAGTGGCCATGCCGTTCCTTTTCCTCCACAGGACTTCTGTAGTCCATGTGAATTTGTTCATTGCAGCCACAAGATACAGACCCTGCGGGCCAGGGTCCGCATCATCAAATGTTGTTAATAAATATATACTAACTTCTTAAAATATATTACTTTGAAAATTTATTAAATATAAAATTCATCATCACCAAGCCCTTATTACATGAAAAGTTAAAGGGACTTATTTAAGAAAAACAAGAAGATCAAAAATATGAACAGTAAGATGACATCAAACTCACAGCTATCAACAACTGAATCTAAAAAAACAAAAACAAACTAAGCAAACAACTACAGCAGCAACAGAATCACAGAAATTGAGATCACATGGAAGGTTATCAGCAGGGAAGGGGTCAAGGGAAATGGGGGAAAAGGTACAGGAAATAAGTAGTATAAATGGAAGTTAGAAAATAGACAGGGGGAGGTTAAGAATAGTATAGGAAATGTAGAAGCCAAGGAACTTATATGTACAACCCATAGACATGAACCAAGGTGGGGAGGATTTCATGAGGGAATGGGGGTACCAGGTGGAGGGGAGCAAAGGGGGGAAATTGGGACAATTGTAATAGCATCATCAGTAAGATATATTAAAAATAAAATAATTTTAATGAGATAGGAATTACATATCATTTCAATTTTCTCTAAGTGTAACAGTAAAATTATTTTTCCTGTTTATTTTGAAGGGCAGATTTGCAGTAAACTGGTGCATTTAGCATTCTTTTCTTTTTCATTTAATATTTTTAACTTGAATTCTGTTTTCACCGTTACAAGCTTCACTCACTTATAAGTTGTGCTGGCCATTTGCCTATTTCCTTAAAGTTTCACTCACCAGCCTCCCCTCCCCTCTCTGTGTCACTGTGAGACTGACTCTTGAAAACCCTGTTTTCCAGGCTTCCTTCCAACTAGTTTCCATTGAAAGGCAGCGGCAGGACCAGGTGCAGGGGCCCGAGACTCTGCCTTAGAAGGACATGGCTCTTAATTTAATGCTACACAGCTGCTGTCTTAAGACTCTAAGAAAAATATATTTTTACTGGAAAATGGTCAGATATTTTCTGTATACTGAGTGATCATAAATTCCAGCATTATCATTTATTGTATTCTCTACCACTTGTTATTGTTCCCTCCCAATTTCTTATATTTTTGGATATGTACCGACCTGAAATGATCTTGTACAATGATATATGTATTCATTTATTGTAAGCCACCCTTGAGTTCATTAAACCCAGAAGGGGAGAAGCCTGGCGTCTCTTGTCTACTGCTGAATCCCCAGTGCTTAAAAGTCTGCTTGACAAATTGAAGCCACTCAATAAGATTTTGTTCAATTAATGAATTAAATATTGATGGCATTCATGATCTTCTTTCTGTCTATAGGGAACTTTTTTCCTCCAAGTTAAGAAACATTCTTATATTGTTAATGTTATAGCTCTTTTAATCCTTTCTTTTTTATCTGCCATTTTATAAAGTTATACATTTTATATTAGTTATCTGGAATATGTTTGCTATATTTTTGCTTTGCTTTTTTACTTGTGGTTTCCATTATTTAAAAAGAAATTTGTGTTTGTGTGTGTGTGAGAGAGCGATACCTTACAATTTAATGTTCAGGAATGATGTCTCTTTTTTCAAATCCCCTATTAAAATTTTTAAAATCCAATAAATATGTACATTTGGTTGAGTCTGAACAATCTTTGGCCCTCTTTAAAAAATAATGCAAATGTATAACAACAAAATTGTTGGAGTCCTTTAGAAATCATATGCTTGGCTCAGTTCTCTACTCACATATCCTTAGAATTTTTAATCTGATTATACAAATTTTTCTTCTTTTTCTCATCAAATGTTTCTTCATAGTAACCTTTTACTCTCTTTCTGCTTGTTCAGCTTACCTGGTGTTTTTTTGTTTGTTTGTTTGATTTTTCTGACTAGAGATCATTCTCTGCTTGCTAAGGATTTGTGGTAAAATACCATAACTTCTTCCTCAGGCAGAAATCTGTTATAAACAAGTGACACATAGACCCTGAATGATGTTTTCCAAGTAGTGATCCATGCATTTTTTTCAAGGTGTTACGGAAATGGCAATGTCTCGTGGCAGGAACTACAGTTCTCTCAGGGGATATGACTTGAAATGAACTACTCTTTTGACCAGAATGTGTCCTCTGGTTAACTCTGAACAATACTTTCCCAAGAATGATCACTGAATTTCTTTAATACAGTGTTATAGAGACTCAATGATACCTTTTAACAATATATCTGGAATAAAGTATTACTCTCATAAATTTTAATATTTCATTTATCGCTATAGACTTCACCAGTAACTGCTATACCATAAAGGGTTCAGATAAATATTGCATATCCACATGTGGTAACAGAGCAGTCCCAGAAGGGAAAGCGTCTTAATACACAGGGAGCTCTTTACACTATCTACTTGGCATTCAAATGTACATGGTAAACCTCCTCATTCCATTTTCTATTTAAACCCTCAAAAGCACTGTTTAATGTCCTGTTAGTCCTAGATAATGTTACCAATATGATCATGATTTTTAAATATTTTAAGTCTACATTTATTTGGTAATATTGGTTAATAATATTAAATAAATTTCAAGTGTAAAACTGTATAATTGATAGTGATTTTTTATGGCATGATAGAATAATAATGCACTTTGGAGTTTAGAAGATGTCAGTTAGAATCTCCCTTTTAACACTTAGAACACAGGTGGCAAACACAAGGCCCGTGGGCCGAATCCGGCCCTCTGCCTTGTTTTATCTGGCCTGGCACCTTGTTTCTACCAGGTGGCAGTGCCAAGCTCCCTGCCCCTAGTTAAGGAGCAGTTACATTTACACAGTCCTGAAATTACGTTCAGCCCTTTGAAGGCAACTGCGAGGTTGATGTGGCCCCTGGTGAAAATGAGTTTGACACCCTGGAATTAGATAGAAAGATAAACTCTCAAACCCATTTTCTAGCATATTGTTATAAAATATATAAAATGCCTAGTGTTATAACTATCATATAACCAATTCACAATTCAATTTAGAAGGACATGTGAATTATTTTATTATGACCTTCCATTGTTAAATGTCCTGTGTGTGATAATGGGACTTAGCGTGTGAGTAGAATGTTTTTGTTTTTAATAAAATATATTAAAGTAATTAAGGATAAAGTATTATGCCACACTATGTGCACTTACTTTTCAGTGATTCAGAACATTTGAGACAGAGATAGAGAGATAGAGAAATGAAAGCTAGAAGAAGCAAGTACATAAAAATATTAATAACATAATGAATTGTAGTGAAGATTATGCTGGTGATTGTTTTATTCCTTCAACATTAATCACATCAATCAGTTGAAAAAATAAATATTTGTAGCTTGACATTTGAATATCATTCGCTAACATTGTCATATAGTGTAAAGACATTACCGTAAGCATAAAATATGACTTCAGTTCTTTAACATACATTAAATTATTACGTATTTGGTCCTGGACCCTATACTAGACCTATTGGATATAATAATGAGAAAAATCAGCTGTGCTATTAGTCTCGTAAAACTTATTAGCCCACAAAGTAGAAAAGATATTAAATAACCATACATGGAAACATTCAATTATAAATGAAAATGCTATAAAGTAGAAGTTTTCTGTTGTGAGACAATGGAAAGTGGAGGTTGTATTAGTTTGCAGCTCCATTACTGCTATTTTAGGAAAATATCATTGAACTTAAATTAAAAAGTATGAAGACATGGAGACAAGAGCTGTGTAACTTTTTGGTGTGAGGAGCTCTCCAGGGGGAAGGGTAGCATAAGCAAAGCCACTGTGGCAGGTGTTAGTGGGGTTCATTTGAGGAACTAAAGCAAATCTAAGTGGTTGAATCATCAAAGGTAAGGAAGAAAGTCTTATGCCCCCGAGGGCATTATGAAAAGTGAAATAAGTCAGACAGCAAATGGCAGACACCATATAATCTCCCTTTTACGTGAAACATAAAATACAATAATAAATTAAAAAATAAACCAAAAGTTCATAGATACAGAGAAGAGATGGGTGATTTGCAGATGTGGCTAACAGGAAATGGCCGGAAGCTGCTTTTTTGTGTATTAGTTTAAGTAACTTGAGGGCTTTAAAATATGAGTAAATTAATAAGAGCAAAAAGTAAGGGAAAATGTTATAGGATGAAAATAAAGTGGCGTGCCAGACTGCAAATCCCTGAACTGCAGTGCAAGGGAATAACTGATGGGAGCGAAGATGTGGTCTGTGGAGAGCTGTTCGGAGGCCTCTCTGGTATCTCCAGCAGCTGGGAGAGAGAAGAGGAAAAGTTTCCACAGTGATCAGTGATGCTGTCAACGGTGATGAACTAATGTGATAGGACAAAGTGACAGAGTGGATGCAGTGAGCAGGGGAGAAAGAGCTGGTTGCATGGTGGTGTCATTCATCGACATAAGTAAAAATTGAAGAAGACTGACTTTCGGTAATTTTGGAGAAACATGTTTGCAGCCACCAAATGGATGTGTTGAGAGGCCACGTCTGAGTATGTGGTTCACGACCCTCAGGACATAGGTCTGAGCTGCAGATAATCTTTTGGGACACTTGAGCACTGAAACTTGCATGCACAATGTGTTGAACTTCAATTTGAATTCTGATTTTGAGACTATGGTGGCTGTGTGAAATTGAAAGAGTCATTATTCTCTCTCTCTAAAATAGGGACTTGTAATTATATATGAACTAAATCTGCTTAATTATTATCATTGTGGCGTGTAAGACAGAGCATCCATTTATAAAGCCAACAGAATGATCTTGTCCCCCTCTGTATACAATGACATTCAGTGAGCAGAGAGCAGTGCATAATTTTCGGAGTTAATTTCTTGAAGAAATCTTTAGAATCTGATCTTTGTGTGGCTGTTTACTCTGACTAAGGGTGAGGCAATTGTCAATCTCTCCAACCCATATTAACAGGAACAATGAGACATCCAAAGCGCGAGCCATAAACTTAATATATTTCTTTTTCTTTCTAGATCAAGCAAAGAAACAAACAAAACAAAGCAAATAAATTCTTAAAAATCATTGTTTATCGTTCATAAACTTTATCAGTTGGCTTTTTAAATGTTACTTCATGGTCTATTTATTCCTGGTTAAATGTAATTCCAACACACTCGGTTTTCCTATTCCTTTGCATATTAAGAAAAGTAATTGTTCCATAGAAAAAAAGGATTTGCAGAAAAAGATACAAACCACTGATAAAGGGAATACTGTGTGCTATTTGACCCTGAAGAAACAGACAAAAAGCATACCCTAGGACATGATATATAGAGAGACTCAGAAATCAGTCTGGGGCCAGCTTGTAAATACATAAAAGCCATCCATGACTTATTATGCTCACCCTGTAAAACAGGTCTAACACATGTTCAAACCTGTAATGTAACCTACTTTTGTATGGTGAGTATTAAGAAAAATGGTATTTCCTAGGGGAGGAAAATAATATATTTGATTTTCCTGTTTTCATTTGTGTCAAGCACTCCATTTCCTTTCAGATTTTACACTTAGGAAAACCAGTGTAATTAACATCACATATTTATTCTTACTTCATTAGTGACATTTACACCTGTACTGTGTTAAAAAATGTGCTAATGTTTTATTTATGATTTTTATAGCCTTACTTATTGCCATCCATGCCATTCATATTTAACGAAGACAGAAACTAATAAAAGCCAGGTATTGGGTATTATTTATCCTTGTCCCTGGCATGATAACAGCTTTAATGAAAAAAGGAATAAAAACTTAGACAGTAGTAATTACTCCAATCACATTTACCTCACAATGCAGATGGGGTATAATGCTGTGCCCTTCCTGTATTCACATCACAGTGAAAAATACACAGCGCTGTCACTAAGCATAAGTCAAGCTGAACAAATGGGTTTTTAATTTGCACCAGAAAATACAGTCCACCCACCGTACCCAATCTTACATGGAAGGTCATTACAAAGACATATAAAAGGTTAAAGCATGCAAGATAGTGGACTCACAGAGATTTGGTGGGGTGAAACGGGTAAGATGAAGCAATATAACAATACACCAATGCATCGGTCAACAAGAATACTTAGCTATGAAAAATCCATACCAGAGAAGTGGCATTATGAAAGGGGAACACATCAAGTGCAGATCAATATGCCTAAACAGAGGCAACAATAAGTTCTCCAGAGATTAATGATGTAGATTAAGGGACAAACCTAAAATAGAAGGATAGTGAAGACTCTGCAGTTGAAAATCGGGATAGATGATTACTAAAACACTAATCTGTTGAATTTGATTGAGGGCATACACAAAGAAAAAAGGGCAAGTATTCTTAACATGTGAGCCTCTCCTGTTTGCAACAACCGTCTGTAAATCAATGATGTGTGAAAAAGAGCTTTTCGGAAAAACTAAATAGAACTAAACGAAAGTGTTTATAGATTGAAGCATTTAAAAATGTTGTTGTAACTTTAGGACAGTTTTAATGTGTTCTTCACATAAAATGTGCTGCTTATAAAGGCAAAGTGAAGATTGAATTTTTAGTATTTTCTATCGTATCATTTCCTCAATCTCAGGATGTACAAAAGTGCATGCTGACTTGGATATGACATGCAAATTCAATATAGCAATGTGGCAGGAATTCTATATGTATTATCAGATGACAATTACCTTAAGATGGGTGTTATACTTCCACATGTAAATGACAAATGGATTCAGAGATTTTGAGTTGCTTACTAAATGTCATGAAGTTGTTTTAATCCAGATTTCCTGACTTCGATGTCAATGCCCTTTGACTTTCCCCACAATTACCTGCTGAATGGGCTTAATTATGGCCTGAATTCTGCCCCCCAAATTTATATGTTGAAGCCCTAAATCCCAGAACCTCAAATGTGGTTATATTTGTAGATTGGGCCTTTAAAGTAGTAATTAAGCTAGAATGAGGTTGTTAGGGTGGATCCTAAACCAATCTGACTGATGTCCTCACGGAAGAGTAAATTCGTGCACACAGTGACACCAGCAGGGTTCAAACACTGAGGAAAGACTATGTGAGGATGCAGTGAAAAGCAGGCCATCTTCAAAGTCAAGGAGAGAGGCTGCAGAATAAATGGAAACTGCTGAAACCCTAGGCTTACATTTGTAGCTTCCAGAACTGTGAGAACAGAAACTTCTGTTGCTGAGGCCTCACACTCTGTGGTATATTAGTGGTGGCAGCCCTAACAAACTAATATGCCCTACCTTCTGATCCAGGTAGCAGATTAAATATTTTAAACACTATATTATTACATTCAGATGATTTTTATTTTTACTGTTAGGATAACAGTAGAAAGACAGAAACAGTATATTTAAATCCCACTGGTTAAGATTGGCTCTCTGCTCTTTAATTCTTATATTCTGTTTACCACTGGTTAAAGCATTCACCTTTATAAACTTTTGTTTTTGCCATTAAAAAGAAAAATAGTAAGTAATACACATGTGGGACACATTAGTTTTAAGAGCATAACTGACATACTATATGTTACCTCCTTGAGTATGTAACCTCACCAACAACTTTTCAGTCAGGCAACAATGCCGGAAGGACTGATTTCCAGGAAGGAAGTGGAGAGGGTATTTCTGTTAAATTGTCAGGATGAGACTATATATAATTAATTATATATGCATGTATAATTAAATATAACAAATAAACTATAAATATAATAATTGTATATGCATATATTTATTTACTATCAGTGAGTGGAACTGATATAGTTCTCTTCTAGGAAGTACCCCTATTCCACCTAGGAACTCACCCTAGTAATGTGCATGGTTTACTCAATTGCATTGTTTTACTTTTACTGTGAGAGTTTTTTCTTTGATAGTAATGAATATGAATTACAGATTCCTGAGACTTTCTTTATGCCACTTCATCTGCATTGACTAATTTCTTTCTTTCTTTCTTTTTAAATTTGCAAACTTGTGGGGTTATTTATAAAACTTGAAAGTATGTATCCCCTAAATACCTCTCTGAATTTTTAGGGATCCTGCACCACAGGTTATGAATCCCAGGAACCTGGAGGAGGATTGTGGAAACTTGCCTTGGACATCTATATAATTTGTATCCCTGCTATCTGTGCTGTGTGGTTTTTGTGTCAATCTGCCAATTCAGGAGCTCCATCTCCTGCAAAACCTTTTACCCACCCACAAGTAATTTTTTTTGTTTTACACTACCCATTTATTGTTATTTCGTGTTGTTGTGCCGTAGCAGTTGTCCCCATTTCCCCTACCCCACCCACTCTCACCTCTCATATTCAACCCTTCCCCCCATGTTGTCTTTGTCCATGGGCCCTTTATACATGTTTCTTGATGACCCTTCCCCTACTTGCCCTCATTATCCCTCCCCCACCTCCCCTCTGGTTACTTTCAGTTTGTTCCTTCTGTCTATGTCTCTGGTTCTCTTTTGCTCCTTTTTTGTTTTGTTGATTAGGTTCCACTTATAGGTGAGGTCATATGGTATTTGTCTTTCACTACCTGGCTTATTTCACTTTGCATAATGCTCTCCCGTTCCATCCATGCATCATAAAGTGTAGGAGCTTCATCTTTCTTTCTGCTGCCTAGCATTGCATTGTGTAAAGGTACCACAGTTTTTTGGACCCACTCATTTACTGATGGGCACTTAGGTTGCTTCCAGCACTTGGCTATTGTAAATTGTGCTGCTATGAACATTGCGGCGCATAGGTTCTTTTGAATTGTTGTTTCAGGAGTCTTAGGATATAATTCCAGCAGTGGAATTGCTAGGTCAAAAGGCAGTTCTATTTTTAGTTTTTGGAGGAAATCCCATACTGTTTTCCACAGTGGCTGCACCAGTCTGCATTCCCACCAACAGTGCACTAGGGTCCCTTTCTCCACAACCTCACCAGCCCTTGTAGTTTGTCGATCTGTTTATGATGGCCATTCTCACCTATGTGAAGGGGTATCTCATTGTGGTTTTAATTTGCATCTCTCTGATGGCTAGTGAAGCCAAGCATCCATATGTCTCTGGGCCCTCTGTATGTCCTCCTTGGAGAAATGTATGTTCAGGTCCTTTGCCCATTTTTTAATTGTATTGTTTGTCTTCCTGGTGTGGAGTCATGTGAATTCCTTATATATTTTGGAGATCAAACCCTTGTCTGAGGTATCATTGGCAAATATATTTTCCCATATGGTTGGTTCTCTTTCCATTTTGCTAATATTTTCTTTAACTGTGCAGAAGCTTTTTAGCTTAATGAAGTTCCATTTGTTTATTATTTCCTTTATCCCTTGCTCTAGGGGCCATATCAGTGACAATATTGCTGTGTGGAATATCTGAAATTTTCCCACTTATGTTCCTCTCTAGGACTTTTATGGTATCACAACTTATAGTTAAGTCTTTTATCCACCTTGAGTTTATTTTTGATTATGGTGTAAGTTGGTGGTCAATTTTCTTTTTCTTTTTGCGTGTAGCTGTACAAATCTCCCAATACCGTTTGTTGAAGAGGCTATTTTTACTCCATTTCATGCTCCTGCCCTCTTTGTCAAATATTAATTGACCATAAAAGTATGGGCTTGTTTTATGGTTCTCTATTCTGCTCCATTGGTCTATGTGTCTATTCCAGCACCAGGCTGTTTTGATTACAGTGGCCTTGTAAAATAGTTTGATATAGGTATTATGATTCCTCCCACTTTGTTCTTCTTTCTCAAAATTGCTGGTGCTATTAGGGGTCATTTATGCTTTCATTTAAATTTTTGAAATGTTCATTCTATATCTGTGAAATATGTCATTGGTATTTTAGTAGAGGTTTTACTGAATGTATAAATTGCTTTGGGTAGTATGGACATTTTGATGATGTTATGTCTTTCAATCCATGAACACAGTATATGTTTCCATTTATTTGTGACTTCCTTAATTTCTTCAGTGTTACATAGTTTTCTGAGTATAAGTCTTTTACTTCCTTGATTATGTTTATCCCTAGGTACTTTATTTTTCTTGTTGCTATAGCAAATGGGATTTTTTCCTAATTTCTCTTTCTGAAATATCAATGTTGGTGTACAAAAACACCTTGGATTTCTGAATACTGAATTTATATCCTGCTGTTTTGCCAAATTCAATTATTAGGTCAAGTAGTTTTTTTGGTGGTTATTTCATTCTAACAGTAAATATGACTTTCAAGATAGGAAACAACCTTGAATTCTAATAATTCTTCTTTTCTAAAAAACAAAGTTGTGGTTTTTGGACGACAGGCAGAGAAACAAAAGCAATTATTCCAAAGCTTTATTTTTTTTTTTAGCACAAGAATCTCCTAGTGGAAAAAATATGTAATACTGAAACAGAAGAAATAGAATAAACCCAATAGTCAAGACATCTACCTCCATTTACCCCCAAAAAATCACAGTTAACACTGATGGGCTTTCCAAAAGAACACAATGGCTTGACCAACCCACCTCAAGTCAGCTCTGAGATAATGCAGCGTTCTAGTCCCCAAAACAGAAAGTACAATGACCTGTGAACACTAAAGTCAGTTAAAAACATATTGAAAACCAGAATCCAATCAGCTATTCAGCATAGGAGAAGTAGTAGTCTTCATACAATCTTTGATATTCTCACTTCTACCTTATTCCTTTAGAAACTTTAAACTCATAAATTATTTAGAGATTTTAGAACTCAGACAGGAGGTTAAAGTAGCTACCTGCCAATTATCTCATTAATCAAAATTGTACAAATATTTTTTTGCAAAAATTCAGTTGACATTTAGTAACCCAATATATTCATACGATGACATTTTACAAAGAAATTGAGGAGCTAAATTCAAACAAAAAAATGTCAGTTGTCCATGGAGTATTCCTACAAAACTCTAGGCTTGTATGTCCCTAGATATATTTCACACACTTAAAAACTATGTAAAACATTATTGAAGAATGCCTGAAAAGGGAAAATAATTTTACCCACTAAATATTCTAAATATAGAAAATACACTAGAACACATTTCCAAGACATTTTGCAAACTGTATTTAATATATAAAACTGTTAGTTTTATATTTGTGTTTTTTGTAATTAAAAATATACAAACTTCTAGTTTTATTAATAATTTTGTCATTTCAAATTTGCTCAGAATTCAAAAATACTGCATGTATAGATCATGAAGCAATATATACTTATAATATTTCTCCATTTGAACTGAAAATATCTTCAATAAGAAATTATATTTGCACAAAGAGAATATATCTTAATAAGGAATTGCTAGACCTCATATGTGTTTGACTATACTAGTATTTACTCTTCCAAGAGTTTTGAAATACCCAATAACTATAAGGTTATATTTTATAAATTAGAATTATAAATCAATATAATACTTGTTAATAAATATATTTTTTAAAAATATTTTATTTATTTATATTTAGAGAGAGGGGAAGGAAGAGAGAAAGAAAGGGAGAGACACATCAGTGTGTGGTTTCCTCTCACACACCCCCTACTGGGGACCTGGCCTGCAACCCAGGCATGTACCCTGACTGGGAATCAAACTACTGACTCCTTAATTTGCAGGCCAGCACTCAATCCACTCAGCCACATCAGCCAGGGCAGTGAATATACTTTTAAATGAAAAATTTTTGCGATGCTATTTTCTAGAGGTTTTGTAATTTGAGCAAAATAAAGGCCTGACCCCTTTAAATGGCAATTGTATATATAATTAGTTATATGTCTATGACTGAAAAATTCTTATTTTTAATTTTAATTGTACTTAAATCTATATAAAAGTCTTTGTGGATCATATGAACAGATTTTACTTATTCAAATCCAGTTTACTTTTTCCTACATGTCCTGATCGTGTGTTTGATAGATTGCAGTTTAAGGGTATCTTTACTTCTTCCATGAACTCTTGAAGAAATCTTTTAAATGGCCTCTTTGTATTTTTCACAGCTTCTCATTTCCAAACTCTCTCACATTTTACTAACAGAGCTATTTCCACCTTGAATTTATTTTTGTGTATGGTGTAAGTTGCTGTTCAAGATAGATTTTTTTGCATGTAGCTGTCCAGTCCTCGCAACACCATTTGTTGAAGAGGTTATTTTTACTTCATTTTATGTTGCTGCCCCCTTTATCAAATATTAATTGACCATAGAGATTTGGGTTTACTTCTGGGCTCTCTGTTCTGTTCCATTGGTCAATGTTCCTGTTTTTATGCCAATACCAAACTGTTTTGATTACAGTGGCCTTGTAATATAGTTTAGTATCAGGTATTGTGACACCTCCTACTTTACTCTTCTATCTCAAAATTGCAGCAGCTATTCGGGGTCGTTTATAAATATAAACTGTGACACCATTAAAGTTCTAGAGGAGAACATAGGCAGGAAAAGCTCAGATATTGCACACAGAAACATTTTTACTGACATGTCCCCTAGAGCAAGGGACATAAAGGAAAGAATAAACAAATGGGATCTTATCAAAATGAAAAGCTTCTGCACAGATAAAGAAAACAGTATTAAAATAAAAAGAGAACCAACTGTATGGGAAAACATATTTGCCAATGATACCTCAGACAAGGGTTTAATCTCCAAGATATATAAAGAACTTACATGACTCCACTCGAAGAAGACAAGAAACCCAATTAAAAAAATGGGCAAAGGACTTGAATAGGCATTTCTCCAAGGAGGACACACAGGGGATCCAGAAACACATGAAAAAATGCTCAATATCACTAGCTATCAGAGAGATGCAAATTAAAACCACAATGAGATACCACTTCACACCAGTCAGACTGGCCATCATAAATAAAACAACAGACAAGTGTTGGAGAGGTTGTGGAGAAAAAGGGACCCTAGTGCACTGTTGGTGGGATTGCAGACTGGTACAACCACTGTGGAAAACAGTATGGAACTTCCTCAGAAAACTAAAAATGGACCTGCCCTTTGATCCAGCAATTCCACTGCTGGGACTATATCCTAAGAACCCTGAAACACCAAACCAAAAGAACCTATGCACCCCAATGTTCATAGCATCACAATTTATAATAGCTAAGTGCTGGAAACAACACTAGATGCCCATCAATAAATGAGTGGGTCAAAAAACTATGGTACATTTACACAATGGAATGGTACACAGCTGAAAGGAAGAAAGAGCTCATACCCTTTGCAACAGCATGGATGGAGCTGGAAAGCATTATGCTAAGTGAAATAAACCAGGCATTGAAAGACAAATGCCATATGATCTCGCCTTTAACAGGAACCTAAACAACAAAACAAAGAAACAAGTAAAATATAACAAAAGACACTGAAATAGAGGACAGGCTGTCAGGGCCCAGAGGGGAGAGGGGAGGGAATTTCAGGGGAGAAGGGAAGGGTTTACAGGAACAAATGTAGAGGACACATGGACAAAACTAGGGGGGTTAGAAATGGGAGGGAGGAGGGGAGGGATGGGTGGGTGGGGTGGAATGGGAATAAAGGATAGAAACTGTACTGAATAAACTAAAATAAAAATTAAAAAAAAAACAGAGCTATTTCCATAATGCAGACATCTGATGAGCCATGTCATTCTTCTGCTCACAAATCTTCAATAATCCCAGATGCCTATGTCAGAGTCCAAAATCCATCTGCTGCCTGTCTCTCTTGCCTGGCTGACACAGCACATCACCATCAGTCTCTTGTTCAGTCCTTCTTCTACTCAGTCCCCATGGCTCTCTACCCGATCCAAGATAACATTTAAAAAGGATAGAAAGATATTTAAAGCCCTGCTTCTCAGCACACACACACATTCATAAACCTTTCTGTGTGCTTACACCCACCCCCCACACACACAACCAGTGATCATAGTGAATTATACTTTTTGTTTCTCAGGATACTCCTTCTATTGTCCTTTGTTCAAACCACAGTCGACTTCCTACCTATTTTTAAATATCCCGTACATACATTTTTTTGTCTCCACGCATTTGACCCTTTTAATGTGGTGCCATACTCATGCAACTCTGTGGCTCAGACACCACACATAATTCAAAAGGCAGTCTTTCTGTAACCCTTTCCATGGCATTTGCTTATTATTGTTGTAAGAATTGTGCTTCCATAGACTTTATTTTTATCAACCCTTATAATATTCACCCTCATTATTTTTGATATCATACTGATAAATTCAACTGTCTTCATAATAGTATAAACATTATAAAAGCCAAAATTATTCCATTCATTTTTCTCTCTTCCACAGTGTGATAATTCAAATGTTTAATGAATGAAATGGAAGTACCTATCTTATTTATTTCAAACAATTACTATAAAAGTATCTGTCTCCAGAATCCATATACTTAATATAATCCATTTCATTTATATTTTAAAAATAAATGAAATTAAAAACAATTATAGAAATAGTATATGTATTTCAGAACTCATATTTTCTTTAGAGATATGGCAATCACTTTGACATCAAGAATGAATTAAACTTAGTAGAAGACTTAAGAATGTACCATGAACCTTGTCAATCCTCATTAATTCACATAAAGATCATTATCATTAGCTTTTAACTATCTCTGCAGATCTAGAGACACCTTGAAGAAAAATTGTGCAGTATGTCACAACCTGATCAAATGTTCTGAAACAATGTTTTGTACTTACATTTTCTGAGCAACTGTCCTAACTCTCCTGTCTAAATCATATAGCCCCACTAAGACCCTGGCTTTTCAAACCTCTCTTAAACTAGTCTATGTGTCTCCTGATTTATCAGTCAGTACTTCCCTAAGAGAATTCTTCACATTAGAAGATTGATCTAATATTTTCTCCATAAAACACACACAAATCCCTGGCTCTGCTCCATTGCTTCGTTCATGCTTCCACCAGGAATGTCCTTGTGTTTTCTCTCCTCTCATTAAATGTGAACTCTCCATGGAAATTTCACTTAACTGGAGTAGTCCACAGTGATGTTTCTGTACCCTGAATTTATTACCTGACTACTAATTAGTCAAATAAACTATGTTTCAGTCCAACCTTTTTTTTTTATTATTTCAGGGAAGTGCTTTTTCTGCTCAAATTAATTTTCAGCAATGATTTTTGCACATTTTAATTTCTAAGCTTTTTAATATGGTGCTTATGTATAGCTTTAAAATAATTTGCAGAAATATAAGTACCTGCTTTAAAACATCTGAGAATAGGATTATTTCTCTTTTTTATTTATCATGTGCTTCATGGATAGCTACTGAAATAAAATGTGGGCTCTGAGCTCCAAGAGCTTATACCCTAGTAGCAAGAACAAATAAATAAATTGAAACCAAGTACTGGATGTGGTAATGAATGTGTACAAGCTGAATTAAGAATAATTTTAGTAAATTTTAAAACTTTAGGAGGGAGGACATGCATGAGTGGTATCCCTCAGCGAATCTGAAAATGTAATTTGCCAGACAGGAAAGATCAGAAAGACATTTTGACCAAAATTACCAAAAGTAAAAAGAAAAAAAGGAGAATCAGAGGAAATATGATTGTTTTGTTCATAGAAATATACACACTTCCCATTCTTTGTACATTGTCTGACACATAGATATTGAAAATTGATAATTGAATGAATAATGATTAAAAGAGTGCATTACAAGAATTTTTGCAGGGTTCAGATAATAATGAACTCAGTGAACAGTATGTACTAAATTCTTGAGCTATACTAAATTGTACATAACTCATCACAACTTTACCAGATAGATATCTCCATTTTACAAATCAGGAAACTGAGGCCCAAGGAAAGGACTATGTTTAAGTTTGAGATAGGTTGAGAAGCAAAGCTTCATACTCAGATTTATCTAAATCCTAGCCATA
>CM052540.1:177519540-177684093 GCA_028533065.1 Trachops cirrhosus
GCTGGTGTAGCTTAGTGGATTAAGCGCGGGCCTGTGAACCAAGAGATCACGGTTCGATTCCCAGTCAGGGCACATGCCTGGGTTGTAGGCCAGTTCCCAGCAGGGAATGCACAGGAAGCAACCATACATTGATATTTCTCTCCCTCTCTCCTTCCCTTCCCCTCTGAAGATAAATAAATAAAATCTTTAAAAAAAAAAATAAATAAATAAATCCTAGCCATATATCTTTGCTATATTTCTTCCTATCTCTCAACTTGCCAAGGGATTGTGAAAGATGATGACAAATGTAGGCAAATGCAAATAGTTGAGTTACAGGGCGCTTACAAAACAAAGCCCAGAGTTATAAAGAGGTAGTAGACACCACAGTGTGAGACATTGGGACAGCCAAGTTAAAGCATGGACTTTATTTTATGGGGTGTGTCATGCTATTGAAGAATTTAAAGGACATTTGTGTATGTTAGATCTCATTATACAAATTGTGTGAAAAGGACTAGTGAGGGAAGTGATTGGAAAGAGCAAAAGAGTTAGGAACATATAAAAGTATAATAGCTTTGGAGAGGAAAAATAATGGTCCCTGTAATAAAATTTAAAATACAAAAGTTTTATTGGGCATTGGTAATTTAATAAGAGTGATTATTATAGTGAAGTTATAAAAACAGAAAATGGCATGCAGTGAATAAAGTCTACTATAAGTAGAATGTTTTTTGAAATAACTTACTTGTCCCCTGGCTGGTGTGGCTCGGTGGATTGAGTGCCAGCCTACAAACCAAGGGGTTGCTGGTTCGATCCCAGTCAGGACACATGCCTGGGTTGTGGGGCAGGTCTCCAGTGGGGGTTATGCAGGAGGCATTTGCACATTGATGCTTCTCTCCCTCTCTTCTTCCCTTCCCGTCTCTCTAAAAATAAATAAATAAAATCTTTTAAAAAAACAGCTTGCTTATAAAAATATAGAGTAAAACAGGAAATTGTCCAGATTGATATTATAAAAAATAAAGAATGAAAGCATAACATTAATGAACATTAATTAGGATATAATTTGTCATCTGAGTTTTCAAAAGCATGACTATTTCCTGCTAGTTCAATGAGTGCTAAATTTTACAATAGAGAAAAATGCTCTATTGATAATATCTTTATATTACCTTTTCTAGTAACATGTTTTATTTCAGTGTACAATTAATATTTTTATTTTGGCTGCTCAGAACTGTGGGCCTCCTTTCTGTGTATAGAGAATTTTTATCTTAAACTCTTGGTTGAAAAAACAGGTTTCTTACTGACTAGGGTGCAGTCACTAGATCAAGTCTCAGTTTTTGAACTAAGCAAATCATGAAACTTCAGTCAGGACAGAAACATATATTTGTGAGTCATGGCTGTGGCAACAAATTCAAGTTCCCAGAGATGGCATTAGGGTCAATGTGTGTTATAGCATTTGGTGTTTAATAACAGCTATGTTAGCCATAAGGAGGAAAAAATGTATTCTTACCTGTGGATGCTTATAATTTCCAGTGTTGCTTTAAGCCACCTCCAAGCCTATTTCTCCTGAACTATTATTTCTTTGACATCTTCATTTTATTTATGGTAAATTAGCTAAAATCTGCTTATTTTACTTTAATCTAAGAGGCTTACCTAATCTTTTTTTTTTTATTTTTAAAGTTAATTGCAGTTTTAGGTTAGCTCTTTCTGAGTTGCATAAAGTTCCCACATTCTCTTCCTCATCATCATCCACATATCTGATCAGAAGCTATTAACATATTGAATTAGTATAGTACAGTTCTAGCTTGGTACAATTGAGGAGCCAATGTTGATTCATTATTATTAACTAAAGTTTACAGTTTACATCAGGATTCACTCTTGGTATAGCATATTTGGTAAGTTCTGGCAAAAGTATGATGACATGTGTTCAATATTTCAGTGTCATACTGAGTAGTTTCACTGCCCTAAACACCTTCCATGTTCACCCTATTCATTTCTCCCTCCTATATCCTGAAGCCCTGCCAACCCTGGATCCGTTTACTGTCTCCATATTTCATCTTCTCAGAATGCCATCTAATTGAGACCATACAATATATGCCTTTTCAGATTGACTTATTTTATTTAGCATTAAGTTCCCTCCATGTCTTTTCATGGCTTGGTAGCTCACTTCTTTATATACTGAATCATATTTTATTGCCTGGCTGTACCACAGTTGGATTATCCATTTACTACTGAGGGACAACTTGGTTGTTTCCAGGCTTTCACAATTATACATAAAGCTGCTATAAACATTCATGTGCAGGCTTTTGGGTGAACATAAATTTTCAACTCATTTTAGTAAATACCAAGGAGTGTGATTGATGCAACTAATTCCCTTTTATACTAGGTAATAAATTAATATATTTTATGAATAAAAAATTGTCAAGATAGGGAAATACAGTCGATTCTCATTACTCACAGCAGTTGTATTCTTTAAAGTCTTGGAGAACGTAGAATTAGTGAATACTGAACCATTGCTTTTAGGGGAAATCCAGGATTAACTCTTCTGGTTGCATTTCTGTCAATCAATCAAAAGATAACTTTTTGTTATGTGTGTTTCTGTGTTTGAGCACTTTATTTTATATAAAGGATATATATATTTCTAGTTTGTGTGTGTGTGTATATATATATATGCACATAAACACATGGAGTTGATTTGTTAACATTGAACTCACATTCAACAGCACTATACCTCATGCTTAAATTAAGCCTATCTAAAACACCTATTTTTCTCCATAAGGCAAATTTCACTCACTATACTTGGGGACCATTGAAAAAAATGCTAAAAGTGTGTCACTAAATAGATCACAAAAAGGACACTTGTTTACAGTATGGGAGCTAACAGAAGAAGGAAGAGAATCACATATTCAACCTCAGCGGGCAACAAGTTCAACAACTTCAAGATGGGTGTCGGGTGACTCTAGTTTTTCCCTCTTTGAGCATACATGTAAATGATCATCAGTGTACCACAAGTACTGGTTTTGGGGTTACACACTAATTTTAGTAAGTTAGCAAATTCACAAATACAGAATCTATGAATTTTGAGGATCAACCCTGTGAACTGCTAGAAAAGTTCCAAAGCTTATAATGGAGATTGTTTATCAAACACTTTTAATGTGAACTTTTCTCTAGCAATTTTTTTATCCAGTACTGTAACGCAAGAAGAATGCTGAAATATTTCATATTAATCTGAACAGAATAAGAGTTTGAGCAGCTTCACCAGAAATGGAAGTATTTATTTATTGTATTTTGAATATTTATGGCCAACTGTTATGCAATTGTAGATTATCTTATCCATGACTTTGTAATGATGCAGTCCATGAATATAATGTCACTTGCATGAAGTCATGTGATTTTTATTACTGAATTTTGTAAATTAACAGTTTATTAGAATTTGAACATTTTTTTATTCAAGAGGTACTATAGGAAAGCTCAATTATAAAATGCTCATATAGATTTGGCTCACTAATTACAACATAATTTCTTCAATATATTTCCATATTTTTGATTTATCCTTTTCAAAGACAGACACATTCCCCATGAATATGTCAAATATTGAAATATTTTGTAAAGTCAGATTGAAGTAAGCTATCTATAATAAATCTAAATATTATTATAGATTATGTAAATACATTTACATTCCCAAATTCAATTATATTATTGAAGTCTCAACACTAATTATATGAAAAAAATATAAATTATACACTAATAAGCCCTGGCTGGTATAGCTCAGTGGACTGAGCATGGGCTGCTAGCCAAATGGTGGCAGTTTTGATTCCCAGTCAGGGCACAGGCCTGCGCTGTGAGCTGGGTCCCCAGTGGGGGCCATGGGAGAGGCAACCACACATTGATGTTTCCCTCCCCTCCCCTTTCTCTAAAAACAAATAAACAAAATGTTTAAAAATATTATACACTAATGTATTAACTTTCTAAAAGTAATATGGTTCAATAGTTGAAAATCAAGCTGTTTACTTTGTTCTACATTCCTATTTGTTGCATTACTTCTGCAGTACAAGGCCCATGTATTGAGGCCTTTCAAACTGTACTGAATTGGAATTCTTTAACTAGTGGCACATAGGGTTTATGACTGTCCAAGCCATTTTTGGTAACTGGAAGACCAGGCCTTCACAAATGGTTCATTATCAGGGCAGTGTCTACAAAAGAAACTGAATTATGTATTCTTTACCTCAACAATATATTCTGAATTTTAAAACTGAAGAATCTCAAAAAGTCAACAGAATGTGATCATAGAATTACGTAAATATGGATATCAAACATTTCTAAGAAATTATACTACATTAGGCATTATCTATTTATAGTACTCAAATATATGCAATTTTTGAAATAAGATTTATTTTAAGTAATATATGAATATTTAACCTGTTTGATTTAGAAGTGTGTTTTAGAAGAAACTGATAGAGGATTAAATTGAAAACCTTAACTTTTTTTGACTATCTAATATTTGAAAATGTTATGATTATCCACAAAATGGCAATCTCTTCAGTCACATTAGCACTTAAAATGTGATTTCTTCTTTCATTATCTGCTTCAGATCTTGTGCTTCCAGAGCGATAAATCCTATAAAGAGTAGAGATATTCTAAACTTTGACAGTTCTGCTGAACTTGTTGTTTCTCCCTCTAGAGTTTTATAATAATACACTCAATTAGCCTCTTTGTCCCAGATTTCATGGAATAATTGCTAGAACTTTATTGGGTGCTTATGAGTCAGAAGTGTTTATTCTGTTAGAGACTGTTTTCTGGACAGTTTAATGCATTTCATGCAAAGTAAAAAAAGTAAATTTAAAGTGGAACAGAACTAATAGTTCTAATTTTTTAATTACTACTTCACATTCACATCAAGCATGTATAATGCACATGATTTTCTTATAACAACATTCTTCCTCATAACCACTTAGTATAATTTTACTATTTTCAACATTATTTATAACCAACATATGTTGCTTTTGAGGCTCATCCTTTTTTATTTTCAAAGACACTATTTTATTAATAAATACTATTCACATTCATCAGCAATACCATTTTATGAATTGAATTTAATGGAAAAAGGGGGTTAGATGAAATACCACAATGGATATATGCATATGATGACATCAAATTCTATTTGCATTTGTCATTCTTGAAAAAACATTAACTAGTGGATGTTTAGTAATCTTCTATAAATAAAGATTGGTTTTTAAAGTATCAGTAAATGTTCTGCTCTTTTGGTAAGCATTCCACCAATTTAATAAGATATAAAGTTAAATAGAAGATTTGCTTACTAAAAAATGAGAAGGGTTTAGAACCAAAACATGCCTAAATATGCACAAAAATATGTCCTTATCTAGAAGAACATATATCATTGGCAGAAATAGTCATATTAAAACATCTTTATATTTCAAAGAGCTAGATAAAAGAGCCACAAGAATATTAAAATAAAAATCTTTTGCATTGGTGGAAAAGATTGCACTAGCTTGTAAAGGAAGGATATTTTAAACTTTTATAATTAGAATCTATTTTTAAGTAGTGTCCCTGTTGCTGTTGGGAAAGATGAAGACCTCGAGAGAGTTCAGAAAGAGATGAGCTATCCCAATGCATTTGCCACAACCCCCAGCAGGGACTACTCTCGTCTGATTAACACGACAGCAGGGTCTCCCCTCTAGCGCACAGCTAACTGCCTTAATCAGGAGGAAAGTAGCCAGACAAAACAGAATTTCTTGGACATTTAAAATTAAGAATCCGGACTTCCTTTATGTAGGAATGAGTAAATTCATAATTCTATACATCTCTAAGGAATCCAAATCAATAGTAGCCTCAAACATTTTTTAAATTAATTTAAAAGGAATTAAAGGTGACAGTTTCAATAAAATAAAACAAACTATGTGAAAGGTTTTATTTGTTTCATATAAAGGAAATATTTGAACTAGTTGATTCTTCTTTTGTGGTTCATTTGTGCTCCAATCAAGACATGGCTTGAAATCATTTCTTCAGTTGTTGAGAATCATGGGTGTGGTGAACTGCTTTGTAGAAGATTTGAGTTTTTCTACTGATGCACATTTATGAGATTTCACAGATATTGAAATGTAATGCAAAATTAAAATGCATATATTTTGAAATGCAAATATATATAGAAATGTATATATTTTGGAATGTAAACACATGTGGCAATCCCAATGTCAAGCCTTTTTTCATTGAATGCTATGCTTCAGATTAGTCAGATATTACTTGAAATTCTATTATAGAAGGTTGTTTTTTAAGCTATTTTCTTGGTTTTATTTCTGTTTTTGAAGTTCATCTTTTCTTGAATTATTTATAGTCAATTAATTATCTAGCATTGTCCTTTAATTTCAATAATGACAATTTTAATAATGTGTTAGTGTTAGTAGATATATTTAATGACAGGTATAAAATGACTAATTAGAATAGATGTTCATCAAACATAATGTGCATTTTCTAGTCAATGATACTGCTATATTTGGCTGAGTTTTCTAAATTTTAGTTTATTTTTTCAATATTGATGCTTATCGGTATAAAGCTATGTATTATATTACTGACATATAATACTCTTCCCCAAACAGCAGAAAGCAATATAGAATAAAGTGCAATACAAATGGATTTGTTGATAGTTGAGTGATCTGTAGTCCATAAACCCTGAGCAAGATGTGACCCAGACTAGATAGAATGTTTTTGTCAACTGGTGTATCAGTTTCCTAGGGCTACTATAACAACGCACCACAGATAGTGTGGCTTAAAACAACAGAAATACATTCTCTCACAGTTCTAGAGGTTAGAAGTCCAAAATTGTTATTGGTAAACGGTGTTCTCTCTGAAGTTACTAGAGGACAACCTGTAATTTGCACTTGGTTTCTGATGTGGGACAATCTTTGGTGCTCCTTGGTTTGCAGATAAGTGATTCCAATCTCAGCCTTTGTCATCATGTGGCATTTTTCCTTTGGGTCTATTTTTGTGCCTCTCCTCCAGCTATAAGGATACCAGTCCTATGTTGTCTGATGTGAAATTGGATCTGGGTCTGCTAGGTGGTCTGGAAATGGGTTATTTCAAAGTCACAAGAAAATAATTTTTGGGAAATCAAGCATAAGATGATTTAAGGTATAGTAGCAAGATTTAATGGAAGGGCATGCAGGCATACATGCCACTGAAGATGGTTCTGCCCTGCCTCGTCCATTACCAAGTGGCTCAGCTCCATCTTGCTGTGGAAATTCAGCCTCTCTGACCATAGACCCACACTTGTTCCCACCAAGGCCAGGACAGTGTCTCATTTCCCCATCTGCACCTTTGCTGCCAAGACCCAATGGCACCTATGTTGTAATCCATTGCACTTGGGCCCAAAGGCTGCCACCCCCAGTCCCATGTAGCTGATGTAGAGAGAGAACACAACTGGGGCCTTTGTTAAACTGATTATATCTCCTTGGGTTCAGGAAGGGGCAAGCTTTCTTTTAAACTAACAGATCTTCTTAATCTTTGGGTTTGTCCAAGGCTCTCCCCCTATCCGATCTCTTTCCTGGATCTTCTGGGGTTTTACGCTGTTTTCCTACCCAATTCTTTTCTCAGGCTAGGCTCCTGCCCTTTATGGTCACCATCTTGATTCTATAGCACATGGACCCAGCAAACAAATTTTCCCTTTTCTGTTTATTTCCCACTCTCAATAGGGGTGAATAGGCCAGTTATTCCCTGGGGAGATTGAAAAACCTCATTCCTGCCTGCTTAGAGATTAACTTCCCTTTGGTGGAGGGTGAAGCTTTCCCCTAGAATGCCTGTGAAGTAGTAACTCCCTCCTTAATCTGGCTTGATTGGATGTCTGGACCCCTTCTATTTTGTTAATATTTAACCAGCTGCCTATTATAATAAGGGCACAACCTATTACAGACTGACATCATCTTAATGTAACTAATTATATCTTCAATGATCTTAGTTTGAAACAAGATCATATTCTGTGGTATTGGGGCTTAAGTATTTGCCATACAATTTGGGAGATACAATTAAAACTATAACAATGGGCTTACTCATAAAACCTTGCAAAATGTATAGCTTTTAACTGTCAGAGACATCTTAAGAAGACAACAATTCAACATGTGGAATTGCTAATTTAATAGCCTAGCCTTTCCAAATACATTACTCCCTTACAGAGCACCATAGCTAAATTTTTGGATTGCTTGTCAACACACAAGTCTCATGGTAGGCCATTTACATTTCATGTTTATAAATGAATTGAAGGGAAATCTTTCCTAAAGGAGCAACCAGACCTTGTGTAGGGTGGGACAATGAATGGGAAATAATATTATTCAGAGTCACTACAAGAGAAGATTATATATAAATGCCAATAATAACATGAGAGGAATGTTCATGAAAGAGGAAAATAAGTATTAAGGACAGATTTTTAGATCCTAAGTCATTAAAGGTATTGGTTTAGGGAAAAATAATAAAAGATTTTTTAAAGATACAAAAGTTAATGAGGATGCTGAGTTGAAATAAATAAAAATAGAAAAACATTGGAAGAAGAATCATTAAGGGAATAAAAAAGCTAAAATGCGATATGAAAATGAAATTGAAGACAGATGAATAATAACTTCTTTAAGAAGAGATGATCTTAGTTTTAAAGATGTTAAATTTTACTTAATGACTTTCTAAGAAAGACTAGATGCCATACTTGTTCCAAGCTATGTGACTAAGCTTTGTGATTACACAGTGCATATCAACTGCAATCAGCCAAAAGCACTTTAATGAGAACTCTAGTTCAGAAACAAGTAGTGTTTCAGAGGATGATGCAAAGTCTCACAGAGGAAGTGCAAACTATACAAAGCAATCATCTTAGAAATGAAGAATTTTGCAAAACATCAACAGCTGCAAATCATGCCTGATGATATGGAATCACATTGAAATAATAAATTATCTTCTGAAGATGAAAAATAACAATTTCTGTAATGATAAATTTTGTTTTGAAATGGATTTGCACTGAATCATTTTCATAATTATGTACAGACTTCATTTCACTACAGGAGGTCTTCAGCCATAGCAATGAACTTGGAGACTCTTTTAAAAATAACAATTTCTTTATTTGAAACAAAGATACTTTGATGTAATAGGCCAAAGAGTTAATCAATTTTACAGTTTGATATTAATTTTATAATTTATTATTTGCATATATTATTTTATAAAAATAATATCTTGTTTTTAACTATATCAAGAAGAATAGGTTAAATTGTTCTGTTACAAAAAGATACATAACAATTTTAGTGGTATAGTAAAACAATGTTTATTTCTCATTCTTTTACATATATTCCTCTTCTGATTTCAATCAACTTTCATTTCTTATGTTTTTATATATCTATTCTTAGATTCTGTGTTTCTTATTCAACCTAACAGTTAGTATTTCTAATATATTTATTTGGAATATTTAGTTCAATTAGCGATGTTGTGTGAGTTTTCTTCAATCTTATGGTCCATTTATTGTTGAGATTTTCTCCAAGCAGCAAACTCTGAATTTTGCAATATCTGACTGTTTGCAGCTGTTTTATGCTTATGTTTTCTAACCTTTTCTATTTTTATTTGGAGGACAAAATTCCTGGTTTTTTAGTTTCCTTGTATGTCAGTTCTCTCCCCTTCTGTGTATTTTATTATATGATACTTAATTTCCCCCTCCCTTTTATTTCCTTCACTGCATCATCTCCAACATATGCCATCTCTTCTCTAATTCTTCTCCAGAATCACAGCTTTTCCAAAACTGCCACTATGACTTCACATTTTCAGGCTTTTAGCTCATGATCAGGTCTGTGAATACTATGGACTACCGATTCCCAGTCTATGTTCAGTACGTTTACATTCATTATTTCACTTTCTGAGAATGACTTAGTGTGTTCCACCTAAACATTCTGCTCCCATCTTTTCCTTGTCATGGAGTCTTCCCAGCATCCCCTTTCTTTTTTCTATTTTTCTTAAGATTTTATGTATTTTCCTTTAGAGACAGTGGAAGAGAGGGAGAAAGAAAGGGAAAGAACACTGATGTGGGGGAGAAATGTTGTTTGGTTGCCTTTCCAGGGCATCCTGACTGGGGAGCGAATCTGTAACCCAGAAATGTGCCCTGCCCAGGAATCCAAGGACAGCCTTTTGCCTTGTGGGCCTACGCCAAACCCACTGGACAACACTGACCAGGGCAGCATCTCCATTCAAGCTTTCTGTACTGACAGGCCGAGAACCTCATGGCTGCTGTTCACAGTTGAGATTTCCCTGTTTTCTTCTGTGTAAAGATTAACTTGGGTTGCTGTGTTCTCTGTCTCCTAGAAATGTTAATGGTATTTGTTGCTTTCATTGATTGTATCATTGTTTCAGAAACAAGAAAAAGATTCTGAATCAGGCTGTTGTGATTGTTCTCCATGATGAAATGTCCTGTAACAAAAATATCATTTTAATGAATGACTGAAGCCAGAGAAAAAGTAGAATATTAACATATAGGCACTAGGGTCACACATAATTATTAATCTTTTTTTAAGATTTTATTTATTTATTTTTAGAGAGGGGAAGGGAGGGAGAAGGCAAGGGGGAGAAAAATCAATGTGTGGTTGCCTCTCATGTAGTCCCCACTGGGGACCTGGCCTGCAACCCAGGCATGTGCCCTGACTGGGAATCGAACCTGCAATACTTTGGTTTGCAGCCCACGCTCAATACACTGAGCTACGCCAGCCAGGCCCTGATTATTAATCTTTAACATCAAATTTGGTCCTAGCTTCTTGAAATAGAAAATTTAGACTAATAAATTTTTACTGTTGTTTGGGAAAAATAATGTTTCATACCTCAGAATAAAAAATTAAACATTTCCCAACTCCTAAATCTGAAAGAAATTTCTTACTGGTACCTATATGGGATATATTGAATGACAAAGTGAATAATAAGTGCTAGGACAATTCTATTTTTTGTATTATTTATATCATAGTTTGTATTTACAGAATAAAATCAGGGTGATATTTTTCAAGTATCTAGCATAAGGTTCATATATTTATTTTTCACCCTCACCCAAAGACATTTTTTCATTGCATCCAAAGAGAGAGGAAGGAAGAGAAACATTGATGTGAGACAGAAACATCAATTGGTTGTCTCCCATATGTGCCCTGACCAGGAATCGAACCAACAACCTTTTGGTTATGGGACAAAGCTTCAACCAACTGAGCCACACCAGCCAGGGCAAGTTCATATATTTAAACAGTTATAGAGCACTAGTAACAATTAGGTATTATTAGCTCTAAGAGTATTTTAACTACATAACTTTGTTGTCAGAACTCCCTGACTTTGATGAACCTGCGAGGGGACATATCCAGACCTTCAGCATAGAATATTCTTACAACAGCTCATCAGCATAACCCTAGCTGCTTCATCAGATGGATACATTCCAGGTTGAGTCAATGTGCCAAGTAAACAAGTGATGACTTCTGCTTTCTTCAAATTCTAGATGGGAGACTTTTTTCTTCTTTTAGACTTGGACAATTTATTCAAATATTTATATATTTGAATATTTATACATGCATATGCATATTTATTTATGTATACAGTCATCTTCCAACCACAAAGATCCAGTTATGGGCTGAAGGCAAGGCCAAAAGAAATAAAAATAATAGGTCTTTAATGTGAAGGACACCTCAAAATGACTCTGAATTCCTCCCTAAAATACTGAATAAGTGACTAAATTTCCATACTGATTACACTACTTTGAGCCAAATTTTCTGTTTACTTGCAAATATCATCCTGAGTGAAAACAAAGAAAAAAATTGTATGACTCAATCCTACATATAATTTATGGGCATAAAAAAGCATAGCTTGTGTAAAACAATTACTTTAGGGGATAAACTAATAAATTTCAAATATTTGGGGCTTTGGTATAAAACCCAAAACTCAAAATTGTGTTCCAAAGTGTATTTCTGACTATAGTGTTTCTTATAATATTTAGTAATAATAAATGTGTGATTATATATTCAAATGAGAACATATGATCATTAAAAAATACAAAAAAGAACATGGAAGTAAGTAAAAAAGAAAATTATTCACAAACTCAAACCAAAATCACAAGATATAATGTGGTGCACAAGCTTCAGAGATTTAATATCTTCAAGAAAAATACTGTACATGCTAATAGAGATTTGTATACTTATCACTTGTGTTGTACCTATTTTCTACTACATGGATTGTTTATTAATCTATAAGGATACATCCAACTGATATGGATTAAGGATCATGAATAACTAGAGGCCTAGAGTTGAAGGCTATTAATTCTGATACTCATAGTGCCAAGACTGAATCTGGCATCAGTGAGGAGTTGGCTGCTATAGTTTATTTGCTAAGTGAGTTTGAGTTATCAGAGAGCAATTACTCTGAAAAATACATATGAAAAGGCACCACACACTTAAATAACCTGATGATAGGGAGACAGAAGAATAGAGATGACCCAAATAACTGTACCCAAAACTATTAAGTACAAGAATAAAATAAAATATCTTTTATCTTCTCTTTATTTTAGAGTCAAATGTGACTTATATGATATTTGGATACATCTTAAACTTTAAAAAATATACAAATTTTCTATTCCAGAGAAATCACTTAATAGATTAGTTTCATGATAGCTTGTTTTAAAAACATGGATTAAATGGTACTTGAAAATTATATTAGTTTTAAATTAAGATTCAAGTACTTCAAAGCATATTTATTGTACAAATTATTTCAATAAATGATTAGAATATTATCTTTATAAATGTTACCTATACAAGTTATTTCATATATATTTTTAATTGCAATAATTATTATAATTGTGAAATTTTTAGGGGACTATTTCCCAGTAAGGATTTGTTAGCAGAAAATATAGTTAGATAATATTAAAATTCATCATATCATGAGCTACTTACCATGGGTATCAGTATTCATACTTTACCTTAAATTTTTGTAAGCCTGTAACTGAATGTAAATTAGCCAGATCTTTTTTTACGTGACAATCTTTTCTATTTGAAGCACTATATTTATATATGTAACAAACAATAATTTTAGAAAAAATTCCAATCTGTTCTTTAAAAATTAAGCAACAACTCACTAATACCTATGTTTTTATTTTAGTATGTCAATCTTACTATGTTAGTGAGAGTCATGTTAAAACACTGATATGTTTGTGTATTTGCTTATATATATTAGTTTCATTGTCTAAAGATGTTTGGATAGAAGCAATGAGGATGAAGGTATTTCAGATCCCAGCCATGCACAAAGACCACGCAGAGCTGAGAGCAAGTAGAGAACTGCTCTCTTCCTCTGTGCTGTCATCCCACACACGGACAAGCCTTTGCAATGAAAGAATATAACTCCTCGCACAAAATTAGCCAGTACAAACTGATAAAAGAATGAAATAAAATGTGTTCTGCTGAAAGACATGATCATTGATCTATAATTCATTCTATCACTACAGATTTGTTAGTGTAACGAGTTAGTCAAATCATTCCATCCTCCCACACCATTCTTAAGGGGCAAAGATGATGGTCTCAGACCCATATGAATCTTTTAGAATATACTTGTTCGAGTTTGATTAGTTCAGTCACAAGAAGAATGAAAAGGTTTATAAGGCCTCAATGGAATTTACTAAAAATACTATTTAAAACATTTAAACCAAATTTTATATGTGGTGACTTTTTAAAACAAAGTTTTAATGTTTGAACAAAGTTCATTAACTTAATGGACAAGGTTCAATCATCTATTATTAATTGGTGTTGAATACGAAGGACATGCTTTTTAATAATGGAGTAGTTATAATATCAGTTATTTGGGGATAATATCTGCTATATTTTAAAGACTCCCAATCCAACCCAGTAAAAAAATTCTTGAATCAGAGAGCCAGCTAAAGCTGTAAAACATGGTGTACATTGTTTCTTCTTATGTGACTTTATGTAACTAGCAATGCTGATATATTGTATAATATATATTTTTAATCTCTCTCTTGCCATATATAATATATAAACAATACAGTCTACAGCAATACATATATGAGCATAGCTATATCTATAGATCTTTATATCTATCTAACCATCTCTTTCTCTCTATCTTATAGACTGTTAGCTAATACTAATTGTCATAAAAATGGTACTCAAAAAGCAACCCCCAAACTAGCTGCTTAAAGTATAATTCACTGTCATAGGCATATACAATGGCTGACTGTAGATAGAAAATGCTTGGGCTTATCTAGGAGGTCTACTGAGCTTAACTAGACTTTCTCACTCTATTGGATTTGGGTGTGATTTTGTTTGTGTCTCTCACCTACCTTTTGAGTCAAGTAAACTAGCTTTGACATGTTTTTATATAGAAACAGCAGCGGTAAGAGGGAAAATGGAAACAAGTGAAGCCAAGAGTCAGCCTGGCCTGTCATCATGTCTGCCCTACTCTAATGATTAAATTAGGTTATGGAGTTGAATCCAAAGTCAAGGGAAAGGGAAAGTCATCTCATCACTTAATGTGAAATACTGTAAGTTAAAAGGCATAGGTAATAGTTTCAAGTGAGGGGAGAACTGAGATATGTAATGCAGTTTGATTGACTTCAAATGACTGGTTTCTAGTGACGTAATCACTGGAAATAAAAATTCAAGTTGTTTTTATCCTCTTTGCCTCCTCAGTTTTCTTAGAGTATATTATGTCATCTTGTGTTAATACTGCTGTAGTTTCCTCAAAATTCACAAATCAGGCAAGTCTATCATTTTAATGAGATTAAAATTATTATTTTTTTAAAGAAAACAGGTTGAAAAAGTGAAATGCATCTACTTGGGGGGAAGTGACTCTGACATGTTAGTTTTAGTAATAATTGTTAATACTGAACATTATATATGGCACAAAAGCGTACAAATGTAGATATTATAACATCATTACCCAATTCTCTTCTTGGGAAATAAGGTAAAGAGTTTAAATGAAGTTGGCTAGGTTACATGGTTAAGAATCATGCTTTAACTGCTAGGAGGTACTTTCTCCCATAAACAAAGAAACATTCATTATCAAAATGTGCACCTTCAGTGAGGTTTAGTGTATAACACATGAGTTTGGAGTCAGCTAGACTATATAAACTTCATCTCTAATTATTAATAACAAGTACTTTGGCAATTTTCTTAAGATGTCTGGATTTTGTTGAGTGCTAATAATAATAGTATCTATATTTTAGAGATTTTTTAGGGTCATATAAGATTCTTATAAATTATTTAGAAGAGTGCATGACATGTAGTGAGAAAACATAAGCTAATCACTACTATTGTTATTATTATCCTAGATTTCAGGAAACATTTCAAAACTTTCTAAGCAATTCATTAATGAGAAAAGCTAAAACATTATGGCATTCACTGTTGTATGATAGCTATTTATTCTTTTCTGTTCTTTTTTAATTTCCAAAAAATTTATGTCATGAAACTTTTCTTTACGCCTTGAGTTAGATTTTCCAAGTGGGCCTCCGCTTGCCATATTTAAAAGAAAATCTTTGAGGTTTGCTGGAAACAATGGGAATTGTGAATAATTTCAAGGAGTTTTGCTTATTTTAGTTGATGAAACAAGTGAGATAAAATGTATTATTACCTTCTATTGATGAGAGACTGTGTGGTAATGAAAATGTTGCAAACGAGAGGGAAGAATTAATGATATAGAAGGGAAAGCAGAGACTTGCTGAAGTGACATCCTTGAAGAGATGAGAGGAAGGGAGGGATAGATTTCAGATGAAGGAAGGATGTTCTACAATGACTATGGTATTCAGCAATTATGCAGAGTTGTTTATGCAGACATTGTTAAGTGAGAGCATTTTGTAGACAGCTTGCAGAAGGATCCTTCTGATATTTTCAAATGACTCTATTATTCTCAGAGGGCAGAAAGTTAAGTAATCAGCTCCCTGAAATCATCATCAGGCTGAATATGTGGCATGTGCTAGTGGTGGTTTGAGAAGAGAGGGGTAGTTTCAGATGAGAAAATAAGCGAGTGAACCTCTTAGTGACAAAGTACCACAAGGTGGGTGACTCAAAAAACAGAAATAAATCATCTCATGGTTCTAGATGCTCAAAATCCCAAATCAAGGTGTCATCATAGATCCCTTCTGAGGCCATGAGGGAAGAATCTCTTCTGTGCCTCTCTACTTAGCTTGTAGATAGGTGTTTTCTCCCTGTGTGTCTACATGGTATCTTCCCTCTGTGGGTCTCTGTGTCCATAGGTGTCCTCTTTCTAAGAACACCAGCCATATTGGATTAGAGCCCACTGTAACACACTCGTTTTAATGTAATTACCTCTGTAAAGATCCTATCTCCAAGTAAGTTCACATTTTGAGGGTCTAGAGATTATAGCTTCAACATTATGAATTTTGTGGGGGGCAAAAGTTTGGCCAGTTCCTGAGATAATGTATGGATGCAGATGCGAATAAGCAGAGAGCTGGAATTAGTTAGGGTTACAGTTTTGCCAAGTAAGTTTGATTATTAAGAAAGGACAAATTCTATAAGGCTCCTTGTGGTCCTCATATTTTGGTATCTAATATTTCCAATTTTGCTCACATTATTTATTTAGGCTAATAACATTTTGTTGGAAGTGATATATTTTACTTTGAAGCAGGAACTTTTAAGGCTATCAGCCTGAAGTGCTGTATTTCCTCTCCCTCTGCCATAATTAGCAAGTTTTAGATGTAGCTTGGTCCTGGCTTAATGGGAGAGAGCCTAAGCCAACTTTTAATATACATATATTATGGATAAGATATAGACCTTGTTTTGGGAAATCACTAATATTTGGGGGTTATTTGTTATCACACGATACTTTAGCTCAAAATGACTGATATATTATGATGTATACAAGGAAATTATTATAATTTGAGATTTATGAAAGCAGAGGCCTTTCATCCTAGTTTACTAATATATTTGAAACACTTAAAATAGCACATGGCAGTTACTTACAGGATGTCGTTAGCATTAATTAATAGACTTGAAATTAAAACTGAGGAATGAAAAATATAAGACATCAAGTAAAAGAGGGACAATGAAAAGTGGGTAAGGTCAACAAAACAGAGGTTTGAATGGATTTGAATTTTTTTTTTAGATTAAGGTGATAGAGTGGATTGATGTTCTATTAAGGCAGGAGCTATAAAGGAACCAATGCTAAAGTCGTCGCACCATGAAGGGGGCGAGGGGAAATGAGCCAGGAGATTGTTGATATCAGCAACAACAGGGGTTAAGGGGTAAAAAAATCTGATCATATGTATGAAAATCAAAGCCAAGAATGTTTAGGGAGTAGAATGGCCTCAAACCAAGAATAAAATGTAATGAGACTAACCAGGCTCATTCCTGTGGGAACTGTGGGAGCAAAGCTATCAGCTAAGAGGCCAGTGGGAAGGAACCATGTCTTCAGTGGAAATCCATCTTCCCATTAGAAAAATAATTAGATGTAAATAGTTAGAAAAATTACCTTAGAATGTAAAATGATTCCACATGCACATAATAAGGGTGTTAAGAGCTCAGTAGGATAAATGGAAGCAAAGAAAAAGACATTATAGAACTTTAAATAGACATTGAATTTTTGGAATATATGGAATGACTGATTCTGTTTTTTTTGTGGTTACTATGAACCAGGATGAAGGGCATAATGGGTCTGATCTTAGTGGATTTAAGGCAAACAATGTTAGAGAGCACCTGGGTTTGGAGTGGTTGTCTAGGGACCCATTGTAACTCAAGAATCAGAATATCAGGGCTAAATTAGCCTGGCCTTCTTCCCAATGACTTCTTCCACTCCGAAATGCTGCTAATAAGGGAGCATATTATACTTAATCATTCTTCACAATGATGATGAGAGTCGACTGTGTTGAGCTTGGAATATATGCTTTATTTCTGTGTACAACCCTTTTTCCCACCTTTATATTTTTTCTATGACAGAAAAATAAATTTGATAGAAAACAAGTGGAGGTTTTCCATTTTTTTGTTTTTCACATGGGGAGGAAAGATCTATCTTAGAGCCAGCCTCAGAGGTATGTGTAAGTGAATGAGGTTGGTGGCAATGTGATGTGTTCCCTTATTACTTATCACCGCGGGGATTAGAAAACCTAGCTGAAGATATTTTATATGTCTCTTCCAACTATTTGGCTTCACAACCATCATAATGGTTATGTCCTCCTCCATCTATAATAGAGCACATAGGAGCAATAAATAGCCTCTACCTCTAAGCAACAAAATTGTTCATCCTTTGGGTAAGATATTCTCGTTTTTATAAGGATCGTGGGGCAGGAAGGAAAATTGATATAAAAATAAGGTCTATGACCATTAGATATTGATAAATTGTCATAAAGAAACTCATTTCCATTTTTGTAACAAACTTAGAAACTAACATAGAAAAGGAAGGAGGAATTTAAATATTTGACAGATTTTAAAGATGGGGTATGTACATGTATATCTGCGTGTGTTTATGTGCTATCTTCTTTACTGAATCTTTAAAGAGTTGAATTTGTGAGAAACTAGGAAGGACACAAACAACAAATGCTTGTTCTTAAATGCTACAGAAGCCTTAAAAAGATTTTACTAGCTTTTCTCATACTCACTGAGTGGGATATACAGCCATTCTTGTCGAACATAGAAACCTGACTCACAGGATGTAATTTTGCTACTTTATTATTACATCTGTATATCTAGAACTAAGGATATCATAAATATTTAATCTGTGGTAGTCTTACTTGGTTTAATGTACACTCATATTTCTTTTGCATTATGCAAACATACACTCATGAAGTGCATTTATGTATAAACACATGCACACACACAGGACTATAGTATTTCCTTATAACTAGAGTATTTGAACAATCGCTGGATTTGTTTATTAGTCAGCTGCTTTTAGTTTCAACAGGCAAAGAAAGAAACAATAGACATGGGCCACCTGAACACCCGCATCTGAATTTCTGAGCTATCAGTAACAAGTTGTCACTTTGCACAGATTATATATGTATTATACTATGTGATAATTCTTTGTTTAGATCATATTTTTAAATTTGGTTTATTAATATTTTAATTAATAGATTTTACTTTTAGAACAGTTTTAGATTTACAGAAAATTGCATAGATAATAAAGAGATCTCATAAACCCCCTACCCTAGCTCCATTATTAAAATCTTATATTAATGTGACATATTTTTATAATAACTAAACCAATATTGGTATACTTTTGTTGACTAAAGCCATAGTCTAGATTAAGGTTCACTCTTTGTGTTGTACATATTTATGGATTTTGACAAATGCATAATAACATGTATCCACCATTAGAGTATCATGCAGAATAGTTTTATTCCCCCCAAATCCCCTACATTTTGCCTATTAATTTATCTTCTTTTCCATCCCACTTCCCCCCTGGAAAACATTGATTATTTTACTCTCTCTATAGTCTCCTTTTTTCATAATGTATATAGTTGGGAGCATGCAATATTCAGATTTTTTAGTGTAGCTTATTTTACATAACAATATGCACTTAAGTTTCCTCCATGTTTTTTTTTTTTTTTTTTTGTAGCTTGAAAGCTCATTTCTTTTTATTGCTGCATAACATTCCATTGTATGGATGTACCACACTTTGTTTATCCATTCAGTTACTGAACTTCTTGGTTGCTTCTGATTTTTGATGATTACAGTTAAAACTGCTGTAATATTCACCTGTGAGTTTTATGTGAAACAGTGCAGATTTAAGGAGATAAGACTATCACACATATCTAGTATCTCCTTACCTTGCTACCTTGCTTCTTCCATCTATAATTTTTTAATTTATAATTATCTGACAAAAAATCTAATATGGCCATAAGACTATATATTGTATGCCCTTCTATCTACAAACTCGTATCTCTAATCATACTTACACACTTACTTGACTATTTAAATACTAACTGCTTTCTGGAAACCATGTTCTGCAAAAAATATTTAAGCTTCCAAAATGATGAAATTTTAATTATTTTTAGTATTGTTCTCATTCAACCACAAAGAGTTTAATGATGTAAGTGTAAATATTGAAAACTTAATCCTTTCTTAATAATGCACCTAAAAATCATAAAATAGTCATCTATATGAGTGAATATGCAGATTCAATGAGTTATTATTTCAACTATTGGTTAATAATAGGGATAATAGGAATGAGCATAATTATGAACACTAGTTATTCAACTAATATCAAATTTTTACCAGATTAATTTGTCATCTTCAGTATCTTCTGCTGGCTATGTCAAAAACATTTTTTCTGAATGAATAGTATCAAAGTAAATGAAATATGTTGGTAACAAATCTTGGGCAGATATGAATTGTAGAAACAACACACAGAAACTCAACATTCATTCACTATCACACATCAGAAAGCTCCAGAGAGCACATGCAAGTTAGAAAACCCCAGAATTATTTCATTGGATTCAATAATTAATTTGAATAAATCACAATAATTATTCATCGATGCTATCGCTATACTTTAAAAATTGGGTTTTCTCAAGTGCTTCTGTTCCTCTTGAACTAATTTTCATTATGATAGAGTGATCTTTCCAAAACATGTATTTTAACAACTTCCACATAAAAGCCAAACATCTCATTACACTTAAAAATAGCCTCTTTAATATGACTTACTTTATTTAAGTAAGATTATAATAAAACAAGAAAATTGCAAAACCATCCAAAGGGGAGCATATAAAGAAAAGTAAATGGTATAATATGTTGTATTAATCTGAAGCATGGAACATAAATAATAATACTATTAGAAATTTTCTAATTGATAATTTCCAAGAGTTATTAACAGTAAATGCCTTCACATTTCTTGAGTTGAAACTCTCAATGCATTTTTATATAAAATTTAAAATAAAAAGGGCTAACACATTTTGTTTGTTAAAGTATATATTAAAATATTCTTTATTATTAAGAAATTCTTTATTATTAGGAATAGCTCCTCCTGATAATTTTCTTATATGCTATATGATGAAAATTTATTATAATAAATTAAAATTATAGCATGTACATTTTCAGTACAATATATTGTCTGGAAAATATATCTGGATATTATTTAGTGTCTAAGGTAAATGATGTCAGGAAAAATATATACACTTATTGAGTTCCTTAATTAATTTGGTGATTTTATTAATGCATGTAATAGCTAAAATAGTGATTTATAATCTAATCTTCATAATTTATAAATATGAAATATTATGTAACACAAAATAAAAACAAACAAAAAACAAATTTGTAGATAAAACTAAGTATACATACTTTTTAGACAAAGAAGAAAATTTCTCAAAGCAATACAATCATCTGAGCTCTTAACATTAGAAAAAGAATATGAGTAAAAAGGCAAAAGATGAAAATGAGGCAGGAGAGATTCAACAGGTAACAAGGACTCAAACCATGTAGTGGTTTTGAATACAGAATAGGGGGCTGTCAGCTGACTGCCATCAAGGAAATGAGAACATCAGTTCCACAATCGCAATACACTGAATTCTTTAAATAAAACATGAAGGATCAAGAAGACAGATGTCCAGAGAGAAATACAGTCCAGCTGACATGTTTATTTTGCCAGGTGTGGTCCATGTTGGAATTCTGGCCCATAGAATGATAAGATAGCAAATTTGGGTTTTCTTAGGACACTAAATTTGTGCTGATTTTTACAGCACCATTAGAAGCTGGTAGAACTCATTAAGCCTATATTTATAAACCTTTTGTTGCTGTATATATATATATATATATATATATACACATATATATGCCATTCTTCCTCTTGCAATTGAGGAAGTCAAGTTTACATAATCTCATTTTCCATGTGTTCTGAAGTGAATACAAAAATACTTATGTCTAATGCACTCACAAAGCTCATAGTAGACTTAGAAAAAAAACTTACTGATTATTAGTATATTGTTTATTAATAGTTTTCCAAATGCTTGACATTATGCTAGGCACTGTCAATATAAAGTCCATGACTGTTACACCCTAAGAATCCTGAATCACCAATTCAAAAGAACCTATGCACCTAAACGTTCATAGCAGTGTTATTTACAATAGCCAAGTGCTGGAAACAGTCTAAGTGCCCATCAGTAAATGAGTGGATCAAAAAACTGTGTTACATTTACACAATGGAATACTACACAGCAGAAAGAGAGAAGGAGCTCCTACCCTTCACAACAGCATGGATGGAACTGGAGAGCACTATGCTAAGAGAAATAAACCAGGCAGTGCAAGACTAATACCATATGATCTCACCTATAAGTGAAACCTAATCCGCAAAACAAACAAAAGAACAAAATAAAACCAGAGGCTTGGAAATAGAGAACAAACAGACAGTGACCACAGGGGAAGTGGGAGGGAGTAACAGGGGGAAGAAGGGGAAGGGCAAGCAAAGGAACACGAATAGAGGACTCATGGACGTGGACAATGGCGGGGATTGATTGTGGGAGTGGGGCGCAGGGCAGGGGAGAGCAATGGGGAAAAAGGTGGGACAACTGCAATCGAACAATAAATTAAACAAACAAACAAACAAACATAGGAATCTTTACAGACAAAAAAAGAAATCAGTCATAAAATTTATTTTTAGTGAAGTATGAAACTGAATTTTCAAAGTAATAAATATATATTAAAACGAATCATAATTGGTATTCACAGATCCCATCCAAAACTATCTCTTTCATGTGTCTAACGCCATCAGATACTAAAACAATGAGTTGTTTCAACAGTGTTGGGATTTTATAGCTGATAGGTGAGAGCATATGTTCTATATGTCACTATTGATTCATGTACTAAGTTAATAATTGTATATGCATTTTGTAGCCATGTTGATAGTTTTAATTAATCTGTACAATTCACTAATCTGTATTTCTTCCCAAACTTGCAATATTATACTATAATAAGTTAGCATGCTTTATAAAATTTCTGTATTCCCTGTGAAAAAAATTTGTCATTAAGTGTCTTGAATGATTTGGAAGACCTCTTTAAACATGTTAAGTGTCTAAAATATTTTTCGAATAATCTACTAATTTATTTAATTTCTTTAAAATGCAATAATTGCTCTGGCTGATGTGGCTCAGTGGATTGAGTGCCAGACTGCGAAGCAAAGGGTCCCTAGTTCGATTCCCAGTCAGGGCACATGCCTGGGTTGCAGACCAGGTACCTGATGGGGTGCATGGGAGAGGCAACCATACATTGATGTTTCTCTCCCTCTTTTTCTCCTTCCCTTCCTCTTTCCCTAAAAATAAATAAATAAAATATTTTAAAAAATAAAATAAAATGCAATAATTGATTCATATTTTAAATCCTATTAGTAGATTATGCATTTTCTAGGATAGTGAACATTTTATTTATGCTTTCAAAATTAATTGTATCTTTCCATGCAATTTCGAGGACATGGATTTTGCTCCACAGGCAAGCTAATGTGTCAGCCTGTCAAAGTTTCATGGATGCTGACAGAAGAACTCCTGGCTGACATGAAACTCCTGGGTCAGAGACAAAAAATTATTATTCATAGCATGGCCAATACTAGCAATGGCAGGAATTTGTGTAAATTCCCTTTGCCCCCAAGGCTCATGAGCTTACACAGAGGGTCAGAGGGAGCTTGCTTGGGCAGTGTGCTGCACACTCTGGGACTCTTTCACACAGAGCAATCTCGAGCTTAAAGCCTTTTTCTTTTTTATGGTAAATAATCCTGCGTTTTGTCCAGAGATATACTTTTTCTCAGCTTTCCAGATTTCTAGTTGCATAAACATGCACCTAGTTCTAGTTGGAGAAATAAATGTCCTGAATGCAAGAGTGCTCAGAGCCTTCCAACTGAACACACTCAGACACGGACGAGTTTGTGCAAGTACATGAAGCCATAGGCACATGGCCTCCAACGATGTTACATTAAATCAATATATATACATATATTTTAAATCCGCATTTCTATTCCCTTTTTCATTTATAACACTGTTATCTTATTTTCCTACATCCAATTTTGCAAATTGTGCCCCAATTTAATAATCTTTACACACAGTCAATTTGGGATTTTAATGATTAAAGCTAGTATTTCGTTCACTATGAGGGTTATTACAAATTTCTATTTTGTTGTTTTTTTATGTAACTAATTCTTCCTCTCTCCTGCTTAACATTTTCTATTGCCTTTAGTGTAAAGTTCAGTTAAATCGTTCTGACTTAAATTATTCTTCAAGTCTGCCCATGTAATATCTCCTATTCTCTCTAATTTCTCAATCTTTACTAACTTCCGTGTAAATTCTGGCAACTCTAAATTACTTGTAGGCCTTGAACATGTCAGGCTCCAATTTACTCTCTTCTGTTTTCATTCCACTACCTGGAAGTATCTGATCTTTTCTAACGTCATTTTCACCTAGTTCAACCTAAGTCTTTCCCTCAGAACAAGGCCTTGTCTTCTTCTTGTGTGTATTTATAGGTCCTTTACACTGCTACTTTTGTAATTTCTGGTGTTTGGTGCAGATTTTATGTTCTATGACACAGTAATGAAGTAAAGCAAAATTTGAAAAATATTTATACTGTGTTTAATATAAGAAGTGATAAAGAGAATATCAAACTAACTCCAAAATATGAAAAAACTAAGACAAAATATAATATTAAGGTTAAAGAAACAGTTTCTGGTTTTAGCTAATAATTACAAAGAAATTGATAAAAATAGTAAAATGTTATCAAGTTAAATAAAGATACAAAAGGTAGAAAACATGACTATACACCATTAGATTTTATGATGGCTATATAGACCTAATTCTATATATAAATCAGCTTTAAGAGTGTAAAAGAATTTTTAACTTATGAATTGTATAAATATACAATTTATTAATCTGATGTTTGGTGATAGACTTTTGGGTTGTTCCCAGTGTGGGTTATTACAAACAAAGTGTCTATGAACATTCACATTCAAAAAAAGAGAAAGAGGTTTTAATATATATTCATAGGATTTTATTTGAAAACTATAATCATTGGATTTCTATAAAAATATAAATGCCAAAATTTATTTAAGGCCAAGTAGAAATGTTAAATTTAAATTATAGTTAAGGAAGAAAAATCTGTCAATAATTTGATCAAAAGATCAAATAATTCCACCATGCATTTAAAGAAGAAATTATATTTTTTACATATTTCAAACTGATGTAATAACTGAAATACTTTCTTCATTCAACTATACTAGTAAAATTCTGATAACAAAACTTTAAAAGGAAAGTGAATACATCAAAGTTAAGTAATAGGACACACATAGCTATGGATATTTTTATAAAAGTTTATATTATGTATTGAGACAAAGATTTATCAAAGTACTAATCATATGTCCAACCAAAATTTATTGTAGGATTTTGTGAAATTTTCAACATTATGTTTATTAAGGTACTAGTATGTTTCATTAATAGAAAAATATGAAAGACAAAGGCTTGATACCAAAAATTAACCACCCCTCAAAAAAAGCAAATATACAATGTAAATGTACCTTAAAAAACTACAAGGGTGATTGCATTTTGGTAATATCTATTAAAGATAATTGAAGTTTTTGTTAGGACTGACTATATAAATACCTATTTCTGTTTCTGTAATATTTTAAAATATATGTATATGCTCACCAAGTGACAGCTTCATGAATCCTCATCTTTACCTATATCTCTGGAACAAAAATAAAATAATAGAATAATAAATAAAACAAAAAATATATAAATATAAAATAACTTAAAACTTTACTTACTATTTCTAGTGGGAAGTTCAGTAGCAAAGGCAATGAGAAAAGACAACTTATTTTGTTCCAAGATAACTTCTTCCCATTATGTCCTCATGCTTATGGCTTTTTTTATAGTGTGGATCCATCTCATATTTGGTCTTCTTCCCTGCTTGCTTCCTTCTATTCCACATTTTCCCCAGCATTATTGTGTTTTCTAAAGAACCTGGCCTTCTCATGATGTGTAACTTCTTAGTTTTCCTGAATTATACCTCATAAATGAGTGGGAGTTCTAAACCTGACTGGTGTGGCTTAGTTGCTTGGGCTTCATCCCACAAAGCAAAGATGGCCTGTTCAATTCCCAGTCAGGGCAAATGCCTGGGTTGCAGGTTCAATCCTGGATGGGAAACTTACAAGAGGCAAATGATCAGTGTTTCTCTCCTTTTTTCTCTTTTCCATCCCCCTCTCTAAAACTAAATCTTTAAAGATTATTGGGAGTTCTAAGATCTTTCCTCTAGATATTCATAGTAATATGTATGACATACAGAATTAATTTATACTATGTTTTGGTATTTTATGATTGAAGTCTAGTAAAATGTCATATACAGAGTTGTTTTGTAATTAATTGAAATAGTCCTTTATTAACTACTACTGTTTAGTTCCTAAATTTTGCTAGCTCACTCAAATAAATTAGCTTAACAAATGACCAAGGTATGGCTACTTAATTAAGGAATAATTAAGATATGTATTAGTACACTGAATATTTTGATCTACTTCAAGCTGTCAATGGCAGAAACATGGTTTTAATATCATGTTTTCTGGTTGCTATTTACTGATTCTGAATCATATGTATTTACATACATAATCTCATTTAATCATTACAACAGTTGTACAAGAAAGACTTGATTATTATTGTCATGTTATTGATAATGAGACTGAAGCTTTGATAAATCAGTTTTTTTTTTTTTTAATTTTAGGGTTTACCTCTTAGTTAATGGTCAAGGACAGACTTGAAGTGAAATAATCCAATGGTATTTAATATTATTGTCTATTATTATTTCAGACCAGTTCATTTCATCTGTCAACTTTAATAATAATTCATGGGTTAATTCCTTCAGGGTGACAATTTGTTAAAGGTAGCTGTGTACTTTTATAAGATTTCTGATAAGTTTTTTACATATAAATTTCTTAATTATTTCAAGACAACTCCAACTCACAATAAAAAAAATAGTGTGTAAAAACAAAAGTCTGGGGGAAGTGATGTTGCAGAACCTTGCTCCCTGCAATTCGCCTTTGGGATTATCTGATATTGTTTAAAGTCTTTCTGAAAGTCAATGGGAAAAAATTCTAGAAGTGTTACCAGAAATACCACTTGCCTTGTTTGTTCAATTGAAAGTCAATCTTGCTGCATATAATGTGACTCAGATAATAAGTAGCTATTTCCAGGAGTATCAGTTTGACTCTGAACCTCTCTATGCAAAGAGAGTAACCCTCAGGGCTAATGGCTTGAATTCCTTACTCCTGTTTTGAGCTGACAAACACATTCTACCTCACCCTGTCCTGAAATGTATCTTATTTTATAGTGAGAAAATATATTAGGATGTGTTAAGTAATATTTAGCAAAAAAAAAGTGTGTAATAGAAAGTAAACTAATGCAGAACTATAGGACTACTAGCTTCACCTTCAAATACAGTCAAGTTGTTCAAGAAACATAAACACAAGCAAAACTGTTAAGGGAGATGGTATTGTATAAGATACCAAACTCTTTGTCAGCACACATAGCACTATAAATCCTCTTTTTGTGTTCTAGTTAGACATGTTAATTAAAATATTTATTTATGAATGTATTCTTTTAAGTACTTTCTTTTCCCTTTGCAGCCTTTCATTTATTCTGATATTTGAAAGACATATACCTGTATTTTAAGCATGTCAGTAATTCAAACTGATCTTTTCTCTATCTAATGTGAATAAGTGAAGATCATTTTATGAGCTATTCATTACATGCTCACTTCTTAATATATGTACCCTTTTAAAAGAAAAAGTTCTAGCTAGAGAGTTTACTTTAACCTTCCAGCAATTCAAAGGTGATTACTGCTAATGTCATTTGCCATTTCACAGAGAGAGATAATGCATGCTATAGAAATTAATACACTTGTTCTTTGTGATTTAGGGGGGGAAAGGCATTTTCTAATAAACAAAACCCCAAAGTCTCACACTCATACTTAATTTTTCTATGTATTTGTAAGTATAAAAGATTTGAATATCAGGTACAATGCCTAGTTTGGAGGATCAACATTTATATATTTCTTACATAAATACATTCTTTATTGTTTATGATAATTAAGGTAATAAACTACTAATAGTACCACTAAATATCTAAAATGCTGGCTATACTGTTTGTGGAATTTTACATTGAATAGTTAATTCTAAAAAGCATTACAGATGTATATTTCCTAAAGTAATACAATGCACAAATTCATTAAAAAATAAAAATGGGTTTCTTCTAGATTGTTCATTGAGAGATTTCTACCACCTGCATATAAGACTAGGTTTATAGGGACATTAAATAAATACTTGATCACATGAAGGAAAGGAACTGGGGAATTTAATACAGAGAGCTTTAATACCATATAGATGATAGTGTTTGCTTGAATATTTTAATGAAGAACTGTTGGAACACATATCTAAGTTTATATTTAGGCACTAAGTTTGTATTTAACACCTAGAAAAAATGTTGAAATTTAACTGCATTTTTTTAACAATCTTATCTTACATTTATCTTGGCTATAAAAAGAAATTTTATAAATTTCTCTACTAGCCAGAATGATGATGTACACAGACAGAATAAAATTTAAATATGGACTGATAATCTTTGTTAATATAAATCCTGGAAACCTCAATGACAGTGCTATGTATACACCACCACAACTGAATAATTTCAAGGATTTTGGATTATACCAAAAGTCAACTTCTTTCCTTCCTTCCCTCCTTCCCTTTCCTTCCTTCCTTCCTTCCTTCCTTCCTTCCTTCCTTCCTTCCTTCCTTCCTTCCTTCCTTCCTTGTTCCTACCATTTCTCTCTTTTATGCATCCTTTAGCTTGCATAGTGGATGTAGGATTACTAAATCTGTGTATAAAAGAATATATATTTTTTAATTCAGCAGTTTAGAATGAATGGTAAACTTCTTGAAGATAAATACCATATACTTGTTCACTGTCACTTGATCAGCATATAGCCCGATACACAACATATTACAGAATGATCTGAACTGATTTGCCTGTTCAGAAAATGTCAAAATGTAAGGAATGGAAGTCTTATATCTAAATTTTGCCCCAAAGTGGAAATATTTATTATAAATATCAGGCACAGAAACAATCACACAAACTCTTTTGTTGTTTCAAAAACCCATTCTATGACTCAATTAATCAAAAAGTGAGCAAAGGTATGATTGAAATCGGATCATTTTAAGATTGGCTTGAAAATCCATACGTTTTCACTTTTTAATAAACTTTTACCATGATGACAGATAGCAGGTAATTATATAGACTTCTATAAATGGAACCATATGTATTAACTTTTAATTAACCATTAAATTTTGAATCGTTTGCTTGCCCTGGCAGATGTAGCACAGTTGGTTGGAAAATTTTCCCTTGGGCTGAAAGGTTATGATTTCGATTCTGCTCAGGGCACATGCCTGGGTTGCGGCTGCCATCCCTGGAGTTGGGGCAGGTGCCAGAGGCAAATGATCCATGTTTCTCTCTTACATCAATGTTTCTCTCCTTCTCTAAGCATTATCTCTGGTTAAGGATAAAAATAAAACAATAAAAAATATAGTAAAATTTGAGTTGTTTGCTTGAAAAAATTTACCAAATTTCAAATTTACATACATATAATATAAATTTAACACAAATTATAATGTGTACTTGAACTAAATAAACATATAAGGATCACATTCAGTTAAAAAAACCTTAAAAGAGAATAAATGAGAAGATATTGTCACATAACTTCACAACAGTTCTTAGTATTATTTATATTATTTTCCCACTTTTACAAAATCAACTTTTGTGCACTTTTGTAACCTGTTATTTTACATTGATAGTTTGTGTTTTATTTTCTACATCTTCCTCCAAAATACCATAAGGAACAGTTACTTGGTATCAAACTTGAGAATTTTCATGTATTTCAGTTATTGTTGACTTGCATGTCCCAAATTAAGTGTAACATTTAATGTGTCAATAAGAAAACAACCCTGTAATAACTTCATTAGAGGAAAATCTTGACAACAAATTTCATAGTTTTTTAGATTTTAAAACTATGACCGTTAATATCTTAGTAAGTGCCCTTAATGTGTAGCATAAATAAGGGCCAAAACATAAAGCATAAATAAATAGATTGATAAACTTTGCAGAAAAATGAAAAAAATGCCCATGTTATCAATAGCCAGGTCAATAAATAACAGTCGTTTTTAATAGATCAATTTCATTTAAATTTACCTTCTTTTGAGTTTATTTATTCATAAACCACACCACAATGAACATCTTTTAATTTGTGAAGTTATAAAAAGTTTTTAAAATAAAATTAAAAAATGTTTATTATCAGGCCTTTAACTCTTTCCATTTGCTGCCTAAGTGATGTTCAAGCTAAGAACTTTGTAAATGATTTGGGGGTGGAAATACGTGGAGGCAAAAGATACCTTTGCTTTTGAATTAGGTGAACTAGCCAATTAACCTCTCTGAATTTTGTTTTACTTCTTTATTAATAATTAAATGGCATGTTTACTTTGCATGTATTTTATAATGACTTAATTATATAAAATAGCACCATTAACTAGAAATATAATGAATGTGATAATATATAATTTTAAGTTTCTGGTAGCCACAGTAAAAATAAATAAAAACAGGTAAAATTCACATTTATGTTTTATTTAACCTAATATATCTCAAACATTATCTTTTCAACATGTCATTAACATAAAAAGATGTTCCTGAGTTATTATATATTCTTTTTTTTCATACTTAGTTTTTTCCATTCAGTGTGCATTTTATACTTATAGTACTTCTCAGTTATGACTAGTCACATTTCAACTGCTCAACAGCTACATTTAGCTTGTGGCTATGTTGGACCAAACAGGTATAAATTTTACTAAGAGTGTCATTTCTTATTTACAAAAATGGAATGTATCAGGTAGTATAATCTCGATTAAAATAATGTCAGTGCAGATAAACAATTTCAAGTTAGCAAATTTAAATATACATAAAATAAATGTATTTTAAGCATACATAAACAAAGAAATATTTCTCTACTGTATGTATGTAAACTAAAATGTGTTCTGTTTCATCGTTTCTATGTAGCAAGCAAAGAAAAGTGATGGATTTGCCACTTAAGATAATGCCCCAAACTTGGAGGAGACACAACTCAAATAGATTTTTTTCCTCAAGACATTTTTCTAGTAAATCTGCTAATGGATTAGAATGTTTATGTACCTCTAGCTATATTTTTCTAAGGATACTCTTTTGCAAAATATTTAAATGATTGATATAATATTTTTAAAACAAAGAAGAATATTTGTATAGAGCAGAAACTATTTTTTAGAGGAGTTGCTTCCTAGTTTCCAAGTCCTACTAAGTAGTTGTAAATATAACTTTTTTGCCTATCCCCATGGATTATGTTTAACTGTATTATAGATTCGATAATTTGCCTGAAAGCTAGTTTTTTTAGTCTAAACAACTCAATTGTTTTGTGCATGTAACCATAGTCTCTAGACACATTAATGCTAAGAAAAAAATTTAAAGCAAATAAAGAACACATTTTTCCCTACTAAAAATAAATGCAGTAAGGAATTTCTTTGAATAAAGAAAGGTGCATGTAAATACCTGAAGAAATCTAATCTGAAGTCTTTGAGTAAGTGCCTGGAAAATATTAAAATTGATTCATTGAAGATAAATAATGATTCCATTGGCCCCACAGAAAAGAAGAATCACAAAGACTGTGTTAAAATTGTAGCAGACAACTTGAGTCATAACACACTGTGAATAAATATTTTACATCAGTTTATCTCAAGGGTACTGATTTTGCTTTACTTCTTACCCACACATATGTAGTTACAGAGAAGCCATTCTTTTAACAAATGAATCTAAAATAAATCCTTCTTAAAGAAAACATCATCTGACAATACATCTTTTGAATTAAATGCATAGCCTCTTTTTAAGGTAAATAAACCAAATTTCTTTTCAATTAATATTCTTTTAAAAGAAACAATATGCTAAGTGAAATAAGCCAGGCAATGAAAGACAAATACCATATCATCTTGCCTTTAACAGGAACCTAAACAACAAAACAAAGAAGTAAGTAAAATATAACAAAAGATACTGAAATAGAGGACAGGATGTCAGTGACCAGAGGGGAGAAGGGAGGGAATTTCAGGGGAGAAGGGAAGGGTTTACAGGAACAAGTATGGAGGACACATGGACAAAACTACAGAGCTTGGAAGTGGAAGGGAGGTGGGGAGGGATGGGTGGGTGGGCTGGAATGGGATTAAAAGATAGAAACTGTACTGAATAATCTAAAATAAAAAAAATAAAAGAAACAATAATCATTGTGTGTATGTATATATGTGTGTGTGTGTGTATCCATCTCCATATATTCTGGCTCACAGGTATAGATCTATTTACTAAGTGCCTTGGATCACATGAAATTGAATAGATGTGTTCATGAATGCTAGTTTAGTTAAGAGGTTCCTATTATATCAGGCAAACATTTATTTACAAAGGTATTTGAAAACAGTACTACCAAATATAGTAACCATTGAACATAGAAAAACAGAAAGAAAAAAAAACTACTAAACAGACACAACAGTCTTAATTTATTTACAGGTTGGCTTTCATCTGACCACAAAACAATTTTTCTAAAATTGGGTAACCATTGTATGGTGATAGAATTTTTTCTCATGTTTGGATAATTATCTAAAAGTAATCAGTAGCATATAAAAGTAGATAAAAGTGTCTTTGCATAGAAAATATAAGAAATAAAATCATTGCTAGGGTTACGCTGTTTTAGATTTTTCATAAGTAATTTTAAAGAGAATTTGAGGATCTTTTAAGTTTGTAGATTTTAAATGACACTGATTTCTTTGAAGATAAAGAAATGAGAAGTGATGAAATAAACTTTAAGAAAAAAGTTTGAGTTAATGTTGAGAGAAGTAGAAGTTGAGCCTTAAAATGTGCCCCCAGTGTGTGGTGTCCCTGGACTGACTCTTTTAAGTCTGTAGCGAGATAAGGAGTTTTGACAGAAGATAAATGAAATCTGTTTTGTCGTTAAATGCACTGTAGGGGAAAGAATCAGCTAATGGCCTCTCTCTTCCAGTCTCAAATCCCACTCCCTGGTCTCCCTTAAATCAGGCAGAGAGAGACTTCCATGTCCTATTCAGTCAGAGACCAAGGCTTTGGTCAGCAGGAGGCAGTTGTTGATAAAACAATCAACTCCCTCATCACCCCTGAAAGATTTTAGGAAATTAAGTCTCTGAGGGGGGAATGAGACAGGATCATAAGAAGCTAGGAAAATTCCCCGGAAAGTGGAATGGAGAAACCAAGACAAGAAAATTAAGCAAAGTCAAACAGTTGAGCCAAGACCCACAACACCTATCTTCCCTAACTACAGATTACCCAACCTCCCTGGCCATAAACCACAGGCACGGAGGAAGGGGAATTCTAATGCAAAAGGAGAGATAGCCCCAGAAGGCAGAAGCCCACTTCTGAAGATGCAGACTCCCCCTTTAGCATTCCCTCCCAAGAGGAGTTTTCCCCTTCCAAATTCCTACATTTACCCTAAATAAACTTGCTTCTGAAAGCTCAAGGTAAGGTGGATGTTAGAGTTTTAACCTATTACCTTCTCGACTGCTATCCCCTGATATTAATAAGTGTGCAATTATAATCAAATCCCTGTCTCTGCTCCTTGGTTGAGTGATGACAGAGAGCACCAGCCTTGGGCTGGGTTGCCCCCCAGTTTCATAACATCTTCAAATGCAATGGGAGATCAGCTTGAGATTCACAAAGTTCAGTGTCATGCCATAATCACCCAGCAAAGATGTCTCTGAGTTGGACTTGAAATCCAGGTCTGACCGCCACAAAAGACCATATTTCTGATTATCCTATCACAGGCAATTTACTACTTCTTTCTTCTACTTTTTTTATTTTAAGACAGCTTAGTTAGCACTGTGTTTCAGTTTCTATGTACCTTTTCAGGAATAACTTACTAAAGAGAGACTAAATATATATATAATTTTTAGACCTAAGTTAGAAAACAAAACAAATTTATTGTCTAATTCCACCAGGGTTATGGATTTTTTAGTAACACGTTACCAGAATCATCTGTTCTTAGTTTTCATTTTATATAATTACCTTGTGTTAATAATCACAGAAGCAAACATGGGCAAAAAGTCACCATGTGAGACAGTGAACTTTTCTAGCATGTCACACAGACTGAGGTGTCTAACATCACAGCTGTCATTTTACTTCTTATAACAACTGTGATGATAATATTTTCTTTAAAATACATTTTATTACCTTTATCACATCCTGGTAAATACTGTCAAGTATTTCTGTTTCATAGCTATAGTTTGCATACATAATCTACATATATGCATTTTTAAGATTGTTCTTTTCCTGTTTCAAAATTAAATATATAATCCATTAACCATTTTAAAGATTTTATTATATAAATATGCTTCTACTTTTCAATGTAGAGAGAAAATAATATTCTTCCTTAAAAAGTCTGAATATTGTTAGTCTTTTCCAAAGATTCTTTCCTTTAATTATTATAACAGAAGGATTTTTGCTTTTCATATCCATGTATAGATAGAAAAAATAAGTTCATAAAAAAACAAGCACATATGTTTTTGGCTGCTTTATTGAACATAGAAAAAGTAGAAATAAATGGACAGATAACATCCTCATCCGCACAGAGTTAAAAAATTTTTATTAGCAAGGAGAATGTCAATGAACAGTGTAATCTAAAAGGAAATTTCTTCAAGTCCCAAGGGGAAAAAAATGGTACATGTTAAAAGAAGGCTAAATAAAGTCTAAAAAGACAAAAAACAAGTGGGAACAATTGTTTAATGGAAAGGTGTTTTTTACTTGCAATAAACACATTAGGACAAAACTTAAGGACATTGAAAGACATCTCGTTTCTGCACCCAAACTTACATCCCTCTTATTTAGCAAACTATGTTTTATTACATGCATCCTTTTACAGAGTTGATAAGATGTTTTCTTCTTCCCGAAACTCTATTTTCCAGGCAGGCCTATAGTTGAGGCTTTACCTGAAGATGTATTACTCATCTGTCATTAAAGCGCCGTCACCACCGTGATGTATAGTTCCAATACATCATCAGATTGCCATCAGCCTGTGATGTATTACTTACACTAAAATAGCTGTCAGGAACAGGTGGTGGAAACTCAGCAACTTTTAATATATTCTTTTGAAAAAGATTGTAAACATTTCTTTCTATGAAAAACTTCATGATGAATGTCCTTTGACTCAAAACAGAATTACACCTTTACATTGCAGAGCATAATATATTTGCTCTTAAGTCCAGGTTACCCATAATTAACCACTGAAAATGGATAAAATCAAAACTGTGAGATAGCATATAGGGAAAAATCATTAGACCAATAAGTTTTATTTGGTTTAAAAAGCATCCCCAAGTAGGAAAATGAGTTATTGTCATTTTGACAGAAATCTGGAGTTACTCTAATAATAAGTCCATTTCTCAAAATAGGTTGCAATTCCTCCTCTTTAGAAATTGAAAACGAATCCCTAAAATACTTTATAATCTAACGTTTTTTTCATCCATCTGAATGACAACAAAATTCAAGATATTTTACCTGGGGGTATAAAAGACACCTTAAATTATAACCTGATAGATTTGTTGGACCACAAACAGTTTGATTACTAAATCTGTGTTCAATACACCTTGTTTCACATACTTTGCAGCAGTTTTCAAGGAGCAAAATCATTTTTGTTTTAGTTAAGCAACTTGTAATTTCAAGAAAAACATAAGCAGCTCCAATGAAGAGGGGGTGTCTGGAATGAGACTAATAGACCCTTGGGGCCCCTACCATCCCTCCTGAGCTGCACATAGCCTTTCTCATGTGCAGCATCTTTATCCCCCTTGTGTTGGTAACCAAGACCAGCTGCCTTCCATATTACTCCCCTGATTAATTTTATCCATGGTTTTATGTATTTTTTAAACATAACTCAGGTGATTATTGTTATCTATTCCTCAGCAGTTTCCTCAATCAGAATTTCAGGAGAAAGGAGTTTGATTTATTTGCTTGGGTAAAGTGTCCAATCTCATCACCTCAAATCCAGGTGTGCCAAGAGAGGCATTCACTGTCAAACATTTGGTGTGAATGAGGCCATGGTTGTCCTCCAAAAAGAGAATGTTTATGCTAAATCAAAAAAGATAGATTTTTTTTATTTTTGAATATTCAGAATATAGTGTTACAATTCTGAGGACATTTCCAGAAAATACCTTCTAAAATTATTTAAAACAATATGGCTTATTTCAGACAAATTAAAGGCCTCTGAAGTTCTAAGACTCAGAAATTTCTTTTTTTATTTTTAGAAAATTTTTGTATACAGTTTTAAAAACAAACAAACAAACAAACAAAAAAGATATAAGGACATTTCCAGAAAGCTACGTCTTACACTAGAAAGAACTCCTTGCTCATCCATGCATCCATAATGTAGTCCCTGCCACAGGGTGAGTATTGAATATACATTTAATAAATGAAGGAGCAAATGGTGAAAAATGTCTCTTTAAAATTGATATTGCTATGTGATAAAATTAGCCTTGCGTTTTAAATGTAACTGATGATATTGGCATAGCAACCACCTTTTTGAAAATTCTCTCGACAGCTGCTTTAATTGAATAAGGCAATGAGCATCTGAATTTATTTAAATTTACCATATAAAATGTTTTACTAAAAGTACACACACGTACACCTAATGTCAAACAATAGATTAGGGAGGAGATACTTAATTTTATCACTTTGAAAAGGTAAGCAACATTTCTCCAGTAGAAACCTTCAACATCTAAACTGATGCTGCATTGATTTAATAAGACATCTGATTCCACCTAATATTGTACTAGTTAAAGAAAGGTAAATTGCACATAGAGTAATGTACATTTTAACTCCTAAAATAAAGCATACTATGTCATATCTGGGAAAACCAAAGTCAATGCAGGATTTATACTTAGGAGAAGTTGTGAAGTATTGCTAATACTTAAAAATCAATTATATTTACTGTATGTGACCACTATACATATAAAATCACATAAAAGGACACTGGTAAAGGGTGATTTGAAGCACATTTATTGAAACTGTTACATATAGTAAAAGCTAGGCCATGATACTTTGATGCGTATTCTTACTCCTGATTTTTATAACAACGCATATAAAAATTATAACAACAGTGTAATTTGAACGTGATTTTACTTCTGCTCTTTTTACACATGTCTTAGTGAAAATGAATATGACCAAAAAGTGTCTTTAGGCTCATTTCACATTTGAATTACATTGATAAACTACTGGTTTTATCAATTTGTAAAATTATAGGTAATGATATTTCTACATTTATCAATCAGACATACTAAAAAGTGTACAATTAATGACAGGTTTTGATAAAACATTCTATTTATATTTTTCAAAAAGTACTATTAAATATATTTATGTCATTTTAGAATAAATTAGATTGCTTGCATGCAAGAACAGCTGTGTGGATTAGGAGCAATGCCACCAACTGGACCAAAGTATTCAACTTTTGGGTACCTTTTAGTTTAATTGTTTTGAATATTTTAATAAGTATTTTCAGAAACCACCAGCTTCAGCATATGTGGGAACCACATAAAAATGGAAATCCTTTTACCCCTACTGCATCTGAAACTCTGGGGCCAGGAACAGTAATCTGTTAAAAGAAGCTTTTGAAGTAATTTGGATGCATTCTTGATTTTGGAAATCACAGGTTTACAGATAGGTGGTTCAGTCAAGACTCGGGCTGGTCTTACACTTAGTAATGAGAACAGCAATACCATGCATCGTATGTCTATAGAATTATGACAATGAGACTTAGAAGCAAATATGGAACACAATGCTTAGACAATACTAAGAAGCATTGTTTGTACAATTGTACTAAATGTTCTGTGATAAAGAACCTCTGGCTTTCCCCATTTTGAATGGGGTGATAAAGCAGATATGCCAAATGCAGAGCAGAATGCTCTGCTAATAAGGCTGGGGAATTTTTTCAGATATTACTGAAATATTTCAGAAATGTCTCCCCAAAAGTTGATATACTTTGTTCCTTCCTCTTACTCCACCTTCATGACATCTTTCTCTGTCTTTGATTCCTCTGCTTATGTATTCTCATGTGCAGTGCTTTTGAATTAACTTTATTTGCTCTAACATGGCTACTACTTGCTTCTGACTTTTGTTGGGTCATAACCACAATTGTGTTCTCTTGGTCTCTGTCTCTATGTCTGTGTGGTTTTGTGCCATCTGATTTTTACGTTTCTCTTTATATATCACATACTTAGACTTCTGGAGAGAGACTGATTATCGATGCTTTTAAAACCAATGTGGAGCATACCTACTGTTCAGAGTCTTAAGACAGTATATCTCTAAATACATCCATAAGAAATTAGATCAGAGTGAATCGTCCTGCTTAACAATTGCCAGTAAAGTACATATTTAATCTAAGGTATAACTTTTCAACTACAATATAGGATTTTAATAAATAACAAAAAAGCAAATATACTACACACAAATAAAATGTAAGAGGTAGAGAAATATCACGGAGGAAACGGTATTGATTGAATATCATCCTTGGATCTTGCATGCTACCAGAGTTAGTGACTCATCCACAAAGCAATGCCCCTGTCTTGATCAAAAAGAGGCTTTAACATGAAATAAGCATATCATGAAAGTTGGTATTATACACATCATTTCTGGTTTTAGTCATATTCAAACACATAAATACACAAACATAACACTTGGGGTGTTTTGAGCTTGAGTATTTTAAAAAATCAAGTAAGAATGACAATTGTGTGAAGCAGGAGTCCCCGAGTGCATCCTCCCTGGCCCATGGCCTGTTAGGTACCTGGTCTCCCATCTGCTCTTCTCTCCTCTCCCTGCTCCATAGCCAGCGGTCCAGTGAAGCTCACCTAAGCAGCCCGCCCCCACCCAGAGCTGATCCCGGGTGCCAAAAAGGTTTGGGACTGCTGACATAAAGGATTGAGTGAGATAGAGCCTAACAATTTCTCATTTTCACCAGGCATGGTAGAATTAACAAAAATGTTCTGGCAGTGTTAGTGAGATACTCCGGATGATTTTAGGATTTTAATGAACCATGATTCCCTGATGCTTCAACTCCTCCAGTATCAAATCATGATCAGTGTGCATCAAGATACATTTATTCTTATGACTGCCAGAGCAGCTAACTGTAGAAACAACGTCATGGCGTGAAAAGAGCATGTGTTTGGGATTTGAAATGAGCTGGATTTGAATTCTTGCACTAACAAGCTGCTCAGTCTTTTCTCTCAAGTAAACCCATTTGGTTGTCGGTTACCAGGTTTTATCAGCCATTTTTCCTAGCATACTGTTCAGTGTCCTTTAAAAATAAGGCTCGAAAACAAGCTTGTAGCATTTCCCCCGCCTATTTTTACATGAACATTCAGCACCTCGATGTCTCCAACCAGTACTTCAGAACTCACTTGAGATTAATAATGCCTACCCTGTCTACCTCAGAGGACTGTTGAAAGAAACAAATGAGCCTCACCGGAGAGGACTGAGTGCTTCCAGGAGACAGAATTGTGATTCAAACGCTAGCCAAAAGCAGGAAAGAGGATCAGCTGGGAAGAAACTAGAAAGACAGAAAATCAGCAATAAAAGGAACAGGCAAAAAAGAATTGATGATTTTCAATATAATATGCCTGAATTTTTCCTCCCCTAATATGATTCGAAAATATAAAGAGTACATCTCTCAGGTATAAACGAACACTGAGGAAGGACAAAAGTAGAAAAAAATTGAAGAAGTCACTCAAGGTAGACAACGAAAACAGAGCAGCTGCATGTCAGAATGTTATGTGCTTAATTATTTTCAAAGAACCTTAAAGAATACATCTATATAATCATTCATATTTCAGAAAGTCAAGGATCTTTTGTGAAGTTCAGGGGCACAGAGAGAAAACTGACAGAATAATCATGAGAAAAGAAGAATAAAAATCTCTGGAATGCTTTCACCCTGAATATAAGTCAAAAAATGCATTTACAAAGAATGAAAAAGTAACATTTAATTTAAAACATGTTATTATATATTTATAATATTCATGTAAACCTGGCAGATTGAGGATTTAGACAGAAGAAGCAGTTTATAACTGTGACAGGTACATAGATTTGATATAGGATAATAATTGAGCTTGAAAAAAATACACCACTTAAGGTGTTTATTTAGTATATTATGCATTGCAATTAGATATGAACATGACATAATTCCTGCCACATTAGAAAAAATGTAGTTACTTTGTCAACATAACCAATTCAGTTAAAGTGTTTATAGAATAATATGCTATGAATGAAAAAAATTAATAGATGAGAAACATTTCTGAGTTTCAATGTAATCTAATGTTAGTGAATCAGTTCACAGTGGAAATAAAAAGTAGGACATGGGTGATAACTGGTGAGATTACAGATAAAAAAGTTAATTGGATGAATCAGATAGTTGGCCACAGTTAACATCAGGCTAAAATAGACATATTTTGGATTTTCTGCACAGTAACCCACATTCTAATTACTGGCTTATTTTATGTCTGGTAATTAGGTTCTTTTTGGAGCTGTGTTATTTTATGTGTGTAAATGCACATGGACATTCCATTGGAATAAAGAAGCTAGCAGCCATAATATGGATTTTTGTGTCATTGTCTAAGGTTTTAGTACTAAAAAAAGCTGCAGGTAATCTCATTCTTATGACTAATGCAATAGAGTTTTTTTTTAAGTTGGAAATTTTGAATGCCTAAATATTATGCAGAAATTTTAGGGGAGGTTTTAGGGAAGGATCTCCATAGAATATTCATCAACTTTTCTGGTGTGTCCTTTAATATGCTGATTCATCGAAATGAGCATAAGGTCGAGGTCACTATCTGTGCTGTTTGGTTGGTACTATAGTAGGGGACCATTGGTCATTACATTTGGCCCTAATGCCAGCCATGGCATTGCTACAACTGGTTTTGCTGCTTCCTTGGGTCTCTAGGTGAAACACAGATGAAGCCTAGATGTTATCCCAGGTTTGACCAAAACTCTGTCTTTGTAGTCGACAGACCTGAGGCTTTGTTCCTAAGATTATTGGATACAGATCAGAACCCCATTGTCTTGATGGCTTAATGCTTTAAGTGCATGGCTGTGTGAGGAAGAAGGAAGCAGGTGAGTCAGGATGTTGAATGTGGCTAGTTTGAATCAGCCATCTGTCTCAGTTTCCCCATTTCAGTTGTCAAGGAATTTTCCTAGCTTCTTACTATCTTGCCTCAAACCTGTTAAGGAACTAGATCAATTGATTATGAGGATGGCAAGTCTGACATCTGCAGGGTAGGTTCGTAGACTGGAAACTCAGTACTTAATGCTACACTTTTGAAACAGAATTTTTGCTCATAGAGAAAGCTCAGTTTGTTCTTAAGGCCTTCAAGCATTTGATGAGGTTGACCCGCAGTGTCCAGGTTAATCTCTTATACTTTAAGTCTACTGTTAGTAGATGCTAACCACTCCAACATGTTTTTTCCAACACTACCGAGCAATTCTCCAAGTGAACAATGAACATTCTCAGTGAACAATGACCAGTTGTCTTACAAATTTAACTCGAGTTTAATATTACCTTGAGATAGTGTCAGACCCATAGGTTAAGAGCTTAGTTGCACAAAACTGTCCCCACTTCAGATATCAATCTTAAGTCCAGGTTGTTAACTGCGCTCTTGACTGACTGGCTATAAATTGGTGGTTCCCAGGATTACCTCCTTGGTTTTGATTAATTTGCTAGACCTGCTCAAAGAACTCGGGAAGTAAATTTTCTTACTAGATTACCAGTTTATTACAAAGGATATTAAAGGATATCAGTGAATATCCAGATACACTAAAAGATGAGTATATTATGTGGGCAAGTATATTTATTTTATTTGATTCTATCTGGTTTTCTGTTTTTATAAGCATATTTTTTCACATTAGTTTACACTTGTAGGTTAACTTTTCACTGCTTTTATAAGAAAATCATTTAAAATTTCAGCATGTGTTTTCATAATAGATAATGGTATATAAAACAACACAGAAATGAACAGAATTTTGACTTTGCCTTATCAACATACTATGGAGAAGTTTCTTCCTCACATCAGACCTTAAGAAAGAAAAATGTGGTAAAGTTATATATTATGTTTCCCAGCCTTCCTATTTGATCCTGATTATCTTTAAGGCCTCTTATGATAAATGCATGAGATCTCATACCTTCTCCCTTAACTGATTTCCCAGCTGCCTGAGGGCCTTACATGTAATATTTCTACTTCATCAAACTTAACTATTCCCATGCCAATGTTTCTGAAACAAAAGTAATATGTTGATCCATTTTTTTTAATTTTATTTATTTATCTTCAGAGGGGAAGGGAAGGAGAGAGGGAGAGAAATATCAATGTATGGTTGCTTCCTGTGCATTCCCTGCTGGAAACTGGCCTGCAACCCAGGTATGTGCCCTGACTGGGAATCGAACCGTGATCTCTTGGTTCACAGGCCCGTGCTTAATCCACTAAGCTACACCAGCCAGGGCTGTTGATCCATTTTAAAGGAAAATGATTTTCATTGGCTTTGCCATTGGCTTAAATTATTTTCATTTTGATGATATCGAATATATGTAAATTTAAAACTAAGTATAAACTATTATATCAATAGTTTCTACAAAATAAAAAATACTTCAAACCAACATATTTGTAGTTAATATTAATTTTATGTGCAGAAAAAATTCTGAAGATGTCTAAAATTAATTATATCTCATACTATTATTATGTATAATATTAGCTTGTACAGAAAGGTTTATTAAGGTTGGCATATCTATATAAATTATGCCAGACAACTGTCAGACAAATATATATTTCCAAAATTTTCAGTCATATTTATCATAATTTCTTAATTAAGACTATTCTGGGTGCTTCTTTTTTCCCCATTAAGCAATGTCATGTTATTTAGCACTACTCAATTATAAAGAAGGACAAATATGGGTTAGCCAAAAAGTCTCTTTATTTTTTTCTGTAAAATAAAAGACCCATTTTTCATTTTCACTAAGAACTATATTGATTTGGGTATTTTAAGCATGTCAGCTATTTTCAATTATTGGCTTCTAGTGGGTAGAGGCCAGGGGTGCTGCTAAACATCTTCCAGTGCGTAAGACATCCCCATAGCAAAGAATTATTTGGCCAAAAATGTCAATAGTACCAAGAAACTTGTCAAATCACTTTTGACATATCTGATCAGTCATAGCACCTTCTCCATATATTACACAAATCTTTTGTTTTATTTCAGTTACATTTGTACCTTTCTTGAAATAATAAAGCTTAATACACTGAAAATGTTGCATACCTTCTTCCATCTTCAGTATTAAAATAGCTACACAAAAATTCACCAATTTTGATGCTTTTTTAAATCCATGCTGATATGACAGCTGTCACAAAACAATCTAGCAAAATTGTTTCAAATAAAGCTAGGGACAGCTAAGCACTACTAAGCCACTTTACAGAGAAAAACTAAATGAACTTTTTGGCCAACCCAATACCTCCATAACTGGTTACAAGATGATGTCAGGAATTGATATGAGGATTAAACATAGATGATCTAGAATACTTATTTTGGTTTTGGACAGCATTAAAGTAAAAGTAGAAAATGAAAAGAGTCACACAATGTACAGATAATTCAGTCTAAAGTTCTGTAATTTGATAGCTAGTGGTTGGTGGCCTTAGTTTGAGACACATTGATGCATCCCATAAACTTAGGAAACTCCCCTGTGGATTTGAGGTCTGCCATTTCTTAATTGTGTTAGAGTATATAATTTACTGACTATTTTAAGCCTCTTGTCCTTTCTTTGCTTAACATAGAAATATATATATTTCCTCTCAGATAAATTTTTATAGATATGTAAATAGTGTGTATACACACACACATATAATACATATATGACTAAAAAGACAGTGCAGGCCTAAAAGGCTGTAATCCTAGAGAAAATGGAACACACACACAGAGGATTATTTATAGTGGGTATGTGTATATTGTCCCTAACTCAACATACATTGTCTCTTACACAAAACAAGCATTTGACAATTGTTTTTATTGCTATATAGTTATCACATACTGTGCATTATTTTTGTGTTTCCCTGAGGAAGTCACACACTTTAGAGTGGCATGGTCCAATCATTATTATTGTTATCATCACAGAAAAGTGAATAACTATTTTGTTGATTAGATAACTATTCCTCCAGCAATATTAACTTGCAGCAAAGGTTTGTCCCTTCCAAAGAGCAAAATACCACAACAGGTTTAAAATATGAGAATCCTGAAGAAGGGTAATTGCAGACCTCCCAATGATACAATGAGGAGATGTTTTATTTAGGGATTCACTTAGTGTCATTTATGTAAATAAATGTTTATTATGTAAAGAAATTATTATGTAAAGAAATTTATTTATTTATGTAAATAAATAAACACTGAAACAATTGTGTTTATTCTACACAGAGCTAGTTCACTGGATACATTAAGTATATGCATTTGTGTGTGGGTGTTCTTTTTTTTAATTATGTAGTTTTTATAGCAATGAATGCTCAATTTCCATTGTGAGAGGTGGATATAATTTTAAAAAAGAGTGAAGCTTCTTTCATAATTTTTGACATTTTAAGTTACTAATTATGTAAATTTACATATTGTTTATATCAAAAAGTTCTATGGCTCTATTTGCAAGACTGTTGTCTCAATTTCAATTCTACAAGACTGATTTTAGATGCATGACTTAAAATACCATCAAATGCCTATATTTACAAACAATGATGCTCAGGTTCACTGAAAATTACTTTTTAATGTTTGCATCTTAATATAATCTGATTTGTAGTAAACTGCTATGAAATATACATCTAATTGAACATATCTTCAGAGGATGAGAAATAATTCAATTAAACATATTAGCTGATAAATGTTTAGGCCTAGTGCTCATGTATTTATAAAGACTAAAAAGAAGTTTGGAAGATAATCCTAGGCTTCAAAGTAACTTACACTCATATAGAAGCCATCAAACAATTAAAAATCCAAGAGAGTCTGTGTAATTGTGAACCAGCTTGTGCAGCCTAACCTTCCTCCAGAAAAAACTAGATAATATGGAGAAAAATATATATATTTTAATTAGTCTAAATGCATCATAAGTTTCAAAGGGCAGCCAAGAATTTAATGGCTATAATCTCAGAGAAAAGGAAAGCCTGGAGATGTGAGCCCAATATTTGGTGTCTATTTAATTCTTGACAAAATCACCAAATCTAAAAATGGAGGAAAAGAGTTGAGAAATTAAGGGTCAGAGTACTAGGAGGGCAAAAATGGAAGTTCAGGCCTTGCAAACAGGGAGGGGCCCAGGTAAAATAAACAAGTTTCAATTGGCTTTGAAAGCCAGTTTCTTAGATGTGCATAGAACCAGCACAGGGACTCAACTCATTTATACTCTTTGCATTAATGTGTGCTACTTTCTAGCTTTAGTGCTGGACACAAATACAATGAATTATTTCATTAAATAGATTCAAATAAAGATTCTTTAAAATTATTATATAGTCACTTAACATGATAAAAATTTAGTGAGCCATAATTTGTTTTTAAAATGTTTGACCCCAGATCTGGTGAAAATTAAATAATAGAGTGGAACTACAAATATGTATGATGAATACATATAAGAAAAAATTTTAAATATAGAAAATTTTAGCAGGGGACTAAGAAATACAAATAAACCACTTAATGAGAATTTCAGAAATAAAAGGAAAATTCACTAATAAAATTAAAACTTCAAATATTAGTGTAAACACACTGAACAGATAATTGATGAATCAAAAATATATTAGAAGAGAAGACCTGTATTGAATCATAGAGAAACAGAAATTGAAAATTAGAGAAAAGTGTGTATATTAAACACTGAATTAATCTGTGTTAATGAAAAAGCAATGTTTTTTGCAAGAGATAATCTACCCTGTAGTTAAAATGTTTTAATGCAATTTTACCATTTAAAAAAGGATCAGAAAAATCCACATTAAAACACAGCCATGTGTGGTTTTGTAGTTATTTACATTCTCTTTCTAAATTCTTCTCTTATATGCACTAACGCACATGCACACAGACTAATACAATTATGCAAAATATATTCATCTTTCAGATACATAAGTTTGAGGAGGTCCATTGTTGAGATCCTGCCCCTTATCTCACAGCTTTAATGAGCAGGTGACAATAAATCCTTTTCAAATTCCGCAGCATTTCTGGGTAATTATAGACCGAGTATGAAATGATATGGATTTGATGAAGTCATAAATCTAAAATAATGTGAATTGTAATGATGTAATACAGTAATCCTTTATGATAATACAAGATGCATAACTTCCTCGAACATATAAACATTGGAACTCATGACACCTATGCAGAACTTTTTAAGTTTGATTTGAAAAAAAAATATTGATCCAGGGAACACAAGCTGGTACAAGGAAGAGCTTCACTCCTTCTGGCCCATGGTTTCCATATTCGGCCATAGTAGTTTGAAATGAAAGATGATTTATGTATTTAAATTTTTATTTGCTTATAACCCTTTATTCAAAACATTTTATATCCATTTAAGCTGTATCTATGGGCAGGTTGTAACCTGTTTTATTCTTGGAAACATTAAAACGAACAGTTAATTTCTTTTTGAAATATGAATTCTAGGCCCACTTAATCTTTGTGTGCCCTTGAAGAAGTCATTTAATAAACCTAGGCCTAAATTTCTTCATCTGTAACAGCAGAGAGTTCCTTCCAGCTTTAAAATTTTATCACCATCAGGCTAATCATGTGCTACTTTCTGCCTTTTCAGCAAATTGCTTAGTATTGTGTTTTATGTTCACTTGTAATTCTTTCAGATGTTTGCTGTGATGAAATTGAACATCTTAATGCTTCAATTCAGCTTTTGAAGATATAAATTATAAAAGGAAGTAAGCCACTTAATAAAAATGAAAGAAGCAAAGCAAATTATCCTTTTGATGACTATTTATTTGTACTACCTATAATTAGTTACATGAGTGATAGTGTAATATGAACAGAGTGCCTTAACTCTGGGTAAACTAAGTTTAGCAAAATCAGAATTTTGTTTTGTAATCTGACAACTGCTACTGTGCTGAGCAGAAGATGTTGCCTGGAGACGAATTCCAGCATTCGAAGCTTGATATTGTCTAAAATGAAAGAACATTATATACCAAGCTTATTGCCATGATGGCTTCCTGCTTTCTGAATCAAATTAGGATTATAGCTGGAATCGAAACTAATAAAAGAGAAACCTTTATGTTTCCATAAAAATAACTACTAATGTATACCCAACAGTAATAAAAATGAAAAAATCCTAGTAAAATTTATAAAGTATAAACTATCAATCAACAAAAATCCAATAATGCCTGAAAGTTCCTACCTCTAAAAATGCAAAAGTAAAAGTAAAGCTGGAAATCATTCAGCTGTCAACCATTGTGACTTTGGATATCATCTCTCAAGTCGTACTGTTATTTTCATCACTGTATCATATGAAAACTCTTAAATTTTTTTTGAATTTGAGATCAACACTTATTGTGATTTGACCCCAAGTGGAGGCATTTACTACTATTTTCATGAACTGGAGAATAGTTAACAAAGGTTTACTGTTTATTAATTATTTTGATAATAACAGAGTTTTGATGAAATTAAGCCTGGGAGGTAAGGGGGAAATTAAGCAAGACAAACAATGAGAATATGGTAACAATTTCAGAAGCATTATAAATGTGTTTGACTTTCTAATTTCTATTTCTGTTTTTGTTTTGAATATTACTGAATGTATATCTTCTTGAAAGGCTGCCACTTGCCATCTTCTCTGCCAACTCATTCTGTACTAGTTTTACACAGGTCAAGAATGGTTCCTAAGAGTTTTATGCCACAGTGGTGATGGCATCTCCCAAAATAAAACAAGAAAAGGTAAATAATTTGAAATATGAACCATTTATAAAAAAAGAAATTACTAAAACTGCTGATGTATCATGAACATCATGATACATATTCATGCATGTATCATACATGGTACATAAAACACATGTATTTTATAATTTGTGGTTCTTATGTATTTACTATTTCAACAAAACTGTATTAACATCTATTATGTACAGTTAACTTGTAAAAAACACTGGCTGAGAGCTTAAATTGTCTAAAAGCTTAGTAAGTCAATTATTTGGGCCATATAACTAATTGAATAATGACTTTAAACAGAATAGTATACTCAAGTTGAAATAGCTTTGTCCATTCTACTAATAGGAATGCCACATAATCATATTGGAGGAAATGGGTCAAGTGTAGTTCTAAGTTCATTGTTATGAATAATGGAATAGTGCAGAATCCTAGATGCTACCCTGTAGCAAGCAGGTTGCTGCCCCACTTACCTGTGTGTAATGTGATTGTAGCAGATAATTGTGATGCAACGCTCTGTATCATTTCATTGCACCTCTTAGTGCCCCTATAGGTGTGCTGCACATGTTCTGGAAGGCAGACAGAACCAGGTTCATTACTGCACTTCTCTGTTTTTCTTCTGTGTGTTTTTTTCTGGCAAAAGAGTAGCTAGTAGTGAGCAAGTACACCTTGGAAGTTTTGGTGAAGTGATGCTCTAGAGGCAACTCTCAGCCAGCAGGAGACAAGAGGCAGTGGATAAACCTCCCAAGTCCTCATCTTAAAATGAGAATATCCCAAGGTGTATCCCATATTTCTTGGAATGTCCCTAATAAGGTTGTGTCCAAGTTAGTCACATCAGCAATCCACTTGTCAACATATTTTATTGTTTTACCTCCCTCCCTTTCTCCCCACCCCCACTGTTCTCTTGCTCTTCTTCAAATCATCTCTAAATGAACTACCTACCACACGTTTCACACAAAGCTGTGTCTTATGATCAGTCTGCTTCTGAGAGAACCCAAAATAAGGGTTTGTATAGCAAAGAAGAAGTTACTTGGTTTTGTTTAGTTTCTCAATGCAATTAAACTGAGAAAAAAATAGAAAGCCGTATTATGTAACAAAATATCTAGACTAGAAATCTAAAAAAATTTTCTAGTTTTTTCTCTTTCTTTTGCACTAACATGTTAACATAATTTTTAAGCTATTTAATGGTTTTGATAACATATTCCTTAAAATTAAAAATAAGTTTCCAGAGTGAGAATAGTAGGAATAAATGACCTCTAAAATTGCTTCCAGTTTAAAAGAATTATATACCAGAAACCTTTTTATCTGATGTCATTAGGACACATTGTAAATAAATTAACTGACCATTTGGTTAAAATGACACATAAAATGACACATTCACAACTTATATACATTTTTTTAAACCACACATGTACATTAATTTAAAAATCTTGCCTGTTACAAAGAAATTTGAATGTGGGTTGATTAATTTTCTTTCTTTCATAAACCACACCCGCAATAATGTCTTTGGGGATTATAGTAGAAAAATAACTTAAAGACAGTGTTGCTAGAGATAACTTTTACTATATTGGCAATCATATTACAATATACCAGATGATGTATAGTAACATAAAACCCAGGAGATATATAAATAAAAAGCAAAATTTGATCACAGCAACCTATATGATGTAATCCAGAAACTTCAAAGATCTACTACTATTAAGAAAAAATCTGGGCATAATTGGCATCACAGAGTTCAAGGTAGTGGGAGAAAAATAGAAATAATAATGATAGAAGGGAATGCCTTAATAATAAGACCAAAGCCTAAATATTAAAGAGGTATTAAAAATGAAGAAACAGCACATATATTTTAGATCTACTTGATTTAAGTTGGAAGATCTGCATAGTAAATGAAAAATAAGTCACTGAGGAAAATATTAGAGCAATGCCTGTGGAAATAAGGATCATAGCCAATACTCAAAAAAGGGAATTCATCTGTTTGGTCTTAACAATTCTATATTTCTCAAAGAAAGTGTTTGGGCAGGGAAACACAGAGTATTGAATGCCTTGTGGCTGACATACACTGCTTCCACCAAAGGGTATTGATTCTTCTAGAAAGACGAGGACATGGAGCTCAGTGAGAGTGAAATTGCTTCAAGTTCAGATCTCAAGCAGGGGGTGACATTTCTTACTGGAGCTCTGAAACAACCATCTCACTGAGAAGAGGCAGAATAATTATGCTATTGTGTCTGATGGAGTACACAAGAAATATTTTAACACAGGCACAAAGAGAGATAGAAATTCGCAGCATCACACAGAAGAAGCCAGAATTTTGCATAACCTATTGGAGAAAATTAAAGCTACTGTGAACACTAGAATCTTATATACTTGAATTATTAGCAGTGTTTAGATCTCAAACAGATAGATTTTTGTTGCATTTGTTCTTGTGGTTAGCGGTAGTGAAGATTAGTTGGGCTTTTCTTTTTCTTTGACTTTTCTGTTATTTTTTGCTTAGTTTATTTTTTGTGTTTTCTGTATCTTCTCTATTTAAGTTTTTGGGGTTTTTGTAAATGTTTTAGCAAATCTTGTTCCAGATAAATTTTGGCTCGTATGAATTCTATCAGTGTAGTGTGTGTGAAATGTCAGTTTAACAGGGCTCTGATTTAACAAGCCACAGTCAGTGTAAACTTTAAAACCAGTGTGATTTACTAACGGAAAACTTGACACTTGCTGGATTCTTAAAGATAAAAGGAGTTTTATGAACTCGAATCTCTGTATCACAGACCACTGTGTACTAGTTATATATCTGTGCACTCTACGGGGCTGTGAGCTCCTTAAAGTTAGAGACTGGGTTGTAAGTCATAAATACATATTTTCTGACTTCAGATGACATATCAAATTAATTATCTGAGTGATTACATTGATTAAAACTGTTTTTGTAAGGACAAGGACATAAATATTTATAGATAATCCATTCAGCTATCTATTAAAACATGGCACGTGAACACAGAAAAAAGCCACACCAATACTTATAGCTACACATTTGACAAGTGCGTCTGCTTTTTCTCTTTTAACCTAGACATGAGGGATTATACTGTGAAGGCTATCCTGAATTTATGGTTATGTACACATGTATTTCTTGTCATACAGAAGGTTCAACTGGACCACTGTGTTTAGAAAGGTAGGGGTAGATAATTAAAAAAGCATGACTATTGTCATCTGGGAAAAATTTTGATCTTGTTCCCCTGAGTTCCTTGATTTAGCATTTTTGAAGGATTCAACATCTGGCAAAATGTAGACATTTATCAGCAGCTGCTGCTGAACTAACTGAATAGAAAAGCCATGCTTTTCCCTTGTTTAACGTATGGAATCTATTCACACAAATTCTGCCTAACCTTGAATACTTGTCTAATGTGTAACATGTTAACATTAAAAGAAAATTGAGAATGATTGCATTTACCAATATTGAGAATGAATAAAATAAATTCTGAAATGATTAAAAGCTGAAAATATAAAATTAAGCACTGGCTGGCGTAGCTCAGTGGATTTAGCACAGTCTGCAAACCAAAGGGTAGCCAGTTCAATTCCCAGTCAGGGTACATGCGGGCTAGGGTTGCAGGTTACGTCCCCCGTGGGGGCCACGTGAGAGGCAACCACACTTTGATATTTCTTTCTCTCTTTCTCCCTCCCTTCCCCTCTCTAAAAATAATAAATAAATAAAATCTTAAAACTATTAATATATATATATATAAAATTAGGCCAAATAAAAATTTAGGAAACTAAGGTGTGTAAATATACACTAAGGTGTGTGTATATATATATGATAAATAATAAATTATATATGATAAATAGGAAAAAGTTATTAAAAACCCCTTTCAATAGGGCGATTTCCAAAAAAAAGCAAAGGAGGATGTTAGATATGAGCTTTAGAGTACTAACCATGGCAAAAGAGAAGGCAATCTCTGAGAACCAGCTGAACTGGAGCTGAAGACTCAGGAGTGCTCATTTCAGTCTTGTGACCCAGAAAAGTTAGTGTTAATTTGTTCAACCAGTTTCCTCATCAGTTTTTACTGAATTTCTGTAAATCATGATTGTAGTAATCTTTACTGTTGTATTAGGTGTCAGATAAGTAAGATATTTACATTGGCCTTCTAAAATTTATTGAATTTTTGAGGAGCAATATTTTGTAAATAATGAACTCACTAAATATGAGTTTTCCTCCTCCCTGCTCTCTTCCAGTTCTAATTTGTAGACAGCAAAATGAAAACCATTTTGTTGATATAAGAAAACTCTATTTACATGTTCATGTTGTTGTCATAATAATTACTGTTGTTTTTAATTTGTCCTGACAAGGAGTTGAAACCATAAAGAGTGTAATGAATCAAAAACAGGCATGTTTAATATTCTGTGGAAAATTTTAGTTTAAAAACTAATATAATTTGCCTTCTCATAATATTTATAACAGAAATGTTCCCTAAGAAACTGTTATAACAATTTCACATAATTATCTTCTTTGAGCATAGATTATACTCATTCTCTAGGGCAGCTTGCATTTTGAATACATGTCTTGTCACATTTTTCTCTGTGGTCAGCTGTAATCACAGCAGGAGAAATGGAATATAACTGGAACTAATATATTTGATCTTTGCACAGAACAAAAATTCCTAAATTGTTAATGAATAAAATATTGTTTTTTTAGTTAAAAGCAGTAGTATTTAATCTGAAACTAATTTGTGCTTTCTTCTCATACAATTATTTTTTACATTTTTTAAAAAAATTTTGAAATGTTGTAACTATCAGTGAAACAGTATGATTGGATCTTAGTGTTTACAAAGGAAACCTCCTTCTTCTTGCTTCCATATTTAAAATGTAATTGAATCCCTTGTCCATTTTTTTCTTAGAACTACACCAGATTAAGTTGTGTTTCTTTCAAATGGAGACAAGGTACTATTTCTTGTGAAGATGCAGAACCGAAGGATGAATATAAATGAAAAATCCATTAGAAAAAATTACAATGCTCTCAGCCAAATACTATATGGTTTCACTTATATGTGGTATCTAAACAAAACAAAACAAAACAAAACAGACCCATAGATACAAAGAAAAAGCTGATGCTTACAAAAGGGGAGGAGAGGTGAGATGGGTGAAAATAAACAAACAAATACATACATACATACATACTATTCTTAGCTCACAGGGCCATGGTTTGCTGACACCTACTTTATTTATTTATATCATCTTTTATTGAAGATATTGGGTTGACAGTGGTTGATACAACTATACAGGATTCAAGGGGACAGCTCAGTAAAACATCTGCATACTGCATCAGGTGTGCACCACTCAAAGTCAAGTCTCTTCATTTCCCCATTTGCCCCTTCTTTGGGTACTTCCACCTCCCTCCATCCCTCTTTCCCTCTGGCTATCACCATACTATGTCCATGTCTATGTGTCATACATGTGTTGCTTAATCCTTTCATCCTTTTTCACTCAGCCCCTCTACCCTCCTCCCCTTTGACAGCTGTCAGTCTGTTCTAGGTATCTATGCTTCTGTTTCTATTTCATTTTTAATTATTTTGATTAGATTCCACATACAAGAGATATCATATGGTATTTGTTTTCCTCTGATTGGCTTATTTCATTAGCCTAATATTTCCAAGTCCATTCATGCTGTCACAAAAGGCAAGATTTGTTTCTTTTGTATAGCCAAGCAGTGTTCCACTGTGTAAATATACCATAGCTTTTTTATCCACTCATCTACTGATGAGTGATTGGACTGTTTCTAGATCTTGGTAATTGTAAATAACACTGCTATAAACATAGGAGTGCAAATATTCTTTTGCATTGGTTGGTGTTTTGGGATTCTGAGTATATATTCCCAGATGTAGGATGATAGGGTAAAAAGGCAGTTCCACTTTTAATTTTTTAAGGAAGCCTTATACTCTTTTCCTCAGTGGCTGAACCAGTCTGCATAACTATCAACAGTGCACTAGGGTCCCTTCTTCTCCACATTTTTGCCAGCACTTGTTTTTTTGTAGAATCACTGATGACAGCCATACCAGTAAGCATTAGGTGCTATATTGGTTTTAATCTACATTTGTCTGATGCTTAGGGAGACTGAACATCTTTTCATATGCCTATTGGCCATCTGTATGTGCTCTTTGGAGAAGTGTCTATCCAGACACTTTGCCCATTTTTTAATTAGGCTGTTTGTCTTCCTGGTGTTGAGTGGTATAAGTTCTTCATATATTTTGAAAATGGACCTCTGATCAGATACTTGACAAATATGTTCTCCCATGCAGTGGATTGCCTTTTCATTTTTTTGATAGTTTCTTTTGTTGTGAAAAAGCTTCTTAGTTTGTTGTAGTCTTATTTATTTTTTCCTTAATGGACCCTTACTTTAGAGAAATAAATTTTTAGAATAATAGACAACATAGAATTACGTGTCGGAAGAAGTTTTGCATTCCAGTTGTAAAGATGGTGCTCCTTTGTTTCTAACGAGAAGCAGCGCTCATTCATGTCACTGTTCACGGTGGAGAATGTGTTTTCCCTTCCTCCCAACTCTCCATGGTTACTTTTGCTACACTTCCTTAATTTACATATTTACTTTAATGCATTTCCTCTTTATATTTGTCATGACTCTTTGGCTATTTAATGCCCAATTGTGTGTGTGTGTATTATGTGTGTATTATGAGCATAGATTTAGGTGCCTGAGATTCCTAGGCTTTGATGTAAGGTGACCTTTTAAAAATTTTCTTACCAAAATTGGGAAATTTTTAACTTAATATCTTAAAATATATTTTTTAGTTAATTCCATCCATATATGATTCCAACTATACGCATGTATACTTCCTATTCGCTCCTGAATATCATCGAAGCTATCAGGTTTTCTTAATCTCTTTTTCTCTTTGCTTATTAGTTTGCATAATTTCTGTTATTTTGTCTCCAGATTTCCTGAGAGTTGCAAGAAGCACACCAAGATCAGATAAGCACATGCAAAATTTTGAAGTTATGAAGTAGGACATATTTTCATACTTTCAGTAATATTGTGGAATTGATAGAGGTCAGTGTTACTGAGAAACATTAAATGCATGCTTAATTGAAATTTTAAATAACTATTTCATTTTTCTCTTTTTAAAAGATTTTATTTATTTATTTTTAGAAAGGATAAGGAAGAGAGGGAGAGAAACACCAGTGTGTGGTTGCCTCTGGATTGCCCCCTACTGGTGACCTGGCCAACAACCCAGGCATGTACCCTGACTGGGAATCGGACCAGGGACACATTAATTCACAGGCCAGTGCTCAATCCACTGAGCCACACAAGCCAGGGCAAAATAATTTCTATTTTAAACAAACTTGCTGTGGCTGGTGTGGCCCAGTGGATTGAGGGCTGGCTTGTGAATTCAGGGGTCGCTGGTTAAATTCCCAGTAGCTACATCTGTCTAACTACATATAATATATGTAAAACTATAAAAACTGAGAGGGTAGGGACTGATGACTGTGTGGCATTGGCAAGGGGGGTATGGGGATATCTGTAATAATGTAAACAATAAAAATAAAGTTAAAAAGTAAGAAATGCACTAAGGGAACCACTAAGAGTAAGCAACACAGTAAGAAACAAAAAAAAAGGAACTAAATTATATTTTAATGATATCTTTTTCTTAGTGGTCTTCATTAACATTCACTATTAAAGTTCTCCTTCCGAAATTTCAAACTTTATATACACTGCGATAAATGAGCATTTTATATTCATGCTCCAGAATGAAAATTGTTATGGCACATTAGTTTAGATCAAAGGGGAGAAAGCCGGAAGACAGCTGCTTGTTTCAAATCCTATGGGCCCAGGTAGATCATCTAACCTCTCTTAATCTAATATTTTAGCACTTTATATTTATTCCACAAGAGTATTTAGAGTGTAATGATATAATGGAAATAACGCACATGGAGCTTCTCAAAGAAGGCGGTACAATATGCAGCCCCAAGTAACACTGCAGATGACGCTGCACACTCTCCGTGCATGTGCTGTTCATTATCACCCTCAGAATCAACATGTGCCAGATTTTAGCGATTTCCTGACTACTTTTCACGGATGCATCCCTTTGTGTTTTTACAGAATAAAACTACTTCATTACATTTTTTAGACTTTAGATCCTAAATATTGTTAGACTTAACTGTTCTGCTTGCTTACCTGATGGTTTAATATGATGCATTAATTACTTTAAAAACGCTGTTTCCTCACAGCCCCCTTCCCTCCTCCCAGGGTCACTATAAGGGCTCATTACTCATAACACATATGACCTACCCCACAGCATGTTCATTGGCAGCAAGGTCAAGGATGATTTACGAGCATGCTTTCTTAATTTACACCTTATAAACTATAGATGCCATTCACCTTTACTGAAAGCTATCTCAGTGTCAATTACTTAAAGTTTGGGGGTTTGGGAGTATTTCCTTTGTTTTGACTTTTTTTTTTCATTTAAGCAGTATCAGAAGTCTGAATCTTCTCTTTAGCTTAAATATGGTTGCATTCTCTTTATCACCTATATTTTTTATTATTTATGAAGATATTTATGTGATTCCTGGATATGATGTTAAATAGACTTTCTAAAATCCATTTGTTCTTTAAAAATTACTGATTGAGCCCTGGTTGGTATGACTTGGTAGATTGAGTGTGGGCAAGTGAACCAAAGGGTCACAGTTTTGATTACCAGTCAGGGCTCATGCCTGGGCTGCAGGCCAGGTCCCTAGAAGGGGAAACATGAGAAGCAACCACACATTGATATTTCCCTCTCTTTCTCCCTCCCTTCCCCTCTTTCTAAAAATAAATAAATAATATCTTTAAAAAATACTGAATACTGATTATCAGCTAGGATTAGTATATTTCTATGCATATAAAGCCAAAGATTACTGAAAGCAAGAGAAATCTATAATATCATATTCCAGAAAATCACTGGAATTTTTGTTTATCTGCTAAACATACTATCCTGTTGAAATCATATTTTCATATTTTAAAATTAAGTTTTAACTGTTAGATTTTATTTTCAGATGTGTATTACATATAAACAATAAATTTGCCCTTTTAAATTATAAGCAGTGATACTAGTGGGAAATTGAAAATGAGATTGCAATATTATTTTAAATTGGAAAGTAATGGTTTCTGGCTGCTGTTGCCTAGCAAATCCCTGCTAGATGCCTAATGGTAGGTCAAAGGAGGCCAATATATCAAATAATTATACCAGCGAGAATGTGATAAGAACTATGGTAGCAATACACAGATATGTGTGTATAGAGAGTAAATTGCAGAAGAGAGGTTAATGAGTTCTGATGGGAGTTATTCAGGAAGCATTTCAAGAAATAATAAAAAAAAAAGAACAACTTTATTCTGGACCATGAGGTATAAAAATTATGTGTAGAAAAGGGCATGAAAAAATAGCCATGGCCCTTGATGCCTAAGGCTTACTGATTTTATGTAAACACTCATGAAAATCTATCCATACCTTGGAGTCCCTGTGCTCAGCAGCAGCTTCACTAAATCTCACCCAGCAACTTGCAGATGTAGGACAACAATCGTTTTGTAAATCAAATATGTATTTTAGTTGTGAGAACTGGTACCGTATGTGCTGGCTTTGAGGCTGTGAGGCTTTAGCCTGGAAGAGTTTACTAACCCCATGACTGGTACACCAGCAACTATAACTTTCAGCTGCTGGCACCACGAAGCTGCATGGCTGGTACCAGGCAGCTAAATACTCCAGCTGAACAGTTTATCTCTAAAATCTAATTTCCAAAGTTGAAACAGGTGATATGTTTCTCCCCAAATTCTGCAGCCCAGGTGCTTCACATCTGTCTAGATCATTTAGACTTGATAAAAACCTGGCACAGACAATATAGACACAGACATATCCTTGTTTCTGTTTGAGAATCAGCATGCCTGTGACATTTAACAATATCGGTGTACCAGCAGAAAAATCCACAGACAAGCAACTTATCTCTGAAACCAGAATGTCAATCAGATAATGATACAGGTGGGACAACCCCCTTAAAATAATCCAACACAAAACACTTAATCTCTCTAGCCTTGCTTACAATTTGAAGAAAAAAACAAGCATAAGCAGAGGATACACACACACAATAACTCCAATATGAGGTTAACATATATAGAGGCCGTCTTGATCTACATACAGTTCTGAAATTTCATGATGGGTAATCCAGACATCTACAGGTACATCAAAATATAATTGTCTGCACTGTAAAATATCCTGAACAGTATATTGTGAGCAGTTAGGCCATTAAAAAGGAAATGACCTTTTGGCTTTGGTGGCTTCACTGTCAATGCAATAGCTCCTTAAGTGCCATCACCTATGAAAGCAGAGATCAGGGTGGCTCCCTGCTTTTGCACCCATTCAAGTGCCATCAGTAAATGAGCGGATCAGAAAACTTTGGTACATTTACACAATGGAATTCTATGCAGCAGAAAGAAAGAAGGAGCTCCTACCATTTGTGACAGAATGGATGGAAATGGAGAGAGTTATGCTAAGTGAAATAAGCCAGGTGGTGAAAGACAAATACCATATGATCTCACCTATAAGTGGAACCTAATCAACAAAAACAAACAAGTGAGCAAAATAGAACCAGAGACATGGAAATAAAGAACAAACCACCAACATTGACCTGAAAGGTGGGTGAGATGGGATAACGGGGAAAAGGAAAGGGTCAAGTTAAGGATCCATGGACAAAGGTAATGGGGGGAAGGGGAGGATTGAACGTGGGAGGCAGGCGTTGGGTAGGACAAGGGAGAGTAATAGAGGAAAAATGGGGACAACTATAATTGAACAATAAAAAGTTAAAAAAACATAAATGCTTGAATTTAAAATTATTTCTTGAGTGCCTTAATATGTGAAAAATATACTTGGTTGAGTACATATTTCCAAATTATATATATTAAACTAAAAAGCCACTAATTTTTCCAGTTTTCTCCCTTCTTATTAAAAACACTGCCCACCCACTAACCATTCTTATATTTGTTTATAATTCACTGTACATCTTCACTGAGGATCCTCTCTTTAAAAATAACTTTATCTTTCATCCTCATCTGTTTGTATGTGATATTATAATTCATATACTAACAGTTCTTAGTACCTAGGGAGGCTCTGAGTCACTTATTAAAACTTTCAAGATGTCATACTAGTATTCTAAGCATAAGGAGTAAATTGAACAGCACTCTATCTGGAATAAGTGTATTTCAGTAGGCACATCAGTGTGGCCCTTTCCCAGATGTGCCAGACATGGATGTGTTAGAATCTGAAAGACAACTGCTTTTGACTATTTGATATAAGAGGGGCACTAGGACTCTTCTACCTTTCTATCTTTTTTTCTCATATGTCGTTCTACCTGGGAAGCAATAAGACCATCCTCAGTCAACCTGGATGCATAAGCATCTACCCTCCGAGTGGTCTTCAGAAGATATTTTGTATTAAATAGAGAATCCTCGAACTGAAGTTAGGAAGAGTTGAATTGTTCTAAATAAACATAAATGGAAAAAAACTTAGAGCTTCTTTGGTAAAATACTAAATCAACTAAAATTTGAAAATCAAAATTTTATCCTTAAAGGTGGATTCAGGCCTAAAAATTATTTTTATATTTTAAATTTATTTTCTATTTTTTACCATGAGAATAGCACACTTTGTCTTCATTTTAAAAATCAGAATTATTCTGGACTCTTTAGCCATCATTATTTGCCAATCTATTGCTTAAAATTTCTTTAATAAAATGTCCAATTAAACTTTAGATGTTTTGTAATGAACACTAAATTAATAATTACCAATTCCACAGTTGCATTTTAATGAGACTTAGTTTGTATGCAAGTTTAACCACTTTCTAATTGCATGATATCTTGCAGTCATTTAACCCTTTAAATTTATAAACTTTTTTCTATAAAATGTTCATGAAATAACTACATTATGGTATTGTGAAAAATGAAGTAAGAAAATAACAATACAGAACAACAAATCATTAAAAATGAGGTAATGCTCAGGTAATATTACAAGGATGTACAGTTTGACCTGTTCTCTTTAAGACTAGATGAGGATTCATTACTAAAAACCATATATTAAATAAAGCTCTTGATAAATCTATATTATCATTTTAATGTCAAAAGATTATTGGAAGTGGCATATTGTTTTAAATTATAAATAAAGTCAAAGAATGTCTTTGGCTTTAATATAAGTAAATATTCTTCCAGCATTATTATAAATCATTCCCCTTTACATAACCTAAAGTAATTATTATATTTACTCTTCATCCCATAGCTGAGTTGCAGGTGCTATTCATGCATCACCGCTTTGGCTACCTCAATATGGATTATCAGGATGTACTCTGAAGCTGAAAGCCTGTGTCAATCAAGTACACTACTATGCGTAAAGTCTCTATTGTTGCAGAAGTTCTGTTGGATTCACTCAGTTCCACATCATGTCTTTGTCATATCCCACATTATTCTCCTGACATTGATTTCTCTGCTTCTGGTTTTCTTGGCCAAGTTGCAGGTTAGCTTCTCAAATTAAAATGGTAATAAGTAATAGGGCAGAAGAGAAAACATATATAAAAACAAATATAAAGAATGTTCAGTGAATAGCTATGTAGAGAAAGGGAAGGAATAGAAGAGGGTCAGAGGAGAGATTCAAATACTATGAAATTGAACCTATACTTGAATAATTTTATCATATTTCTTGTAAACCTTTAAAGGTAAAGAGAAAGAGGGCTGGGATTCTATTATTCTAAATATCCAGTTATCTGGACATTGGGAAAATAACTCTAAGTCTGGGGTTGTGAGAGGTTATAAGTTTCAGTTTGTATAAATTTCTTTATGCTTTTATGTATAATGCTTTATGTATAATTTTTCATGCTCTTTCCATATTGTCTTTGATGTAACTATTGATTCCTCTGTGCTTCAGGTTTGAATATGCTTAGGTTTCACATCTACATACATATGTAAGCCTCTAGAATGTAGATGCTGAAGCCCGTGGCTTCAAACATTTATCTTTATTAGCCAAAGTGTAATCAAGGAATTTCTACATTGGTATTAAATTACAAGAAATATTTTTAAATAACTTTCAATTTTATTAAGGAGTACCCAGGATAAGGCCAGAGTATCAGATAAAATCCCACCATTATATTTTCATTTGTTTAAAAACCTTATATACTCATAAAATTATTTCTTAAAAATATATATATATGAAATAAAACACAACTGCCCTGGCTAGTGTGGCACAGTAGATTGAGTGCCGGCCTGCAAACTGAAGGATAACTGGTTCGATTCCCAGTCAGGGCACATGCTTGGGTTGCGGACCAGGTCCCCAATAGGGGGCACTCTAGAAACAACCACACATTGATGTTTCCCTCTCTTTCTCCCTCCCTTGACTTCTCTAAAACAAACAAACAAACAAACACACAAACACTATGAATAATTTGGATCAAGTTGGGACCACATTAAAGTTCCAAAAATTATCTTAAATCTGCTGTAAACAATGATCTTTCAAAGAAGTAAGGAGAGGCAGAAAGGCAGCCAAGGATGAAACAAACAAACAAACAAACAAACAAGGAAATGAGAAGTGAAGAAAGAGAAGAAAAAAGGAGAGGAACAGCCATTCCTTCATTTCTGTGTTTCCACCTAGATAAGTTTAAAGCATAAAAGTGCAAAACAGATTTATATTTTCTTGTGTCATACCCATGACATACACAAAGTTATTGTGTTGCTTGCATCAAGTAAAATATGAAACATTTTATGTATGTGCACATATTAGGTATGGACATTGAGGTTTCTTTTCAGTTTATTATTGTCCTTTTTCTTATGTAAACTTTGAAAAGAAATGCTACTTGAAAACTTTTGACAACTTCAATGTGAAATACCATTTCTGAGACTACTGAATTCATCATCATTATTCAGTAAGACCAAGTGGTCCTGACTGATGTAGTTCAGGGGATTAAGCATGATCCCACAAACTGAGAAGTCACCAGTTTGATTCCCAGTTGATGTTTCTCTCTCTTCCCTCCCTTCCACTCTCTCTAAAAATAAATAAATATTGAAAAAAGACCAAGTCAAGAGCAACCAAATTTAAATTTTTCCTTGAAAGAAAATTAAGACCATTGAACTATTTTTAAATATGTTTTATTGATTATGCTATTACAGTTGTCCTATTATCCCCCCTTCATTCCCCTCCACCCTGAACACCCTCTCCCACCCACATTCCCCCCCTTTAGTTCATGTCCATGTGTCATAAGTTCTTTAGCTTCTACATTTTCCCTACTATTCTTGCCCTCCCCCTGTCTATTTTCTACCTACCATCCATGCTACTTATTCTTCGTATCTTTCCTCCCTCTCTCCTCCTCCCACTCCCCTGTTGCTAACCCTCCATGTGTTCTCCATTTCTGTGGTTCTGTTCCTGTTCTGGTTGTTTGCTTAGTTTCTTCTTGTTTTTGTTTCAGGTGTGGTTGTTAATAATTGTGAGTTTGCTGTCATTTTACTACGGATGTTTTTTATTTTCTTTTTCTTAGGTAAGTCTCTTTAACATTTCATACAATAAGAGCTTGGTGATGATGGACTCCTTTAACTTGACCTTATCTGAGAAGCACTTGATCTTCCCTTCCATTTTAAATGAAAGCTTTGCTGGATAGAGCAATCTGGGATGTAGGTCCTTGTCTTTCATGACTTGGAATATTTCTTTCCAGCCCCTTCTTGCCTGCAAGGTCTGTTTTGAGAAATCAGCTGACAGTCTTGAAGTGCTCATCAATTACAATATCTAAGCCTAATGTTATATGACAATAATTTAAAGAAAAGAAAGATACATTTAATTAAAAATTCCAAAATTCAGCAAGTAACTTATACATATGAAGCTATAATTTTGTACATACAGCATATATTATGATGTGAGATTAGTTTGAGAAAGATAAATTCTAGACTAAAAATTAAATTAACTAGTTAGCTTTTTAAATTACTTTGTGTGTAGACCTTCCACAGACAGCAGTATGTGAGTGTGTGAAAGAGAAAATAATATATGCCTGCCATAGACATCTTAGCATATGCAGCATAAATGACACTCCCGCGGTCAGGGAATAACTCCCTGAAAGGCGGTGTTGAAGATGGTATTTAGAGGCTGTCCAAAGTGTGGTCTGAACAGCATTCAAGGAAAGAGAATGACGTGAGAGTGGGAAGATGAAGAACAGTGTGATCAATGGTTAAGTTGAAGGAGAAAGGAGTGTATGATAAATAATGGTTCAATGGGATGTCATTAAAATGTTTCGTGCTGGGAAGGAGCAAGTTACTACCCTGTATTTTAAAATAATTTTTGAAACTAAGTAGAAAAGTGGATAGACAACCATACTTATATATAATTAAGTAAATGAAGGAAGGATAATTGACAAATATCCAATGCAGAAAATTCCAAATAATTTATGGAGATATTCTTCCCACAGTGAAGTGAACGATAACTTCCCATTCCTTAAGTGCGCTGGCTAGATTGACTTCCGAAAAGTACAGGATGGAACAGGGACCTGAGTGCTCATAGTGGAGAAAGCTGGCAGACAGCACTTCATTCAGGTACTCAATATTAACATCAGCAGTCTTAAATCGTACTGAAACTATATATCCTTGATATGATGTGATGGGAATTGCACTTTACCTCTGGCATCCCTTCTCAAAACCAGTAACCTCAGTATAAATATGAGAAAAAGACTAGATAATCCCAATGGAGGGGCTTTCTACAAAATTCCTGACCAGTACACTTTACAACTCACAATATCATCAAGAAACAAGGCCGACAATCTATCACAAAGAAGAGGAACCTAATGAGGCATGATTACTAAAGTGTAATTTGGTGTACTGCATAGGATCTCCAAACAGAAAAAAAGGACATCAGATGAAAATTAAGGAAATTTGAATAATATAGAGACATTAGTTAATACCAATGTCTCAATATTGGTTCATTAATATTGACAAATGTAGTACACTGATGTAAAAAGGGAAAAATAGGTGAAAAGCACATTTTGAGGAGTAAATGGACAATTCTATTTCAGGCACATTAACATATTTGTATAGTGTGAGTCCTGCATATAGGTACTATATATGTGATTTTTGAAAGAAAAAATAAGTGTTTTGAGTTGGATACATAATTTTTGTCATTAGAATATGTGTATATATTAATTAAATTACAGTATATTTTAAAAAGATAATGTAGAGACAGAAAAGGAGAAAATTCACAATTCATCCCTGAGAATGAGCCTTACAAGTAAGGAAGGTAAAGCCAAATAAAATAAAATAAGAATATCCAGATTTTATATCACACAAAACAAATCATATCACAGAAGCTAAGTAGGGAAAGACATGTTCAATTTTTTTAGCATTCCAAAAATCAAATTTAATGTTGTTTCTGATAAAAGTAAAACATGTTCACCATAAAAATTTGGACACAGAAAGGATAGCAAATAAAATATGATTATGGATAATAGCATAATGATAACATTTATTATTTTGGTAAATATATTTGCAGTCTTTTTTTCTGTATCTTATACACATGCATGCACACAATTTTTTAAACAAAACTGGGTTCACATTCTGCACCAAGTTTTGCTCTTTGCCAAATAATGTTATTGCCTGACACTAGATAAACTACACATTGATTATTTCTGTTCATATAGTATTCCAAAGGCTAAATGTACTACAAATAGAAGGAGGGTCTTATTTGATAAGATAAAGAGGACTTAGGGATGTTTTCTACATGGATGAGAAACTCCAGGATTTCTGGGAGAGCTGAGATCCTCAGGAGAGCGGAGATAATGTAGCATTTAAGGTGCAGGAGGAGTGGGAAGCCTTGGCCATGTCTAAAAGAGTGTTATATTTTTTATCTCAATAACTGATTTGATAAAAATCATAAAACGTATGTTCATTATAAGAAGGTTGATTATTTTTCTTAAAAAGTATGAAAATAAGTCCCATGTAATCCTATTATTTAATGTATTTCTTTGATAATATTCACAAAACTAGTTCGTGTGTGTATGTTTGTGTGCATATGTGTATATAATCTTAAAGACTATAATCTTTAAATTTAGTTATATCTGGTAATGACCTACATTTTGATTCTAACAGTAGAAAGCCTGTTGGGAAACTTGAGAGTCAGGGACTCAGGAAAAGGTAGGACAGTGTATTACAAGGACTGCAGGTGAGTGCCAGGCATGTCTTCCCCCACCCCCAGGTGAGCTCAGCAAGAGGACAGAGCTTTGTTTTGGGGTCCAGGTGGCCAGCAGTGCCTTTCACTCACCAGCCTTTACCTCCCTTAGAAAGTGAGCACTACCAGAACAGGAGACCTCAGTTCTGGATTACTGATGAGCATCAAGTGGTTACCAATGTGGTTTTGTCTACATACAGGAAGAGGGTCTTCACTCAATATTTTAAATGATTTTTAAATGAGCTCATATTGATACATAATTAAGTCCATTTTTTCAGATTTCCTTAGTTTTAACCTAATGTCCTTTTTCTGTCCTGTAATCCTGTCGGGGCTATAACATTACAGTTAGCCGCTCTGTCTCTGTAGACTCCTTTTGCTGTTAGAGTTTCTCAGACTTTTCTTTTACAATCTCGACAGTTTTGAGGATGACTGGACTGCAGTGATAACACACACACATCTATGTAACTCTTACCAGTTTGTCAAGAAAGTTTTAGTAGGAGGGTGGTGTAAGATAGTGAAGAGAACAGAATATATGAAAATGTCATCTCAGCCATTTCAAAACTAGAATATGAGTGGTAATCAGTATAGGAGAGGAACTGTCTTTTCTGACAAAACAAAAGGAACAACTAAAGAATCTGACTTTAAACTGTGAGTGCAAATTCATATATCACCCTAGACTATGAGTTTCTGATCCCATTAATGACTCATAATCATAGGGTCAAAATCAGCCTCATTACATTTATTTATTTAAAGAGATAAGTGAGACTTCATGTAGACCTCCATACCATATTGCAGCTATAATTGGGCCCTCTGTTTCTGTATCAGATAATGAGGTAACAAAATGAAAGATTGTTAGGACTGAGCTTTGAGAATTTTTATAGAGGAAAATTTTAACTACATGGTAGTTGGGCAAAAGTTGGTCAAAGATAGACTCAGATGTCTTATAAATGAGTGAGTTAATGAACATGAATGACAATACTTGAAAAGACAAAGAATGAGCCATACTTAATACTACAGCATGGAGATAAGGAAAAGTAAAAGGTGGTATACTCAGTAGACAATCATATTAGAGTTTGCTTTTTTTCTCAACAGTTTACTGACTACAAAATAGCAATAAGAAGACTGGAAGATGTTTTATCTAACATCAATACAATGCTAACATTTGAATATGAATCTTTAAATATAAATATATTTGTATGTGTAAAACTATGCAGAGAGATACAAAACAAAGCTCATTGAAGCTTAAAAATAAAACTTAGATACATCTCAGCAATATAATATTTAATATAATTTTGTCAAAAATTAAAACATCATCTAATAAAATAAACAGATTGGAAAATGTAGATTTAATCTCATATTTTAGGTTTAAAGTAGGATAAAAATTTTCCCCTAAATAGGTGATAAGTGTATCTGAGTAGTAGTAGTTTAAATTGAGTATCAGTACTGCCTGGAATTCTAAATATCTTTTGCATATTATTTTTAAGTTGAAATTAAATTGTTTATAAATAAAATATAGTATTTGAGTGGACATTTTTATTTTACCAATGGTCATTTATGTAATGGCCAATACTTATCTCAGGCCAGGCTGTGTATTAAACACTTTCATGTATTATTAAATTTAGTTCTCAGCACAAACCTATGAGGTAGACACACTTATCTCTGCATTTCACACGTGAGCAAATGAGACATAAAGGAGCTTAGTACCTACCCACATGAAAAGAGCTAGCAACTGTGGGATCCAGGTTCAAATTCCAGAACTTGTTGCTTAACCACTGATCTATAGATGTCACTCATCAGATATATTTTAATCCATCATGTGTCAGTCCCATTTACTTTTTTATAGAGAAATAAATGTACGCTATTTAGAGAGCAGTGTCTACATACAAATTTATGCTGGTCATTTGGCATGTTTTAGAGTGACAGCTTTCAAATAAATGAATATTAATTCAGCTGATCTGTGGTGGTTTATTTTGTACAACTTACACATGAATGCATTTTAAATGTTTTTAAAGATTGATAGAGACATTAACAAAAATAAAGTAAAATAAAATTGACATGCAGTCTGTACAATATCATTTGTGAAAGGCATTAAATGGATTTGACAAATTAGTCATGTAGTCATGCAGAAAGTGGAAATTTCTAGATTTCTCTTGGGTAATGGTACCCACAAAGGGAGTGTTTGCATTAATTACCGTATTTTTAGGACTATGAGGCACACCGGACCATAAGATGCACATAGGTTTTAGAGAAGGAAAACAGGGGAAATTTTAAGCAAAAAATGTGGTAAAATATTTAATAACCTGTGACCCTGTTCCATCATTGCCACCCCCGCAACAGCGAGCCAGGTAAGCTACATTTGGACTATAAGACACACCACCCTTTTCCTCCCAAATTTGGGGGTGTGTGTCGTATAGCCCAAAAAATACGATATTCTGTATTAAGTGAAAAGAGATTTTAGAAAAGTAGAATTACTCTTTATATTTGTATTCTTGTTTTTATTTAGGTTCACTCATTCATTAACAGCCCATTTCTTTCTCTCTTTCTGGCTTGTTTCGTAATGTTTACCTTAACTCCAGTTGGAGAAAGAAACTAAGGGAAAAAACTGAATATATCAAGAGAATATTTAAATTCTACCTAGCTGGAATATTTAGCTATCTTTGACTATACCTTATTTTTACGTTTCATTTAATCTTATACTTAAAAATTTGTAATATTTGATCTTTCACAAAACACACGTGTATAATTAACGGTAATTACTCAGAAGAGTTTGCATGTATTTACAAAAGGCATTTATAATATGCTATTAAATATTCGGTACCAAGAACTTTGCAAACATCGCTATTAAAATATCACATTACACTTCATGTTGTAGAGGACATTCATCTTACTCTTCATAGGATTGTGATAAGAAATATGTAAGATGCTACAGGTAAAATACTTAACTTATTGTCTAGATATAATAATCTCCAGAAAGGTTACTTCAATTATTATTATTAGCCACACCATGCTTTGATAAATATAAGATCTGATCTCATCACATTTACTTGGAACTCATAAAACTTCTGTTACAACCAATTTAATCACTTTGCCTATATTGTTTGATCTTTTAGATAAAAATATAGAAATGAAAGCTTGCATTTCTATTTAAAGCACATAAATAATTCAATCCTATTACAAGACTTGATGCAGGGCTTTTTGTCCAGTTAGCCTTATAATGCTAATAAGTCCTCTAATGAGTAAAACCAAAACCGTTTCCATATTTTTAAATGTTTCTTATGAACTTTCAAATGAAAGAGTTTGTATGATGTCCCTTAAAAATATATGAATATAGACTACCATTTTGAGGTTACTATAAATGAGGGCTGTCAATTATGTGTTCAGATGGAGTTTCCTAGAGATTTTTCTGCAAACATCTCCAGGGAAGGAATCCTTGTCAGGAGAGAAACCTGAAGGCGAGTAGACAGATAGAAATGGTGGGGACTGGTTTAGGAACAAGTATGAGTAGAGGGTGGTTAATTTAGCTACTTTAAGCCAAAGGAGAGAAATTTCTGGATAATGTCATCTTTGGACTTTCCATTCCATATCAGAATTTATATTTCAGAAACTTAATTTAATGAACAAAACTATTATAAATACAACCTGAAACAATGATTAAAGGTAACTGTTATTTTTATAATAAAATTAAAGTAATTGAGTGATTATTTCCACATTATTAGCAATTTATTAAACTGTGATTTTATCCATTATCTTCTCTTTTTTAGATTGCAAAATAAAATGAGGTTAAATTAGCATATTATGATTTGGAAAACTTCAAAATATGGGGCAATTAATATTTGTGCTATAGTTATTCTTGTTTTTAAGAAAAGACTTTGATATGCTAATATATTTTTAAAATCTGTAATTAGTAATGAATTTTAGAACAAATGCTTATATTTTAAATCAAACCATTAATAATAAAATATCAGGAAATATATCTTATTTATTTAATTAAATAATACATTCAATTTATTTTGTACATTAAAATGGAGTGAATATAAAAAGACAAAATAAATTATGAACTATATATTATACCAACAATTTTTTTTCATCTCATGGCACACATAAACTACTCAAATTCTATGGCACACCCAAAAATGTATTTTTGCCAATCTTATATAAAATAAGTATAATTTTGTTTAATAAAAATAATAATAGTACTTACCTACATTTTTTCTTCCAAAGTGACTTCTTAAAAACATCTCATGCCTATACTTATATATAATGATTTTCCATACCAAGAATTAACCAATCATAAGCAATCTTATTTTACGATGTGAAATCTATTATATGACATACATGTTTATGGTTCAAGACAGGGCACTCACACTTAATGGCTGTTGCGTTGGCGGTTGTCTCTTTTTATCGAACAGGCTAAAGAAAAAGAGATCAGTGACCCTGACTAAAATAGTCAGGTGCTGCATGTTTAAAAATCCCTGCAGCACACCAGTGTGATATGGCACACCAGCTGAAAATAACCATATTATACAATCATACAAATAAACTAGAATATGCTTAATTAATTATTTTGTAAATGAACTTTAAAGACACACATAAACTCTTAATGTAATATTTTAATACTTACTTTATTTCCAAATTGCACTAAGCATTTTCTAGTGTGTGGCTGGAGAAAAAAATCTTTATATGGAATATTATAACATTTCACATATATATCTTAGAAGAATTATGGAGAAAAAGACTGCATAAATAAAATAACCATCATCATAAACACTATAAAAATTACAAATATTTGATCTTGTTATAATGGATTTTCTTTCTTAAATAAATAATAACACTTTTGTTTTTAATCTAGAAATTTGAAATTTCACAAATCTTGCAAAAAAGATTTTTGCATTAAAAAAGAAATGCACCAAAATCCAGAAATTATATTTAGGAATCTCATCAAATAAAGAATATGAATACCCATAAAAAATACTGGGAAAATCAATAATATATCAGTTGAAAGTGTTTCCAATATTCCCACATGTAAAAAATGACATATCTTAATCATTAGATGTGACTATGTAGATGATATATTGTGTTAAATCTGTGTTAGTGACAATTTCATGCAATTCAGGGTATTAAACTGTGGAGGTCCTTCTGATCAACTCTGAAACACAGATTACAGCATCATCCATGAAGAGACTGTACAAATCTTGTGTCTTCTTTCTATGATATTTAGGCTGTTTGGAAATTTCAGAGTCAATTTAATGACTATTTATTTTATGGTTTGCTTTTTTAATATTTGTTTGCTATAACAAACAGAAAATTCATAGGAGCCAATGTAAATGAATATCAGTCATATGGGCAAATACTCTTCTTGTGACAAGCATCTGTTTAGCTGATTGGCAAGGAAGGATGGTTCTCTTCTTTGAACTCTTCAGAGTGGGAAAATTTGACTTTCTTATTTTCCTTTATTTTAAATGGATACAATTTTATTTTAGTTTTTCAAGGTCAAAGTTAGAAATACAACTCCTCATATTTCTTTAAAAAATTGTTTATGCTAAAACACACATACTTAGGGCATTATTCACTAAATGAATGTACTCTTACCAGTCCTGAGACTTCCCTGCTTGGATGAAAACAGATCTGTGTGGTGGTGCTGACTCTTCAGTAGCATCACATGTGAGGCGAAGTTTTCTTCAAAGGATGAAAATTTATTGTGCATGATATGATTTCCAGTAAAAGAAAAATTGATGATTTTCAAACTGTATTCTGTGTATATAGTGTAGAAAGTGATATTTTCACATAAGGGTCAGAAGAAAATAATTTTAAAATAAATAAAAGCTTTGAATGGCACATTATCTAAGATGTTGGATGTGGTTACTTACATTCATAAAATCTTTTCTTATTCATTTAATTTTCTTGAGATGTTTTTTAAGTAGACTATTTCTAGTATGATAGAATGCCACTGACTAAAGTCTGAGTAAAAAAATTAAATAGTCCATTTGATATTGCTTCATGTACATATTTGGTTCTTTTAACTATTGATTAACTTATTACTAAATACAAATGGAACAAATTTTCTTATATATATAGTATCATTTAAAGAGATTAGATATTAGTGGTATGTTTCCACATTTAAATATGAAAATGTACCATATCGTTGCCCTGGCTGGGTAGCAGCTCAGTTTGCTAGAATGTTGTCCTGATATGCCAAGTGTGAAGGTTCAATCCCTGGTCAGGGCACATACAACAATCAACCAGTGAATGCATAAATAAATAAGTAGACCAACAAATTGATGTCTCTCTCTCTCTCCCCTCTTCCTCTTGAAAAATTCAATATTTATGCTTTTTTTAAAAGAAAATGCACCATATCGTTATAGGTTCAAAGAAAATTTAAATATGTCATTCAAGAATAGATTTTCATTGTGAACTGTCTTTGAACAGGTCATCTATTTACTGACTCGTTAGGTTATGCAGTAATTTTTGAGAGTTTCAGATATTTGCATTCTTATTTTTATAATGATTCCTTAGACCAAATGTCATTAATAATTGAATTTAAAAAATGATTATTATCATGCTCTGTATGCTTCTATTACATAATGCCTTAAATCCCATTAATAATGCTCTATATATTCTCTGCTTTCTAACATTGTATTTCCATATAATTTTCATAAAAGCATAGTATGAATAAGCAATAAAAAGGCATTTAAATATCCTTTCTTGCTTTCTTATTATTTAGGAAGACTATTTAATTCTATGTACATTTTGGTATAAGAATAACTTTACAATATTATTTAGTAACTTATTTAAATCTATGTAATTTTCTGTTTTGCTTATATCCCTGTTTTATCATATATGAACGTATTGATTATTATTCTCTCTAGACAAAAATGTATATACATTTAAGTTAAGGAAAAAAGAAACTTGTATTAAATTCTTGGATCATTCAGTCATTTAGCTAATGAAGCAATTACATAATCAGTAAATAACGTGGAGAATACTGACCATGTTTTATTTTTTCATGGGGAAATAAAAGTAAATTTCTTGTTAACTTATAGTTCTGACAAACCACTGCTCCCACTGAATCTTTTAGGAAGCTGCAGTTGCTTGTTAGTAGTCTCAAAGGGAAAATAAGATCAATACCTGTCACAGCAGGAGATACTTTACTGGTTGTGGAATGTTGTAATATAGTGCTGAGGGTAAAAAAAAATACGCCAACACTTCAGCTTGGCCTTACGTAATGAGCAGGCTTCTGTTAAGAAAACTAAATCACTCTTCCTGAAAATTTAATGCCCAGATCAAAACGTTTGTGTCACCTTGTAGTTCCATTTTCATGTTTGGTATATTTTATGGACTGATATATAAAACATGCTATACCTTTTGATGAGTAGGTGACATAATGCCTATACATTATGTGTATTTTTGAGGTAGGAAAAAACTCCATAACCCTAAATATTTTAAGCTTCAATACAGTAGTGCTCTGAAGATCTAGGATCTCTAATGTTTTTTTTCTTTTTTTTCTTCTTCTCTTCTACCTTTCCTTCCTCGCTTTAAACATTTTTCCATATTCTCCATTTTTAATGACTAAATAAAATTTTGAATTCTAGCTAATATGTGTGTAGATGCTTATAGACCAGTGTTAAAAATAACATGTTTTTCTCATTTACATACATGTTAGTTTTATTTAAAGGTAGCAACAATAATTAGGTATGCGTGCACACTAGTAGGTAATATACCAGTCAATCAGAAATAGAAAATTCTATCTTCTGATGAGGGTCCCAGGACTCTGAGGTTGACTAGTAGCAGAGGGAGGTAGTAAATATCAGGTAAGGACCAACAGCTACAGAAGCTGGGAGCTGCAGTCAGGAGTACTACTAACTCTTCCTAAGTTTTCCAAGGAAGACAGATGTAGCAGAATCTTCAAAGAGCAGGTCCCAAAAGTGTGAAGTGATCCAAGTGGTATAAGAAATAGACTGTATTGTACATGGTCCACTTCACTCTATAAGGAAAGACCTATTGCCCAGGTGCCATGAGAGCTGTCAGCAGCCTGCTCTCAACTTTAGAGTTTGCCTGAGTTACAAGAGAGAGAACTTGGCCAAGGACACTTTCTTCCTGGAGTGACCCATATATAAAAACTGATTGCAGTAGAAGTGCAAATCACCTGTTAATGCTGGCTCTCCATGGAAAACATCTGATGGGCATTGTGCATTACACAAGACTGGGCGGGCTAAGGCAGGACTTGGCTGGGCTCATAGCACAGTTTGACTTCTCTGGCTACCGTATCTCACTCCTTCCCTCCTTGTCCATACGTGTTTGTCACTAGCAATGCCCTACACACCAAATCCCTTAGCATACACTTCCCTCTCAGTTATTTGCCTATCAGTGGGACAAACTGCATTTGTCTTGGTCTTGAACCTAACAGGATTCCCTTCCTAGCCAGACCACAGATTTATTCAAATAAATCAATCCAGTAGGAACCAAGCCCACCTCACACTTTTGTTATTACAAAGCCTGGCCCCCACAGACCCTGTTTACCCACTGTATTATCAAACACAATTTCCGAGGGGCCCTGTAACAAAAAAAGGAAGAACAAGATCCCTCTCCTCCTGTCGGTAAATATCTGAGGTTAATAAACTGCCATTGACTCATCTGTTCAGTGATTATATACACACACACATGTATACACAGACACTGATCACCATATGTATGATATATATATATAGATATATATATATATATAATTGTCCCCATTTATCAGAAACACAAATTAAGACAAGGAGTTTACTTAATTGCACAATAGTATACACCTTTATTTTATTTTATTTTATTTTATTTTTAATAGTTTATCTATATTGTATTTTTCCCATGACCATTTATCCTTCTTATACCCTTTTCTACCTCCATCTTCCACTCTGCACCCCCAATCACCACACTGTGATGAGTTCTTTCTTTCTTTCTTTCTTTCTTTCTTTCTTTCTTTCTTTCTTTCTTTCTTTCTTTCTTTCTTTCTTTCTTTCTTTCTTTCTCTTTCTTCCTTCCTTCCTTCCTTCTTTCCTTCCTTTTTTGCTTAATCCGCCCATCCCCAACACCTACCCCCCAAGCTGTCATCTGTTCTCTATCTATGATTCTGTCTCTATTTTGCTTGTTAGTTCAGTTTGTTCATTAGATTTCACATATGACTGAAATCAGATGGTTTTTGTCTACCCCTGACTGGCTTATTGTACCTTTGGGTTCTGAAGCTGGAATTTCAGACCTAAGGTCTGGTTCCAGAGTTCTTGCTGTTAATTGGGCACAACTAGTTGGCATACTTTCTGGGAGCTGAAAACTGTTGTTTAATAGTCACATATTAACAGACATTTGTGAATCCATTTTTGAATGCTTTAAAGGCAATTTTGAAAATAAAATACTGTACTAACATTTCTTCTCAAACTAAGAATAAAAGGATGGCAACAACTTTTCTGAGAGGAAATGGGAAAGTCAATAGTAGACACTTTCAAGAAAAATTAAAGTTAAAATGTGAGGTTTTTGTATTTAGCTAAAAATAAACTAAGGGAAAGAAAGAAGAAATAGAGAGAAAGAAAAAGAAAAAAGGGTGTCAAAAGAAAAAAGAAAAGGAGACAAAGAAGACAAAATGGATGGACTGCTTTTGAGCAGTGGGAATATAATTGATTTGAAGTGATTTTTTAATGCTTAGGCAGAAAGTGTGAGTAATGAGATAGAAACTGTGAGACCAGGAAGGGGTGAAACCCATATGTCTCCAGTTAGCACATATGCCAAGTGAAGCCTCGGTTCTTGGCATGCAGTATGTACAGTGTTCTATATCAACCCACTGGAAACTGAGGAGGTGAAGTCTGAAACTTTGACAAAAGTTTTCACAGTGGCAGAATTGCAGTAAATGTAAAAAGCAAGGATTGGACTGTGGGTGTTTTCACCCTTTTAACTATTCCAAGAATTTCAAATGAGAGGAGCAAATGATGACGGAGGAGAGTTAAAAATCCAGAAAAAGTCATTTTGGAGACAGTTACATGGGCTATCTCTAAGAGAAAAATGTGACAGCCACAAAATCAGGGAAATCAGTAAGAAATTATCTCCTCAGTTTAATTTTTTGAAACATTTCATTCCTCTTCCCTGGAGACTTATGCAACTGAAGCCAAAGGTCTTATATTTCACAGTAAAAGTAAATTTTAAGGCAGCATAATATGACATATTTTTGATGGAGCAACTGTAATTTTGAATAGTCAAACATAAGCCTCTAGAAAGTTGCTCAAACCATCTATTTTTGTCAAGCATTTATAGAATTACAGCATTGAGTGAATGTACAAAAAACTTGATAAGGTTAAAGTTCTCACTGTGGATAAATGATTGAAATCTGGGATTTTCAATTTCCTTTTAAAAACTCCAAGGTAAGTAACTCTTTTTTAGTAAAAGACTCCAAAGAATGTATTAATTTAATATTATGTGTATATATGTATATAGTTAAAATACAACATTGCTAAAATATAGTTAAACAAGCGTGCATTTTTGGAGCTGAGGGACGATCAGAAAGAAATTTCTTCAGTTCCTGTGATTTGTAGATGGAAAAAATAGAAGCCTTGTTGAACACAGTGCCAGCTGTCTTTTGCAGCAAAAACCAAACTCGTGAGAAAGGTGCTGGTGAGAAGCAAAGAGGCTTATTCAAGTGCCAGCCACCTGAGAGGAAGGGGGTACTGTTGTCTCAAAGCCCATCTTCTCATCTCAGTGCAGGCAAGGGCTTTATCAGGAGCAAGAGAAAGAGCAGAACAAAGGAGGCAGGGGGAGGGGGCTGTGGACATGCAGGCAGTGTCCTTGCTGCTCTCATTACAGGATCTTTAATGTCAGCGGATGTCTTGTGTTCAAGCTGCCCCAGGCCCACACAGGACCCAGGACGGCTCGTTTCTGCAATGTGCTCAAAAAAGTGTTAGCGATTATAGCAATTAAGGGTGCTATGTCTAGTCTGGCCTTGGTTTTAAGGCATACATCCTATCTCTTGACCCAGGAAAAGAGTTGTTGACTATATATTATTTAATCAAGAAGGTTATTTTGCTGGTTAGCATAAGATTTAGTGTAGAACGTGAAGGTTGTATATAAGCTTTGCAAGACATCATCCCATAGACCTTAAAATGGATATTTATGATCACCATTCTTCATTCACCTATCTGGGCTTTTTGATAGCTGAATTTCTGTTGACGGAGTGGTATCAGCTGAACCTTGAGGCCAGGCTGCTTCCTAGGTTCACACAGGAATGGAAGTTCCTAAACTGTAAGTATAATTAAAAATAAGCACTTTTAACAAGCAAGCTCTAGTTTGGAGAGAAAAGTCCAAACAGGTTAGAGCATCAAAGTGGGTTTAACATTTACTGAGATTTACACAGGTAGCTTTATATAAATTCTTTTATAAGCTTAATTTGTTAGTGTATTCTTATCTTAGCTCTATTCGATGGCTCGTCAGACTGATACAGGTAGTATAGGGCATTCACTCCCCATTATAGTACGTGTCTAGAATATATCAGTTTAATTGTCCTAATGTAACACTCAAGTGTGTTTTTATGATTATGTATAAAGACATAGTTTCTTAAGAAAAAATGTGATTTTAAGATAATGTATTGATTAGGAATAACTGATCTTTTTTTATAACTGAGAAAGAAAAACAACAGAAACAATTTGTAAAAAATATCATGTGGGCTCTGTGTTTATATCACAAAACTTACTGCTGGGTACATGGAGGAATCAAACCGATGGAATATGCTATTTTGGCTTTTTTATACTGGTTCGATTTAGAGCCTAGAGTAGTTCAAATATGCAGTTCAAAAGTAATCTCAAAGGTTTCAAATACATAGATAGGTATAAATATAGATATAGAGATAGAGATAAAAATAGATAGAGATAGCATATATCCATGCCCCAAACTCTGTTAGACTTTGTTGACACAGAAATAAGCCAGAGACAATTATTCCCTTTGAAGTGTATTCAAAAAGGTTGGTAGAAGGCTTGAATACTACTAAGAAGTTTTCTCTTTTGAGAATAAAATAGAAAATCTGGAGGAAAAGGAAAGATTGAATGAAAAAATCTGTGAACTCATTTCAATTCAGTATTTGATATTATTGGAATGTCTATGATGCATTAGACACTGTACTAGGTACCAAAGGGGACAAATATATGAAATAAATAGATAATTATAGAACAATCTCTAAACTCATAATTTAGTAAAAAATATAAATATTCACACACTTGTTATGCAAATACACAAAATATTCATATAGGAAAAGCAGATCATCAGAATGGGAAGATCAACCATATGACAGTTGAGTTAGACTGTAAAGAAATGATGAGTATTTTGATAGGCAGATATAGTGATAAAGAAAAATGGAAGAAATTAGAAGATGTATTGTACAACAGGTCTTTGAAGAATGTCATTTTGCTCAATGTCGTTTCACTATAACGTTTAAAAAAATTCAGCTGGGACCACTGTCTGTTAGAGTTTGAGTGTCCTCACAACTGTGTGGGTTTTCTCTGGGGAGTTGTTTCCTCCCACATCACAAAAACATGTAGGTAAAATTAATTGATGTGTCTAAATTGTCCCAGTCTGACTGGCTGTTCGTGTGGATGTGATTGACCCTGAGATGGACAGGTATTCTATCCAGGGTGGGTCCAGACACCCTCAACCTTGAACTGGAAAAAATGGGTTGGAAAATCACTATCTTACTTGTTTTTATTAATCATTTTAAAATATATGTATCATTCACATTTGCTTTAATACATAATATTGGAAGTGTTTTGAATTTTTATTTAGTAGTTTGATGATTTTTTGTGACCAGAAATATGCTGTTTATTTCAATTAACCTAAGGGAAAAATTGGTTTTATTGTTTGTCCTTTCACGTAAAGTTGCAGTTTCTAAATCCTTTTGATGGCATTGAGGACTTCCTGTATTAATTTTCTATTGCTGCCTTGACAAGTTACCATATACTTAGCCGCTTGAAACAACAAAAGTTTGTCATTCCACAACAGCTTCCATAGGTCAGAAACCTGGTCGGCCTTGAGTAATCTGTAGGGTCTCCAAAGCTGAAATGAAAGTATTAACATGCTTTTCTTCCTTACTGGTGATAGTGGGAAAAAATCCCTTTCCCAGCTCATTCAGGTTGTTGATAAAATCCAGTTCCTTATAGGTGCAGAACTGAAGTACCTGTTTCTTTCTGTCATTTAGGGGATCCATCTTTGCTGTTAGATGCTGACCTTCTGTCTTCTCCGGCTTTCCTTGGCGGGGTCTCCAGTGGTGTCAGATTTAGTCCCTCTTTAACTTGGAATCTCTTTGACTTCTTTTATCACCAGCCAGAAAAAGTTCCCTGTTTCTAATAGCTCAAGTAATTACATTGGGTCCACCTGCATCACCCACGATAATTTCCCTGTTTTATTGTAAATAGAGTTCTAACCTTAATTGCAATTATAATATTCTTTTTGCCAAGTAGCATGATGTATTTACAAGCATAATAACATGCTTTGAAAATCATGGAAGGCAAAATCCTGACTACAACACCTCTGCTCCAAAAACCTCTAGAGAAATTCTAGATTCCTGATCCATTGCCACATGACAACCCACTTTGTCTAGTGACAGACTGAACATATGCCAACAGCAGGAAAGCGAGGAACCACATAGTTTGGGCCATGTCATCCATTACAGAAACTTCACATAACTCCTAAAGTGAATAAGAAAGCTAAGGTTTTTAAAGAAAAACTAGAAATTTGGCATGTCAAATATTATAATGTAGCAAATTATAATATTTCTAATATTAGAATAGAGGACACTATTATCTCTCAGGGTCCATTCAAGAAGAAAAAGTTGTAACTGAATGTCTCTTCTTATCAAACACTTTTTGAAAAGATAATTAAAGACATTTTGCTCAAGGGGATTTCAAACTCGTTTTTGTTCACCTTACCTAAGAAATTGAGAATGAGAGGGATAACTTGACTTGTCAAATTTTTGGAAAAAAATTAAGAAATGAGCCGAGAATCAGATGATGAAATCAGAATATTTCTAATTTTAATTTGAGAATAAAATAAAGTCTATTGAAAATCATTTGGTAATATAGGCTTCCTGGGGTATAAATATAATTCAATAATTTAAAAAATAATTTATTAAACCCAGTATGCAAAAGGGAGTGTCACTGATCTTTGTTTTGTGAGTGTGTGCTGAGTAGTGGTATAATTGTTTACATTTTGAAGAGGGAAGATAAGAGTATATTTTTTGCCAGAGCAATAAAAATGGAAATTACATTTTGTGAGATGACACATGGAAACACTTATCTCTCAAACTATTTTATATTTAAAAAATAGATTTTGTATCAGAATTTGCTTTAATATTTAAATACAAATGAAAATTGGGGCTGTTTGGTAGTATAATCAATAAAATATAATTAAAAATAAATAACATAATATAAAAACAACAACAAAGCCAAAAAAATTTAGGATTATTTTTATTCTAATTCTATTTGTACCCTCACTTGAGGATACATTTTTACTGATACTTAGAGAAGAAGGAGGATGGGGGAAGGGAGAGTGAGACATCGATTGGTTGCTCGCCCTATGCGCCCCAACCCGGGAGCAAACCCGCAACCTTTCATGCACTGACTGCGCTCCAACCGACGAACCGCCCCGGCCAAGACCGACCTGACTTTGAAAAACACACTGTTAAATTAAGGTCTTCTCCAAAGCTGGAAAAGAAAGTTTGAGAAAACCCAATACTGTGAACACTGGACAAGGTGACTTTAAAAAAGTGACAGGTTGACAGGTCATGTGCCAATATTAAGTGATTGGGCAAAATTTTTATTACAGACATGACACTCTTTGGGGCAACTTCACTGTATTTTTTTTTTTCTAATGACCAGTGGATGCTATCATGGCATAGAGTAATTCAGTACATCGTTCAAAAGTGTGATCCTTGAGAGGTAAAAATATAGAATAAAATAAAATCCACATTCACCAACTAAGCTACATTTGCCTGAGGAAATTAATAAAGAGTTACAATAAAATCACAAGGAGAGCAATGATCCTCTCTATCTACAACACTTCTCTTAAAAAACACCCTCAGGGAATGCAACTGGGCCATCATTTACCATATCCAAAGACCATGACTATAAATTATTAAATTGTTTGACACAGGGTTTGGTTTCCAATGCATTATTTTATCAAGCTGTCAAGTTCTTTATGTAGGCTAGTAGTCACAATGTTAAAAATATACCCCGCTGTTTGGGGGACTTTTCAGGGTTATGGAGTATATCAAAACAATGTAGTTTATCTGTCAGTAATGTTTACTAGTTTAATTTTGCATATTAACTTATGCTTTTTACTCTTGCCTCAAAGTAAACATCAGTTACATTCCCATGGCCTAAGAAATTGATCACAAGGCAAGCTCGATACCAAAATTTTTTGAGCCTTCTTTAAGAAGGAACCAAAAAAGCTAGACTGAGCTTTGTGTAAAACCAATTGTTCTGAATATCTGATTACAGACTTGTTCAGGATTCATTGTTCCAGCTTTTGAACATTTCAGATTTCAAGTCATAGTAGAACCATCTTGTTGGTACAATATGAGCATATTCAACTTATTTAGGTCTGTGTCAGCTTCCCCTTGAAGGTGTAGATAATTACACTGCCAGCTGTAGGGGCATGGGCCGTCCTGGGGAACCTTATTGAGAAAGGTGACAAAGTTCTCTTTCTTACCCATAGGAATGAAGATCATTTTGGACCAGTACAAGGCATATACAGGGCCCAGCACAAACAACGCCCCCCCTTTTTTTTATTACAGAATCATCAGCATGTAATTCTGGATAACAATAACATGCTCAAGCACACCATATGACATTTTATGTGAAATGCTCAAATTAAAACTATAAATTATTACAGCTGTGTTATTACCCTCCCAACCACACTGAAGCAGGCTGTTCTGCTGTCCGACCCTATGTTTATTCTTACCAAACACAGACACACACACAAAAATACCACAACGTGCAGCAATGAATGCATTAACTAACCTAAAGGTGATAATTACTTTGCAATATGTACCTGCATCACATGTTCACACTGTATACTTGAAATTTACACAGTGTCACATGCCAATTCCATCTCAATAAACCTGCAGGGGGAGAGAAAGCATATGTCTACACAGATTACTTCTATTGTGGTAACATGAAGGGTAGCCAAGCTGCCTCCACCCTTTGAAATGCAGAGTGAGATTTTAAAAGATACCTTAAAAAAGAGTGCTAGAAATCTGTAAATTTCTGTAATCAAAATTATTTTTTTGTATTTTACTTCATTCCTATCATTACTGGGGCTTTATTGAAAATACAAGCCTGGTTTTCATTATGTTGCATAGGAAAGATATACCCCATGCTTTATAACACAGTGGCAAAGACCGGTTTTCCTTTTTCCATAGCCATCTCAAGAGACCATGGAAAGGGGTTACTTTAGTGACAGAGGAAGCCGCAGGGTAGTGGCATGAATAAAGGCTCTGAAATATTATAACAAACATACAGGATATGTTCTCATTAATTCTAAAGAAATACATAAGGATAAGTAGATCCAAATAGCAATAAAGCCAGTCAAAACTCATTCTTTTAAAGTGAGTTAGGATCACAAATTATTTATATTTTATTTAATACTATTCTAAAAATTCTTGACATGATAGGACAAGTTTCACTGAGCTCTAGATTTAATATAATTATTATTGTGGAATAATATTGCAGGCTGACAAAAGCTCTTTAAGTTATTTTCTAGAATTTAAGATTTCTCATTAGCATTTTAATGGGCTTAGTCTATATTAACCCCTTAGGATTATTAAAATGATGTGCTCTGCAGAAATTTTCTTCTATAATTTTCATTTATAAATTCAATGTTTTAATCATAAATAAACATGTATTTAATTTCAACAAATTAAAGCCATGTGTTGTAAGTTTAAAATATGCAGATCTTGCCTGCTCCTGTCCCATCATTTCTTATTTTTACAACTCAGCTAAATGTTATACAAACATGACACATTCCACGACTTATCTGAAGGGACCCCATCTCTTAAAACATAAATTTCTATTCTACTTGCAATATGGAAATGAACCATATTAGCCTTTCAGACAAATAGAAACTTATTCAATTATCTGTTAAATCACAATGTTGATGGCTACAAGAATGGATACAAAATGGGTAAAGAACAATTTGGGGAAGAACCCTGGCTGCACCATATGATATCCATGTTCATATCTAACCTTAATAAGGAGCTGATTCTCTCTGTCAGAGATAATGTGATTTAGCCCTTCTCTTGGCCACAGTGTGACAGAGAAATATCACCGCATAACACATAGACACACCATGAACACTTAAGTTGGGGAGATAAGCTTTTCTAAGGTTAAATGGAAAAACATCCATTCAGCATTTGGCAAACCATATTGAAGAGAACCCAGCTCCCCCCGATTTAAAGAAAACATTCAACAATTTCCTTGACAAAGGAAGAATGCAGGGTAGAGGGTACCACTTTCACAAACCTCAAATGCAGATTGCAAGCATGTAACATTATTTTATACAATTGACTTAATTTGTACCACAAGCCCTCATTTCTACAAGATAATAGAAATCTTAATTTAATCATTTACAGGTAGACTCTATCAAATTCAGGCATTGAAAAGTATTAAACACAGTGCATTTGAGCATGTTGCACTTTCACTGTGTCTCCTGTTATTCCTAATGTTCGTTGTTCGTGAACACCTAATTAATTCAGCCTGAGTTGTGATCTACCAGCAGTGGGTGTCTGGCAGGTGGGCACAGTTGGTCTTATGCTCATTTTACTGAAGTTTGCAATTCTGGGTTGGCCTCACACATGTGATTCCCTTAACATTGTCAGCCATTGAGCTCTGTCCTACTTTGGTGCCTGTGTCCAGCCCATCAGGTCCTGCCCTAATCTGTTATAATCTGTACCCCCTGCAGGGTTTGCTGGCATTTGTGTCTGGTAATAGTAACCTGTGAAGATACTATTTCACAAACCCTATCAGTGAACTCAGATACTATATCTTAGGTAGCACCCAAACCTTATTCCAACACAGCCAGTGCTACTGTTTCCTATTCTTTAGACACCAGAGATTGGCGTCAACTGAGTAGAAAGTCAACTGAGCAGAAAGCCCCCTCAGTACCAGAATCTACATTTTTCTTTGGATTCCATAATCTCGTCCCCTCCTTATAAACTTGTTTTGTGGTAGATATAAGATTCTAGGGCATGTTGGCATTTTCAGAAGATCACTTTCATCAAAAAGTAATGCTTCCATGTCATATTGAAACCAGAGAAGACACCGGTATCCGGGCTGCTTGTCACTACCAAACCCAATAAGCAAGGACAGTGATTGAATCTTTATGGGCACTTTATTCAGATGGCTGGCGATCTGAGAAGATGGTGGGTTTACACCCTAACAGACCATCTTGTCTTTTCTTTCCAGGCCAACGTTTTTATACCAGGGAATAAACAAGGTGCGGTGAGGGCTTTGAGATTCAGGAAGGATCAGGTTATAGAAGCTGCAACATTCCTGTCCCGGGCAGTTAGCTGTTTCCAAGGGTGGGTCCCAGTCTGTCTCTCCCTGGAACACCAAGGCCCTGATGCCTCCAGTTGCCCCCAGGCTGTAATCCTTAGCAGTGCCCCAGGAGGTGGGCTGTTTTCCTAGGAGCCAGGACAGGCCTTATCTGTAGTTTCTGAAACAAAAACTTTAACATACACACTACTTGCTAGACTTATAACTTTTTACTTTAAGCTAAAATTTTCCAAGTCTTGAGACCCCTATCAATATTATCCCCTCTTTGTTTGACAGCCTGAAGGATATTATCTAATATGGGATTCCCAGGCCTCAGGGTGAGGGAAGAGTTATAGGAAACTTTGGAGGCAGGACTGAAGTCCAGCCTGCTAGTGTGACCTTGATTGATTTCCCTTCCCTGAGGTAAAGGGTAAACAAGCCAGAGGGGCAGTTTGTGTTGCTCTGGCAATGCCCTGTCAGCAGGGGGAGGTGCAGACTTGCTGGTTTAGACTGGCAAAATGATGGATTGGCTAAGAAAGTGGGACGCTTCCTTAGCACACAAATTTGGCCCCTGGAGATTTAAGTGGAGGGAGGGCAGCGATCTCCCCATCCCCCTCCTTTTGCTAGCCTGATCTGAGGCAGCTAGTCCCAATCCCACTTGCTGGGCCGCACCTCACTTGCTGGGCCACACCCTGGGATATGTACCCAGGCAGTGCCTACAGGTCACCACAGATCATTGTGGTTTCAACGATCCTTGACGTGCCCCTTCTTTTCCTTTGGTATCCAGGCACAGATGCACAGGCTGAGTGCTCCCAGGCCGGGGTCTGGGGCAGCCTCCATCTTCTGCCCCTACAGGAAGCCCCCGCACTACTGGCTGCAGCAGTCTGCAGCAGCCCTGGCTCCCAGACTGGGAAGCTGCAGGCATGGGGATGGCAGCAACCGCCTCGCACTTGCACACTCCAGGGAAGAAGGCTGGAGCCAGAAAGCAGTCTGCATAGCAGCCTCCTGCTCCACTAGGCCAGATAAGAATGCAGAAGACTCTCAGCACTTGGTTTTGGGTTTCAGTCTTTTGGGGAACGAAGAGGCTTTTTCTGTGCTTTGCAGAAAGGAGCCTGAAATCAGGGAGTCCCTTGCTCTCCCAAATGATGCAACATTTTAATGAAGACCTTTTTCCTTCGCCGCCAACCTTTGTTTTATGCCTGTGTTGAGCTGGTGGAGGGGGCAAGCGGCCCAACACCACTTTTGTTTGGTAAGATGGGGAGGTGGGTAGCACATAAAATCAAAAGAATTGCTCAAATGCAAACTGTCACCAAACTCTCCTCTATAACTTTTAAAATGAGATTTTTAACCTAAACAATTAAAATGTGGTGTGTTCATATATGAATATATGCATATATGTGTATAAATAATATATACATATTTGTGTAGCAATAATTTTATCTCATTTATTCTCATAAGGAAGGGGAAGCTAAAGATAACAAAGAAATTGTTCGCAATAATAAGGAAAGGCTCAAGCTAGTTTATGCAAAATATTTACAGTGTGACTTTCATATTAATAACAATAACATTTACTCAATAAATTGACAAGCTATCAGCATATAAACTAGAAAATTATCACTACAACAAAAAAGAGAGAGAAATGGAAGAAAAGAAGAAAGGAAGGCAGTGAGGAATGAAGAGAGGGAGAAAAAAAGAAAAAATAGATATGCACTAAATATGTACAAAAACCTACAGAAACTTAAAGCAGAAAGAATGAACCTTAGCATATAAAATTTTTAACACATCAGTTAGGAAGCTGGGGAAACCCAGAATGGAATGGAGAACATGACAACACACTCTGACTGTATTACGATGTATAGAATGATTGCTGAGAAGTGAGGGTGAAGGGCAGGGTGAGGGAAGTGAGGGTGAGATGCTGACTTAAATAACTTTGGAAAAGAGAGAGAGTTCTGTAAGACTGGAGGTAAAACAAACTGTGCATAAGCCATGCATTTGTTAATAAAGCACTTGCCCCTGGGGTATTCTGATACTGCTATCCACACACAGTGAAACTGAACAATTAAGTAAATTGCTGGAGGATGGTGACATCCACCTTTTTCACTATTCAGGGGGATTTTATAGATAAACAAGGTGGGAAGGCTAGAATGATCCCGATGATAATGAATTATAGTTGGAGACATTCATATGTACTCATATTTAGTTTAATATAGATATGGGTGATTACATGTAGAAATGTACATATATAGATAGATAGATGATAGATAGATGATAGATAGATATGTAAGTATAGATATTATTCGCTCCATTAAATGAATTACTTAAGTAGGCCATTAGATAGAGGTGGCTCCAAGGCATTGGTAGCCTACATAAGCAAACCAAAATCTAAGCTTGTAGATGCCTAAAGGTTAAGAAATTGAAGCACTAAGGACAAATAATCACAAACAGCCAACCAGGCTTCAAGCTATGGTCAATCAATAGTTTCCTTACTTCGCTCCTCGCCGTCTCTACAAGGTGTCTCTCATGAGCTCCTGCTGTAGAGCACTCCTAACCCCTCTGGTTTGGCACTGGCTGACTGGAATCAATTTTTCTCAAATAAGCTTGTAAAAAGTTTAATAAGCCTCAGTTTATTTTTCAATAATACATATATTTCTCTGTTCTGTCAGCTCAGAGGACCTAGAAGCAATGACATCTCAGTAACAGGAACCTAACGAGCACCCAGGGCTTGATTTCTACTTTTATTCTCCAGGAAACGTAATCAGGATTTTTGGAGAAATGGCTGATTCTACAACTGCAGCAGGAAATGTACAAGATGAGGCTAGAACATGTTGGAGCCAACCAATAAAACACCCGATGGGAAGTGTCTGAACAACAGAATGAATAAACTAGACGACTCTTTCACACACACGACTTCTAATTACATTGAATAAATGCCCTCACAATAATGGGGTAGCACATAACTCCCCACTCCTTGCATGTTGGCTGTGCTTAGTAACTTCCCTCCAAAGGCTACAGCATGGAAAGGGGAGTAAGCTGACAAGCACAACCTCAGGTGACCAGGCATCTAAGGTTAACATCAACATGATGTATCATTGACACTTGTACCCCTGATATGATGGGATATAATGGTATTCTACCTCTTTAGTTATACATGTATATACATATATATGTATATATATGACATTGTTATTACATATTATCTACAGTCTAATTGTGAAAATGCAAACGCACACTTAAATGCCAATCTAGGGACATTCAACAAAATACAAGAGCCAAGAACATCAAAAACAAGAAAAGTCTGTAAAACTCACAGCCAGGAGGTCTCTAAGTAAACATCATGAGTAAATATAATGTAGTGTCCCAAAACAGAAAAATAAATTAGGTTAAAAACTAAGAAACTCTGAAAAGACTGGCTTCGTGTCCATAACATATCGAAATTGTCTCATTGTGATTGTCCCAAATGTACCATACTAATATGGCAATAGGGGAAACCAAGTATGGATACATGGTAACTCTGAGAACCATCTTCACAAATTTTCTATAAGCTGAAAATTTTTTCTAAAATAGAAAGTTTATTTTAAAAAAGAAAGACAAATGAAGAAAATGAGGAAGGGAGAAAGACAGAAAATAAAGAAAATCCTGATTTATTTTTAAATAAATCAATGCTAAAACTGCAAGTTTTTTAACAGATATTTAGTAGTTGTGGGGGTTTTTTGTCTGTTTTTGTGCAGATCTGGGCTCTGCTGTAACTGTCTTTCCAGAGTCACTTGCACTCTCTCACTTATTCCTTCAAACATACTTATGTTTTAAATAAATGTTAACTACATTTTATTTCAAATAGTTTCTAAATCGGTCATGTTATGTAACCGTTCTTTATCAAAGGTCATGGACAATTATTCTTGTGACTTTAGAGACCAGATTGAGTTTGTTTTCATACCATGCCTCCTTTTCCTGCTCATCACTAAAGATGTTTTTGCAATTTGATAAAATAATATATTTTATCAATATTACTCTCAGATGTTCCCATTCATTTTTTCAAAAGTAAAAATAATTTTTTATTAAATGAAACATTTATGTTAATCACAATTATATGCTCTTTTTAAATTTTTATGTTGTAATCTGATGAAGTCATAGTATTAATGCACTGACAAGCCCTTGGTATGGGGGCAGCTAATTAGATTTTATGTCACTCAGTAAAATGGAAAGTTTAATTCAAATGTAAATCATAGCAGGATGGGATGAGACTTGAAGGATCATCGGCTGAGGTTTTGGACTGGGTTTCACTTGACTTTTGTTTTGCTTTGCTTGTCTTTGTTTGAGCTAGAGACTTTTCCATAGGCTAGCGTGGCGCTTGATGGTGAAACACTGTTGATAGAAAAGCATCTTATTGTGCTTTATAGTTTACTTCACCCAAGTATGCACTTCGCACATTTTGGAACATATGCTTCAGGGAGAAAACACACACACACACACACCAAAAAAGAAAAACTAAACTTAGATTATGAATATTTTAGCATTCATGTAAAATAAAATGTATATTTCACATAGTATGTTCATTAAACTGCAGGTTCCTTTGGCCGTGACTAGTAAAATGAATAAAAACAAATTGCTGTTTAAAATCTAGTGAATCTCATATATATTAGAATTTTATGCCATGTGTTCAAGTTGATTGGGGGAATTTTAGAGCAGACATTGCTTCCATCTGCTATAAACAACAGAAACAGATTTCCAACAAACAATTTAGCCCTGGGTGTCCTCTCACCCTCCTGTGTGCTGCATGAACTATTGTCCACCTGCTTCAGCGGTGATATAAACAGCACCGCACCAATCCACACTACAAAACTCTCCCATCACACAAGGGAGCCAGATTCACAAATACGTGTCATTGTGTTCAAAGACAGTTTGTGCACTGGCAACACTGGAACAGACACATAAGAAGTGCACTAAAACTAGGGGCCCTCGATCACTTTGAATCTCATTTGTGAGACTGTGATAAAAAGTAAGAATGCTCATAAGAAATATGGTGATGTAATTGCAGATTTCAGTATATGCCCATAAGAATGAATTGTATAAAAAATAAAAGTGAAATTATTGTGCCTCTTCAGTGTAATACACTAAACAATTTCTGCATTGAAGTAAGGCTGTGCTCTGAATAAGTAAAGCTTGTGTTAGAGATTAACATGTTTCAAACTGTTTTCATTAATTTTTCCTTGCAAATGCTTCCAGAATTGAAATAGGTTACTTTTATCCCCTTCCCTCTTCAGAATAACAATCACGGCAATATAGGTTTTTATTGTTTTCCTTATCTATACAGGATAAGTATCAGATGATTTACTGAAATTGTCATTCTTTTTTTCTTTTCACTAGGCATGTGGCTATAAGGAAACCCATGCAGTAAGAATTATATTTCTTATAACCCAATATATTATTCTATTCGTTTTTTGAAATATTTTTGAGAAGCATTTATATTGATTTCCCCCAAATTGTGATCCTAAAGGCCTAGAAAAGGCTGGATGGTGTTGGGCGGGGGGTTACAGCCGAGTTCTCAAGCGATCAGGGACAGAGGTGCCACTGTTGGCTGAGGGCCTCCGGCGAACACTCTGAAATACCTTCGCCCGCCACTTACCCGCAGTGCCCTCATCGTGCGGCTGTCATTTGTATCCTGAAACATACCAGGTGAGGGGAGTCATACGCGTTCTGGGGCCCCAGAGACACCAACTTTTAAAAACATCTTTGAAAAAATATGTTAAGCCATTTTCATTTTCTCACTAAATTATTTTCTCTTTGAATACTAAGGCATAGCAATACTTTTAATATTTCTAATAACATTTTCTTCTCAAAATCATTTATGTAACACAGAAGTTTTTAAAAACATATTTTTAGTAAATCTAAACAGCATTTTCAACGGTTGAAACATGACAGATTGCACATAATTTCTCTGCCACCCTCAACTACTCACAGGCAAAACTAGATTCACGCACTGCTGTTTACATGACATTATCGAATGGCACAAGCGGCAGAGTCAGTGTAGGTCGAAGACTTCAGGATGGGTTCTGATGGGGTGCAGAGGGGCCTTTTTGGACACCAGTGCAGTACTCGGCCTTTCGGTTACTCTGTTTCACAACAGGTAAGTGATATGGAGAAAAGAGATATTTCACCAGACCCTATACACTACAGTATTATGCATAAATTAACTTTCTATTGCTCCAAAGAATAATTTCAATAGGTAAACCAAGGTTCCTTACTAAATTATATACATGAATAGTGATCATTTAGGTCCCACGTGTCAACAGCAACATCATTGGATGAATGTTTATTTACATGCTTGGGTCATTTACTCATTTTCAAAACTACTTCACCACTCAAAATGTGAAAAAACTTACATGGACTAAAAAGATAGAATTTAGCATTAACACAATGAATGTCTCAAGTGTGAATAAATGGATACATATTACTGCTTTATCTTCAAGCTTTTTCTCTTTGTAAGAATCATTACCATATTTAGCAGTAGTGACACAAGTAAGATGAAATGTGTGACTTTTTTACAACTCTGATCACTTCTGTCTGTTCATGGGACTTTCTGTAATATCATATTCCAAGCTAATGATTTCCAGGGTTGACTCGATTCTCAGGAAATAGGTAGGCATTTATATGTGTTATGGAAAAAAAGAGATAGTGGTACAGATATGTGGGTGTTTTGTTTTGCATTCTTTTTAAAGGAAATTTGGCATATATATTAAAATGTTTTACCAAACCACCTACAAACAGTAATTGAACTTGAAGTTGTGACTGATTTTTTAATTGGATGGGTACAGGGGATTTTCCGTTTTATGGCATACTCTCTACATAATATTTTAAAAGAAGGTTTTTAGACATCAGAATGCATGTGTTATTATTTCTTATGTCATTATTAAAATGATATTAAATGTGTCTAAACTTGTTCTCTTCACCATAATGTCACTGGTGATATTAGGAAAGCCAGCATTCCTTTTAATTAAATAAGGGAAATAAATCTATGCACATATACATTTTGTCTGATTTACTTATATTGGCAAATATTCAAAGAGTATCTCATTATTACTTAACAATATATGTTTCTTATTATGGCTTTGAACATGGTCCATCTGTGTGAATGCCCAAATGTACTTGAAAAGAATGTTTTGAATAGAATGTTCTACATCTTCAAGGTAAAGGTGTTACATAATACTATCCAAGCTGTCTAGATTTCACTGTTTTCTTTACATTTAATTTATTAATTGTTGAAAAAAAGAGCAGAGATAAAGGAACTCAGAGGCTTATGAACACCAGGCCTGGCTAAGTTCTCTGCAGTCAACTATACTTAGCTTATATTCTTGGTGGTTATCTCTGCTGATAGCTCCTTTTGTGGAAAAGGCGTCCTATCTAAATTATTTGAGGCATTTAAGGGGAAGGAGAAAAGAAAAAAAATGAGTTTTCTGTGTCTTAAAAATAATCAGCCTAAAACCAAACACACACATTTTGGGGTGACAAATTTTGTTCCCCTAAAATCTATATCAAAATTCACATGGACTGTTTCCAGATGGCTCTTTACTATGTGGAGTTGGACTGATTTTTACTTCTTTCATAATTAATATAGCAATGTGGTACTGGGCTGCTTTTTCATTCTTTTTGTAAAAGCCCATTGTGAAGAGAGTTATAGTTTCCTACTGAACGTGAATTTATTTCCAAAGATGCAAGAGTTCTGCTGCTGCCCTTGACAGTGAATACAGATGACTCTCATCTAACTTACTAACCAAATGCAAGCTTGCTTATATGTCATAAATGACATCGCTGTTCAAAGATGAAAGCAGAGTAGATGGTCGGGTGCTAAGTGATAAGATGCATAATCCGCTTACCAAGAAAGATTTAAATTTGAAACACATTAAATGTATTTTACTTCGGTAGTCATCAACTGGTTATACAAGTATATTAATTCAGTTTTGGGAGCATTAATTCTGAAGCTAACAATCTTTTTTTCAAAATAGTAATCTTTAACACTGTTATTATTTAAACATTCTAATGTGGGTTATTGAAGTTTCACGAAGACTTCTTGAAAATTGGAGAAAAGAGAAACTAATATACAATCCTACACCAAGGTGTTATAAATAACCTTAGTTTTAAAATATAAAAAATGTGGCCCTGGGTGGGTAGTTCAGTTATTTAGAACATTTTCCCAATATGCAAAGTTGAGGGTTCCATCCCTTGTCAGGGCACATACAAGAAGCACCCAATGGATGCATAAATAGAGTGAAAAAACAAATCTCTCCCTCTCGAATTAATAAATAAAAAATAAAATGTCCAAAATGTATAAATAATATATTTTTTAAATTTATTTTTAATCATTATTCAAGTACAGTTTCTATCCTTTACTCCCATTCGAGCCAACCCATCCATCCCTCCCATCCTCCCTCCCATTTCCAACCCCCCTAATTTTTGTCCATTTGGCCTTTATATTTGTTCCTGTAAACAATATATTAATCAATTACTCTGTTGTGCTGTAATAAAGTGCTATTTTAAGTACCTGTGAAGATTTGTAGAATATCTCTGTTTTTATTAAATTAACTTACATCTTTGTACAAAAACAAAAACAACCACACAATATGTCAGTGGCAAAAATCAATAAAATCTTTTTACCTATAGGTCTATGGGTTATCTGAGTGGTTCTTCTTAATTAGTGTAGGCTTGCTTATCTCAGCTGGACACATGCAGTTAGTTGATAGGGCGACTGGTCTTGGCTGGGGCCGCTGGAATAAGTCTTGGTTATTGGAGATCCACTCTGGAACCCCAGTAGGCTAGCTGGGACTTGTGCTCTCTTTACCACAGTATAAAATATTGTTGTGTCTAAGACAGAATATAAATGGTTAATTTTTTTATTTATTTTTATGTAAAGCAAAAAGGATTCATCCATGTTGTAGAATTTGAGATATGCGAGAAAAATAAAGTTGAATCCCATGTTTTGGCTGGAACGTGTGAGTGAGTAATGTTGCCCATTACCGACTTGTGGAATACTGGGAGAAGAGCGCATTTGGTGGTGAGGAGAGAGAGGCAAAAGCGAGATTTCTGTTTAACCCATGTAAACACGAAAGTGTCTCGTAGGCATATGGGTGGGAATATCAATTAGGTAGTTTATTATGTGAGTCAGGAAATCAGACAATGTCAAAGTTGGAGAACTTTATTTGGGAATTATTAGTGTATACTTATGTTAAATAGAAACTAAAAGTTTAACAAATTTAGTATTTTGGGTCAATTACTTTAGATTTCTTAAGTGAAAAATTTGTAAAGATCTTATACATAAAACTCAGGTAACTGCTGCTGAAAGACTCAATGATTTTTTAATCATATTTGTGTACATAAATATAATCACCATCAGTGGGAAGTGAAAAACAGTTTGGAGGAGGAGGTGACTTGAATTAAAAAACACATGGTCATATCTTGTGCTGATTTATTGCCGTCATACAGATGGCCCAGGCTGAGTCAGACAGAACTTTGTAGCATAGCCTTGAAGTCTTAGAAATTTTTTCTCACTTTGCTCATTGTTCATCTCCTTCATAGAAAAGAAGTAAATATAAATATTCAAATAATATCATCACCAAACATTGTAAATCTTAATAATATTTTTATATTTATTTGACTTGGCCTTGTTTAAACTTTGATTTCAATGAAATAAAGTATTCTTAATAAATAAAATTTTATCTATTATAGAAAGGGTATTTTTAAAAAAGTATAATATAGGTTCACTCAATAGTAAACACAAATAGTAAGTACATACATATTATATACACATACACATATATATATATATAATTTTCCAGCTTACTTTACATTAACTGACAGGAAGTATTAGCTCTTTGGGGTGTGAAATTAATGATGTGGATCCTATTATTAGAATTTTCTGAAAAGAGAAAAAAATTAGAAATAATGTAAAAATCCCAAGACAAGTAAGATGTTTCATTGTCTAGCTTTTACTAAAATTTTCTTTTAAAGTTATATAATAAAAATGTTGTGGTGTTAGTTTTCACTCAAAATATATGTTATGTTAAGTTAAAGGTAATAGGCTGCTTGTATAAATAAATTACTCTACGTATAAAGAGTTATGTCTTGAAATAGTATTGCATTAGTGCATAGATCTACATTACTACAATTCCCTTTTAAATTTATGATGTCTGCCTCATACTTCTAAGAGGAAAAATATCACTGGACTTGATTTAGCTTCAATGATTTTTCTGAATATTTTCTGTTTAATTTTACTTTCTGCCATAGATTGAAGTCTAAAAACTTTTTTGAATTATTTAATTTTTATTGAAATTTTCTCATGTAAGCATGCATTAGTAATACTGAATCATATTAAAGAGCTCTTTGCAATACATCAACTCCTATGTTCTCATTGAATGAAATAACTAATTCTCACTAAATCATTTAAAGGAGAATTAATTACCAAAAAAAGTAGAAACCTTAATGTATGTCACACAGCTGAGACATCAGTTTCTCTCTAGAAAAGACAATCCAGGTATAAGAGATTGTGTTGGTTCAGAAATACCTAACTAATGACTCTGGTTTTCAAGCTACATATACAGAACAGCGCAAAGCAGGGAATGGAGAGACTAAGCAATATCTAAACTTTACATTAATCGAGCAGGTAAGCACTAGGACGAATTAAAGTTGTTGGCTGCACAACTGATATGGATGTGTTAGGGAAAAGAAGAATTCATTTTAAGATAATTAGTGGTAGCATTTCTGGATGTTCTGAAGTGTGGTTATGCTACCTACAAATACTCATTATCCAACATTTCCTTTAATTCATAATATAGTTTCCAGTTAAGTAATGATATTACATATAGCCAAGATGCATGCATACATGTACACTCATGCATGTGCATTCCCACACACATACAGAGATCTGCTGTCTACCTGCATCTCTGTTTTTTAGTTTCCCATAAGCAATTCAAACGTGTCATGATCCAAAGGAATTTATTGTCCATGTTGCTTATCTTTTTGTGGATTTCTTGTCTTGGAGAAAGGTATCAAAACTTCATCAGGTGTCAAAATCATCATAATAGTAGGCTTCTGAGCTTTATACATGAGTTAAATTATGTCCACCCAACAAACTTATGTGTTGAAGGCCTATCCCAGGATTCTGGAATGTGAATGTATTTGGAGATAAGGCCTTTCTTTGAAAAAGTGATTGTGTTAAAATGAGGCCCTTTAGGAGGCCTTAATGCAGTCCAACTACCGCCTTTATATAAGAGGAAATTTAGGCACACAGAGACACCAGGGTTGTGTGTGCAGAGAGGAAAGACCATGTAAGACACTGAGAGCAGACAGCCACCTATAAGCCAAGGAGAGGCCTCGGGAGAAACTAAACCTACCAATGCCTTGGCCTTGGGCTTCTAATCTCCAAGGGTATGAGAAAACAAATTTGTGTTGTTTAATTCATGCAAGCTGGGGCATATTTGTTATGATAGCCCAAGCAAGCTAGTCCAGTAGATTACCCTTATATGTAATGAGCAAGTCGGGTTAAGACAACTCCCTCATCTTTTAAAGCTATCCTTTCTTTTCTAACTGCTACAATCACTATTCTGCTCTATCTTTATTTCACTGGACATCCGGGGCACACTTGTCATTTGTTGGCTTTCATGCCTCCAGCCTCAACCACCAGTTATGACATTACTCTCACAGTTATCTTTCTATGATACATATTGGCTCACTTATTCATAATTTAAACATTTCAATGATTCATCATCTACTGTGAAAGCTATATAATTGTGAAAACTTATAATTGTCAGTCATGCAGCACATCTAGCCTTGAACTTAAGTTTCAAATATAATCAGATTATACAAATCACTTGAGACAGTTATTAAAAACAGAATTCTCATGCCCCTCCTCTGGAGATCTGCTTCATTAATTCTAGGTTGTGTCTTGGGGATCAGTATCATTAACAAATTTCCCAGGTGATTCTCATTTGCAGCCAAGTTTATAAGCCATCCAAGTATAATATATTCTTGTAGACCTTTCCCAAGACATGTACTTCACTGAGACTTATGCTGCTTTACTTTTTCCACCTTTAATTGGTCCTTGTTGAGGAGTAAAATATTTTCCTATTTTAAACCAAAGATAGCTTAATACAGATATTACACAAATATCCTTATTATGGCAGCAGTAAAAATGCATCAACATTGCTAAGCATTATAGTTGATGTGTAACTGTCCCCTTATAATTTGATCTGAAGGGATGGGGTCAGTAAAGAAGATCAGTTAGCAACAGCACGACGTGGATGTAAGAGGAGACAGAATGGAGTATTCCTGGAAAGAATCTCTTACAAGGGCCAAATATTGTCAAGGATTCAAGTAAGTGTCACAGACTGTTAAATGCATGTCTTGTATTCTCAAGCTAAAATGGAAATATGGCTGGAAAAAATATATAAGTCTCTGCAGAAATGTATAGAAACATATAAATTCTAAGTTTCTACACACCTCACAGAAACTTAGTTAGAATTGAGATGCTAATAGAAAAAAATTAATTACATTTTGTGTAGAATTCTCCCAAAGTTTTGAAGTTTGTTTTAAATCTATCGGTAACTAATAAACCATCATTCATGTGATTGATTGTTATTTTAGCTTAGCTTTAAAAAATTCAGTGAAGAAAGCATAGTGTAGGAAAGGTTTCTCTCCTAAAGATTATTCTCCATTCATAGGGGGAACAATTGTTGCATCTTGTTTCCTATTAAATCTTGAAAAGTTATTTTTAAAAATATTAGGAATGTGTGAGAAGCAACAACAAAAAAGTAACTCATCAGAAATGTCCAGAAAGTTAATTGGCATATATATCCTTGTAAGTATGGAATAGTTATAAGGTTATATCCTTATAAATATGAAATACATTTGCAATGTGGGCACTTGCTGTGTTATGTTCCAGTGGTCTGCCATGAGGCCATATCTCAGCCTGAGCCACAGAATAAGGCATATGGAGATGATTATGCTGATACGTGCTACCTCTACTTGTCTAAGAAGTAGACTGGAGCCCATTCTGCAGGCTGGAACCTAGAGATTGAAGGCCAGAGATTGGAGGTCCGATATTAGCCTTACACAATTAGCTTGAAGAAAATTGGCGAACCGTAAAGTGATTGATATCATCCCACTTGCTTTAAGCCACTGAATTTGCCACAGCTTTTATTGTGGAAATAATTCACAAATATACATCTCTGTCTCTTTCTCACCCGCAGCCCCTCTCTCTCTCTCACTCTCTTTCTGTTTCTCTTTAGCTTTTTCTATCTAATGCTTAGTTTAGTTTATTTAGACTTTACTTGAAATAATTTTTACAGTAAGGATATAAGTAAGCATATTGACTGGAAAGATGATTTACAAGCCATGCTTAAGTGAACTAGGAAAATCCTTGAAAAAAATAATCTAATGAATTTTGAGAAAATGTAAATGACAAGTAATGCATGCATGTGTTTGTTTTTGTATATGTGAGATATCTATAAAATATAAATATATTTAAATAAATATACATATACAAAAAATACAAAATATATTACAGCCCATATTTATATATTTCATTTTGACAAAAGAAAAGTTCAATTCACATTGAATTTGTTTCAGTTTAAAATGGTAAAATAAAACAAAAACAAATTAGAGGTTGTGTATCTGTTTGTTGTTATTTGATATTTTTTTGCCAGATACCAACATCTGGTGAAAAAGAATGTTATGATGCATAACCCTACCATTTTATTTTTAATGAGAAAAAGTAATGGTGCCAGTAATAACCATATTCTAAAGTTCTTAGGGAAAGTCCTATAAAAATGCAATGACTCTTTTTTAAAGTGTCAACCAGTAAGGAGCAGATTTCCCTTTAAATGGGAGCAAGCACTAAAAAGAAAAGAAAACAAAAAACAAAAAACTCTACGTAGGGGTTGGACTACCCTGGTGCATGTGGTGCTCCATGTTATAACACTCAGTTCTTTGTTGTAGGCCAGGCAATTCCCAAGGGAAAAGTCACACGGCTCTCAAATATTCCACGCTGATTCTAGGGTTCAGAGATGAGAGAACTGGTGCTACTGTCATCTTCACCTTCTTGATTCATTATACACAATAGCTACGCCTCATATTAAAGGGAACTCAGTGAAATAAGGCCATATGTGAGGTTTGCAAATGCTATGGCTAAATTATGCTGATTTTCTTGGCTAACATAGCAGAGGTTTTCATGCTACAGCAACTCTTTACATATTTTATTATACCTGATTTTCTTAGAAAAGTTTTCTTTGTTGATATGTGGGTGGTGAAATTTACCCTTAGAATTCTCTTGAAATCTCTATGGTTAGACACATAATGAAATCGACACAAGACCTGGTTTATAAGACAAAAATCAAAACCAATTTAATATGTTCACATGGGAGATCATTACAATGATTCAAGAAACAATCAAAGTAGGTAGCTTTTGATAATTTTATGACAAAGAAACAATACATTTTTGAAGAATTGACAGGACAAAGAAACTTAGATTTGTGTGATTTTTAGGGAGGAATCTAATAAAAGTTTGGGTTTGTGTTGCAAATTGGTTAAAAAAAACAAAACTATTCTTCTAGGACTCTGATATTGGAGTCCATCTGCCTATGAGCACTGGCCAGAACAAATGATTGCACAGGGGTGCAGTGTAGAAAGAAAAATAGTTTAATATTGAGTTGGCCAATCTGGAGTTCAGGGAGCTAATGCTATAAGAACTGGATATCCGACTGGCATGTAGGTTACAGACTACAGAGGGGAAAAGCCACAAAACACCTGGGTTAGGGATTTGGGGTTGTGCTGGAAGCTGATTGGTCATAGACAATGGCAATTATTTCTTCAGATCTTGAGGACAGTTTTGTGCTCTGCTTTAGCTTCTTTCTGTCTGGTCCAAGGAAAAGTAACCATGGTGTTGTTTCAATTTAGGGTTCAGGAGCTGAAGCATAACTTAGGTCTAAATATTATCTGTAGCCTGAGGTCCAGACCATGTGACCGTCAGGTCCAAGCTATGGTCTTTTGCTGCCTTGTGGATTGCTAATTATCCAGGGGTCAGGCTAGGTTTATGAGGGCAGTAGAGAGAAAATGGCATGATTTCTAGAGGAAGGTTCAAAGCTAAACTTAACCAAAGTTGTAAGGACCCACAGTTTAAATCACAAGCAAATTTGTTGAATTCCTTAACTCTGATGAAAAGAATGCCTTTCTCCTTAGTTTCCAGGTACATAGAAGGCAACTTTCCAATTGGGGATTTATCCCCTGCTTTCACAAGGACAGGGAGAGAAAAGTCATTGCACTGCCAGTGTCTTAAGTAACTTTAATTTGCAATAAATAATATGCCATTGTTACTTCCCCTGAGTGCTGTACTGAAGTGTGACTGCCATATGAGAATGATCATATATATATCTGCACATTTATATATAAATATATATATATAGAGAGAGATTTAGTTTGCATGACATGATTGATTTCAGGGGGTATATAGGGTGTGATGATTTAGTGTACAGACACTTATAAAATGACCACAATCAAGTTAATTAACACATTCTTCTCTTAACATAGTTACCCTTTTTGTGTTTATTGTGAGAACTCTTAAACTCTATTCTCTTGTATAGTTTCAAGTATACAATATTAAAGGGGAACAGAATTTGCCCTCCATAATCTCTTTTTGTCATTAGGATTATTTTACACTGATTATTTTAAAGAAATAACAGACATAAGAAAAGCTCCAACAGTATTAGTTAACATTGTTTTGTGTTTACAAAATATTTTGCTAAGTATGTAAAGCATGGAGAGAAAGATAAGTGACTTGGTGAATAAAATTGTATTTTAGGAGACGAGGTAATAACAAATAATGTTCATTGACCAAAGGGATGCATATATTAACATTATTTTATATTTCTAAATATCACTAATTTGGGGAATTATTTTTTATTAGCTGACTATATATATTAACTACCATAATTTTGTTTGCTAGCAAGTTTGCCTTCATCATTCAAAATACTATGCATAAAGTTCCTGAATTCATTTTCTCTTGTACTGCTTGATATATTATTTTGTTTCCTGGACTGTTTCTAACATCTAAAAAAATGAATGCAACCAATCACATAAACACAACCTTCATCAAAATGCCACATTTACAGACTGCTGAGTGATGATACTGGAAAAGCAAACTAAGATTGCTCATGAATGCAAAACTGTCAGTATTTGCAGTCCTAATACCTTCTACTCTTAATTTATTTTCTTATTTAATAATAACATTGGTGTTGTTGTAATTCTTCTTATTATGTACACCAATACATAACCATCCCATGGTGGTGCACAATTGCATTAATAACTTTTATGCAACCATATTAAGTGCATTATGAACTCAATGGTCTTCTGGCATCCCTACAACATTCAACACATTTGTGTTTTTCCTACTTACAGGAAATCAACATGGGATTCTTTGCAGAAATCCTGGAATGATTTAGCAGGTTGGAAAAAACAGCAATTAAAGAAAAAAATAAAAGGGTTGTTAATCCTCCCCCCAAATTAAAGCTTATTAAATAATAAAATGCATTTATTTGAACAACAGAAAGGGTTGCAACCCAGGGCACATTTTCGAGTAGCAACCTTAATTGTTCTCCAGAGGTAACAAAAAAGGCAGGATTTATAAACTCTGGGTTTGCTTATGCTGTTTTTAATTCAGTTGGCTTGATGAAAAGGAAAGATGCTGGCTAAATTAGAGTGGTTGGTCAAGCCTGATATGCGAAGGGGGGTGTTGGTTGGCAAACTGATTGGCTTCTTTCAAAGTAAAAGTGCAAATAATCTGGTTGTCATGGTAATAAGGAGATAGAGTTCGGGGATAGCTTCAATGTTCAGAAGTTCATAGACAAATGTGTTGGGTGTCATGTGTGTAAGATAAATTTATTCATGGTCTCTTGGCTTCATTTTAGTTCTCTTGACATAAATGACTCCACCTTGTCAATCTCCATTCACAGGGTGACAAACTCTACATTCTTCAAATTATAGGAAGAGATTTAGAAGTTTGAAACATGAAAAACAAAGAGGGTATATTTTTGGTGAGAGTATAAATATAATATTCGAAGATAGGGAAGTGATTAAATTATGCGTAAAGACAATTTTCACTTTGTCCCTTTCTCCTCTGCCTATTGTAGGTTTCCTTGTTTCTGTCTACATGCTTCTCATTATAATCATGATTTAGTAATTTATGATTTGGATAAGAATGTAAACATAAGATATTTTATAAATCTCATAAACATATATATTTATATGAATAAACTCCTCTATAACCACATTTATACATTAATTTTATCTAAGTCTCAGATATTTTAAGTGAAGTTTGATAGAAATTATTATAAAAAGGTAAGTTTTGAATGAAAATACCTCCAACTTTGTTTATATTAGACATTCAAACAAATATGAAATATAAATACATTCAACCTACCTTGGTTTGGACTCAAATGTTTGTTTGTTTACCTACCAACTAGATTTTGTTTACCTACCAACTAGATTTTGAAAATGTAGTTTTATTTTAATTTTTGTGCAATCATATTTCAGGAGGTATTTAGCTTTGGCTATGACTTTTGAAGAGGAACAGAATTTGGTATGCCAAAATATGTCTTTCACATAAAGATTATCTTCAGTCAGTATTTTTTGAGAAATGGCAGACACAGGAGAAACTTTGAAAACCAAGTACAAGTCAATCTCCATTCCCAAAATAAGTCTTCTTCATTTATAATGGTGTCTCCTTTTTTGTACTTAAAAGCAAAGGGTGATGGTAAATCTCTAGAAATTCTTATCAATGTAGAGTGTTTGAACTTAAATCAGCATAACAACATCACCTTAGTGTTTATCCTGGTAACCTGCCATAATTGGCTTCCCTGCCCTGCCAACATCTAAGGGAGTCTTGACCTGGAGACAGTTTAAAAGATGGTGGCCAGGGCCATTTCAGGTGTTACCCAGTTTCCCTGGGTATCTCCTGTGTGTAGAGGGTACATACATCTTCTGTTTGTTTTTCTCCTGTTAATTTGCTTCTTACTCTGGGTGGAGTGGCGACTCAGTGAAGAACCTGGAAGGTTAAGGGGGAAATTCATTGTTCTTCCTTATATTTTCAATAAATAGCTTATTAGTGTTCTTATCAAGAGCATTAGTAAATTATCTTCTATTCTGAAGAAAGCAAAAGTAGTGCAATGTAAAAGAATTGTTGAAGAAAACAACAATAAAAACTAAACAGTATTACAGTTAGAAGACCTCAGCAGATTGATTCCAAGCAAGCCACTTGCTAATGTGGTGGTTTTATCTCTTTGAAGCTAAAGTTTCTTATCAGTAAAATGTACATGGCTATAAGATATTCTCTGGCACTATATATAAAATATATTATATGTATATTATAATTATTATTTATTATATGTAATTATAATAATAAAATCATTGTATTCAAATACATATTCTCTGACTATATATTAAATATGTATTATATATAAAATCAAATACATAATATACAATGTCTACTTAATTGATTAAATCTTTCATAGGTAATATGTCTCAAAAGTTAGTATTTTGAAATGACTTTAAAATAAAATTATCTTGCTTATTTTTATTCCATTTGTGTGTATTTCATAATGGAGCCTCTGAACATATTCATGACATTAACTCTCAAAGAATATCTTCATCTCCAATTCCATTTTACTAGAAAGGATATGAAATTTCTATTCAATTAATTATGTCAACTTAATCTCAATAAGACTTTATTCAGCTCAAGGAGCCAAATTGTGTCTGAAGAATTTTTTTTCTTACAAACGAGCACATTTGCATTTCCTTCATTTTTCCCCTGCTGTTTCTTTTCAATAAAGTTAAATGCCCCCATTCAATCACAGTTAAATAATTTCCTCCTAAAGTAGTCAGTATCAATCAATTATGATAAATTAAGACTGGCAAGGAAGGGATAAAGCAAGGATTGATGCATGGACAAATTTGAAACAAATGAAAGTTTACATGGAAAGGAATTATTTACACACACCAGGAAGAAACCCTTTATTATTTAAGGCAACTGCTTTATTATAAAAATCATAGCAAATACACACACACATATATACATACATACACACAACTACATGCAATTATTTTTTTCAAAATATTTTCAGTTTGCTACATGGGTATAACTTGAAAATAAATAGGATGTAAGCTTTGCTTCCGTTTGTTTCCTATAAAAAATAAGAGATCTGTCTGGAAAAAAGCCCAACCAGTGTTAACATACCAAGAATGGTGTACGTGACATTGATGTAACCTGGCAGCCAGGACAGTGAACTGGAATGATCATGTGTGAACAATGAAGACTTCACTGTATTAGTCAGTGAGGGCAGTAGATGCCCTTGATTGACATGTGTACTGTATGGCCATCATATTCAAAATGGCTGAACAAGTGCAGCAACAATTGGCATCAAATTTTCCATTAAGCTTGAACATTCCTATGGAGAAACTGATCAGATAATCCAGAAGGCTGCAGCTATGGGCAACTGGTAATTGGCAGCTTCACCATGACAATGTACCCACTCAGGCATCACATCTGGGGCAGACATTTTTGGGAAATATCAAATCACCCAGACAACTCAGCCTCCCTAGAGTTCAGATTTGGCACCCTGCAACTTTTGGCTTTTCCCAAAACTAAATCACCTTTGAAAGGGAAGAGATTTCATACCATCAATGAGATTGAGGAAAACATGATGGGGTACCTGATGATGACTGGAAGAACTGTATGAGGTCCCAAGGCACATACTTTGAAGGGGACTGAGGCATCATTGTCCTATGTACGATGTTTTTTGTATCTTTTATTGTCTTCAATAAATGTCTCTAGTTTTCATAGCACATGGCTGGATACCCACTGGTATTTTCACTTACTGCAACTGCTTTCATCTGTCTCTTGTCATCTTGTACATGACTTGCAAATAATCTGATTACTTAGAGTAATTTCCTGTCTTTTTCTTATACTTTGCTTTCAACAAGACATCCATTATCAAAACATATAGGACTTTTTTGCAAAGAATCTTTAATTCCACTACCAAATATATTTTACAATCAAATAAACACTATAACCTTGCTATTATTGTCCAATATGAAAAAATGTTCCAAAATGAGTAGGTCAAAATTAGTTGCATACGTAATGTGTTTGCTTAAATACATTTTGAAAATTCTTTTACTTAAACAAATGAAAACATTTAGTTCAAGGAGAGGAAAGTCAAATATATAGTCATAACTGATGGATTTTACACTGTGAGAAGTTATGGATTACTGATGTTAGTTTAAGGGAGTGGTTTCTAAAGTTTGTAGTGGGACTTTGTATTAAATGTGGTCCACCCAGTTTAGGAGTCCATTGGATGTTCTGCAAAGATGCTGATAGCACAAATGATACCTGCACACAGGTAATCTGTATAACATGATTACGATACCACATTTATTGCCAGGAATATGAAATAGATGGTAGCATTTGTAATTTTCTAAAAAAAATATTGTAAGCACAGTAGAGATTAGCTCTGATTTAGCAATAAGCTAAGAAGGACTGAGAGGTTTTAGTATAAACTACTCTAAATATGAATCATCAGTGCTGTGGCTGTACAAATGTATTTTTTATTCTTTTTAGTAAAATGCATTTCAATTAAGGTAACAGTTCATATTTTAATATTTATATTTTCAAAAGACTGCATTTTAAGTGTATTTATGAAATATTTTCAAAACAATGTTTTAAATCACTAACACCCTTTTCAAGAGGAGGGAACTGCAGCTCAGTAAGTTTATGTGTCTTGTTTGCTCTTGATGGCACTGCTAATCATCTTTCCTCCTTCTGCAATGGATATCACATACAATGACATAAAGTTGCAGTACACTCTGTGTGCCATGAATCAGGAAGGGCACAGGGAGCTGGAAGGCATTCAGAGGAGAGTGACTAGAGTCATCAGGGAAGTGAAAGCACTGGTGAGCGTTCAAGGGGAGAATAGAAAAACCTGGGCAGGGAACTCTTCATGTACTTGCCTCTAACAAGCAGTGCAGATTTGTTTCTGACATTCTCATTCTTCAATCCCGTTGTTGTCCTGATTTATCATACTCTCCTAAGCTATGCTAATATCTTTCTGAACATTTCTCCTCTTTCATTTTATTTCTTCCTGTTCTGATACACATATTGTAGAAATATATAGGATGGTTTTAATGAATCTTCAACCTTAGTACCTTAGCTCCCTCAAAGACTTCTTTGACAATAAAGCGATCCTTCCTCCTATCTGAGAACACTGGTTTTACCTTTCCTGAAGAATCTCTAATAGTCTCCTCTGAAATAGCTCACTTGCAAAGAAGTACTGATTCTCCCGAGTACTTAATCCTACCACCTCTCATAGTCCCTGCACCTATAATCAGATTTAAGCCTCAGTAGGACCCACAAGGTAAATTACAAAATGTAGCAAATGAAGAATTGCTACACACGCAGAAAAAAAATTGCAAGTTTGTCAATTTATATTGACCAAAATCTGGAGGACATATAGTAGGATAGAGTCTAAAGGTGTTCAGTCATGATGTAAGTAAGGTGATACTGCTTCAGATCAACTTTGTTCATATGGATTCATCAGAATCTGGTACATGGAGTTAGCTTGAATGGCTGGGAACAGCTCTGAAAATTTTACTGCTGTTGATTGAAACTTGGACCCGAAAGATAACTTAATTTAAATGAAGTTGAAATGTCTGTACTTTCTTGATATATTGTAGAGCAAAGTATCCACAGGTCCCAGCTATTCTTCTACTTGGCTATATGGCTCAGCAGGTCAGATTAGTGCTTGAAGTGTTGTGGAAAATAAGAGTGTTTTATGGATACCCTGGCAAGCTCCTATTGAAGAATCACTGTAAAACATTTAGGATTTTGGAGCAATTACATTTTGAGACCCAAGTTTCTGTAGTAGATTCTGAATGTGTGAGTGTGTGCCAAGAAGTTACCATGTGACTAGAGTTGTTCTCATAAAATGTGTGATGTTTGACCCACCAAACCATAAATCTGGGTACCCTCTGTAGCATACCATCATCAAATGGAAGTGGAATATATGAGATTGGGCACCTTTGGCCTCATGAAGAATTAACTAGGACCAGTTGACTGAAGCAATTCAATGAGGAATGGAAAGCAGTTTCAACAAATGTTACTGAAACATTTAGATATCCGTGTATAAAAATATTAATTTAGATCCACAGCTCATATCATAACAAGTATTAACTCAAAAATGGTTTATTAGAATAAAAATATGAAACTTTTAGAGGAAAATTAAGACAGATATTCCTTACTTTGAATTAAGAAGAATCTTTAGATACAACACCAAAAGCACAATTCTTAATGGAAAATAAATAATAAACAGGATTTGATCAAAATTAAAAACTTGGTTCTTTCAAGAGACACTAATCAGAACATTTATTAAAAAGCCCCAGACTGAGAAAAACAAATTGTAAACTACTTGCCTTAATCAATTCAGGCTACTAAACAGAATACCATTGACTGATATTCTAGAGTCACTTCTAAACAATATAACTTTATCTCTCAAAGTTCTGAAGCCCAAGAAATTGATTGGTAATTAAGGAGCATCTACTTCCTGGTTCATCGATGATCATCTTTTCACTGCATCTGCAAGCAAGGGAGTTCTCTGGGACCTCTTTATAGGAGTGCTAATCTCTTTCCCGAGGCCTCCATCCTCATGACCTAATCAACTTTCGAGGGCCCCACCTCTAAATACCATCACATTGGGTGTTCACACTGAGTATGTGAATGGGGGTGGCACATAAATATTCAGTTTCTAGAACTGGTATCTTAGGTTTCTGGGGAGATTCTGTCTGTTAAATATATGAGTAGGTAGAGAATGTAGGCATCTTTCATAATCTTGACAAAGGCTGCTTAAGAAACAATTGAAACAATTTATTGAAATAGCCACACCTTCCCAAATAACTTCTAATTACATGTGTGAAGGAATCAATTTTTCATTTATATTTCTAGGGTCTAGATTCAATCTGAAATATCAGCAAGAACTGTTCATATTTGTTTGGCCTTATTAAAAAGTCAGCATAATAATTATTTTATAAAAATGCTTAAACAATAAATAAACCTTTGGCACAATCTGAAAATATCTTGCTATGATATCACCAAACTGATTAAGGTAAAGTTGACTGTCATGTCAAAATATAAGATCAATAATTAGCCCATATGCAAGTTTTTGACAGCATAGCCTTACATTATTACATGACATTTTCATATTTATGACTTACCCACTGCATAGTATGAAAAAGATGAAACGTAATAATGGTTAAGCTGAGACCCATCTAATAAAAAATATATTGAGCTAAAATCTTTCTTTTCTCAATAAATTAATCTCAAAGGTTTCAGATATTTCAATTGTGGTTATTATCTCTAATTGACTAAAAAAAAAAAACCCAACACTGCTATTTCTTACAATCTTTCCACCTTTACAAGATAAAATGACTTAGTGGACATTGAATTTATTTCAAGCTCAGTGTGTGTTTTAGAGGTGAGACAATTTCACAATCATTCCTGATTGGCTTCTTTGTGACAGAGCTCAGAGTACAATCAATGCCGGATGACCAGAAAGCTTACACCAAGCTGGCAGCGGCGATCTAGTGGGCCGATGTGGGGACAGCGTGTGTCCTTTCAGGCCTGTCCTTGCCAGCTGTGTGGAAGCGTGTGTCCCGTGGCTTGCTGTTATCCTCGAAACCTTTTAAAAGTGTGAATACAGGACTACAATGAGTTGAAAACTTCTACTTGAACTGATGTCTAGAAACTTGCCTCTCTTAAATTTGGGTCAGATTTCTTCCAGCTTTCAAAAGAAGCAAATTAACCAAAGACATTTTATTCACACCACACTGTTAATGCTTAAGGTGAGTTAGATTTTCAATGTGGGTCATATTTAAATATTGCTTTCCATATGAATACAGAATCAGTTTTAGCATAGAAGATAAAATATGTTGGGGCTATTGACAGAATTTCATTTCATGATCTACTTACTTGAAATTCCAAAATATCTTCTCCACTACTCATGCCCAACAGCGGTAAATAACAGCAAAATGAAAAGGAGGAAGCAGACTACCACACTGAGGAACTGTTAAACTTTGATAGCCTCACTCACCTAATAGAGTATTAATGCATCTGCTAGAGTACATATACTATGTGTAAACTACACATAGTATCATTATTTTACTCATTATAAGGAAAGACTGACACTGCATTGCAGAAAGGTAATTCCAGTAACCCATGTTTTGTGTGTGGCATCCCAATGTGTGTGGCACCGACAAATGGGTGTATACAGACATCATTGATAAATGCACATGTCTTAGTGGCAAATGGAACACTGGGAAATAAAGGTAAGCATAGTTTGCCTAATGAAAACTTGGCAAAAAAGGAAAAACTTAATATACATATTTGATTATGATAATCTTCATAATCAAGTGGTTTCTAGTGACAGCTTTAGCATTTGAATCATGTAATTTATTTTTATGGAAAATGATACTCTGGTGATGTTCTTATATCTAATTCCCTGTCGAAAAAGAAAACACAATCAAATAATACTATAGTTACACATAAAGTTAATTTATTACATGTTCCTTTGGGAAATCTACATTATAACATTTATTGTAACAGTGTCATAGTTAAAGATGAGACTGGAGCAAATTTTTTTTAAAAAGCAGTTTATTTTTCCTTTTTAAAAATCATTGCAATCTGCCCTGGCTGGTGTGGTTCAGTGGATTGAGTGGGGGCCTGAGAACCAAAGGACCACAGGTTTGAGTCCCAGTCAAGGGAACATACCTTGGTTTCAGGCCAGAACCTCAGTAGGGGCCACGCGAGAGGCAACCGCATATTAATATTTCTCTCCCTCTTTCTCTCTCTCTCCCCTTCTCTAAAAATAAAGCCTTAAAAAATTCCAACATAAATCTGAAACAGCTATATTCTAAAAGCAAAAAAAAAAAAAGTCACTGCAATTTCTGGTCTTTTAGAGCTCTTCCTAAAGAATGACTTGATGAAAATTAGTGGAATTTGAATTTGTTTTGTAATTTCTCTTTCCCCATGAAACCAATTAAAGTGGTTAATTGTGTGCATTTTCACCTAATTGGGGTCAAAGAGAGAGCCTGTATGAAGATGAGGAGATAATGCCAGCATCAGCCCTCTTCAGGATATTCTGACCCTGACTGAGAACCAGTGTCTATTTCCTCCATGAGTCCACAAATAATGGTCCAGGAGCAGCTAACTTGTTACTAGCAAGGGTCATCATTAATGATAAAAACCACTTCCAAAATGCTTTTTAAGGAACAATTCAGGAAAAAAAGTGGTCATTTTGTAGAGTACAAAGTTTTTGACCATCTTGTATACAATAATTTGATCCAAGCATATGAGATACACTACCCCAGCTCTTTAAAAGTTGTGTAAAGATTTATGTTAATTATATAAGAAATGTCATTGAATAGCATCTGCATTAACACTATATATAATACGTATTATTTATACTATGCAGGACTCAAATTTTAAAATAAAATGATATATAAAAATATCAAATATAAGAGAGAGAACGGTTAGTTCCCTAGGGCTACCATCACACATTATCATGAACTCAGGGCTGAAAACAACAGAAATATTTTTTCACAGTCCTGGGGGCCAGAAGTCTGAAGGTGTGGGTTGTACCAGTTCTTTCCCGAGGCTCTGAGAATCTATTCCATGCCTCGTTCCTTGTTTCTTGTGACTGACAGCATCTGCCTCTGTCTTCATATGACCTTTCTCTCTGTGCTCCTCCCTGTCTTTTTTTCTGTCTTTTATGAGGACACTATCATTGGATTTAGGGTCTAGAGATAATTAACTTAATTCCACCTGCAGATACTCTATTCACAAATAAGGTCACATGTACAGGGATTCAAACTTGGAAATATCATTTTGGAGCCACTATTCAATTCACTAAAGCAGCACACAGGGAAAAATCAGACTTTATAATAGCAAGTAAATTGTCAAGATGGGCTCACAAGACTGAATGTTTATATCTAAGTGCCTATACTAAGTGAAATGCCTGCATAGTTTTAGAGCTCTGTCAAAGCAGTTTTCTTTGGTTCTTTATGATCCTTAATTCACTTCCAGAATTTAATAAGGTTTATTTAATAATATTGTTGATATTGTCATTTTTTTCCATTGTTCACTACTGCTTTGTCATTAAACAATGCTATAATATGAAATTATTATTTGTATTGTGCTTAATGGATGCTTGTAACTATGCTAAGTGATATAAACATATAAGTATATCCTATTGAATATTTGTAAATGCCTTAGTTACCGACATTAGTGTTAAAGAACAGAGAGGAACAATAACTTGTCCAAGATTAGACAGTTACTAACTGTGCACCAGGATTTAATTCACGGTCTGACCTGAATCTGAGAGTAATCATGGTGCTATATTAGACACTTTGTGTCCCTTCAGTAGCATGACTCTCATTGTTTTACCTGGATTGTATGGTCTAGGAGAACAAACAATACATTAAGTACATTTTAAAATATTTCTTTCTGTCATCCTTCTGGAGGAAAAAAGGTATTAAGTATAATTAAGATCTTCAAATACCATTTATTTTCCTATAAGCAATCTAGCAATCTGTCTAAAGAATTTTCTTTAGTTCCCCAAAATTATTATGGATGCTGGTAGTAAGCAATGTCTAGAAAGAAGTGTATGACATATGTGGAGGAGCTGCTGTGGCTATGCCTACATAAATGGTAAGGTTGGGGAAAAGGCAAATATAAGTGATAATTCTGGGCTTGAATCTTATTGTCACCATCGCAAGTCCCCTGGGACCTTTGGGGTTCACTAAATTCTGGTAAAGTTCTACTGCTCTGCATTCAGCTGCTGTTGGCTAACTTGCTAAAGGAGAATTGGAAAAAATAATATAATGACAGGCCTTTGCATCTGCATTGCATTGTTCTGATCTTTTATGATCAGTGAGAAAACCCTGAAAGATATCAATTAGAAAAAAATATGAATATCATTATGGTATTTACTATAAGAATACTGTTACAGGTATTGCTCACTGTACGTCATTGCATCTCATTTATGAGGAATCAAGGGGGAAATCCTGTAGTCCCACTCTCTCCTTTTCTCATTATTAAAAAATCATATCTATTGAATAATGGATAATGCATATCTTATATGTTCTTTCCTGTCTAGAACTCTAACTCCAAATATTTATGGTTTTCATTAATATTACCTCTGATTTCATCATTTGTGGCTCTTAATTTTTGTTTACGCTATGTACCTTGATTTGTTCAGACACATTTTTTCTTTGCCTAGTTTTCAATGTCAACCTTACACCAACACAAGAGGAGCACATGTCCTAGGTCCTAATTTTACAGGGCTCTGTTGAGAATCACACCCTGAAATACCCCTGTCTGAATCATGCTCAGGAGGAAGGATCATAGATTGAAGGGGATGGGAACAGCCATGCTTCACATTCTCCTTTTAAGCCCCATCCCACTTACCTGGAACTAGGGAATTTCCTTTCCAGTGATCTCAAGTCCATTTCCATGGCCTGTGCAGAACTTTTCCTTGAGTCCACCTCATGCAATGCACACAGTCTGCAACAAATGTGTGTATCATTAGACCCAAGAAGCTGAAGAAGAGAAGATTCTTGCAGAGGGCTGGGCAGAGTCTGGCCATGAGGTTTAGGGTGTCCACCAGTATACGTGTGAGATCTCCTTTGGTGCAGAGTACTGCCAGCAATAGAAAAAGAAGAGGAATATATTGGCCAGGGGTCAGCTGTGTAGTTCTCTGTGTGCCACAATATTTAGAACTGAAATGAGCAGTCTAATTGTGCTATTTGAGTTGGTTCTTAGTTTAGTTCACAACTTTTAAATATTAGTGAATATGTATATTGGCTTCCTTTGGTACCAGTCTCCTCAAATGTTAAGGAGAAGCATTCTTCTTGTAAACTTCCCTAATCCTCTATGGAATAAGTAAATGTATAAATTACCAAGATCACAAAGTTGTTCTGAGGATGTTTTGGTCTCTGTTAAGAAGAAAGACTTTAAATGTATTGCTAACTGAAGTGATGTTCCATAAATCAATGTCATTTTTCAATCATGCATTTCTCAGTAATTATTTGATTCTTAAACTCAAAAGCAAAGATTGTTATAAATCTATTTGTGTTATGTGTCATTATATTATCAGTTTATCTAATTATACCTTTATCATCTTTTCATCATAAATTAATAAATGACAAGATATATTTTTATCTTCCTGAGATTGTATACATTTAGAATATTGCTTTATCAATAATTTTCTGAATGAATGTTTGAGTCACACCTGTTTATTTTTAACTGGATAATCTGAAGAGACCCACATAGAACAAGCAGGGACTGATGGCCCTGTTCCAGAGCTGAGCGCCGTCCCCAACCCGGAACCCTGAATGATCCAGTGTTGGAGCGAGTTTCACTTCTTTCCCTTCTGCTTTAATGAGCTATTTTAGAATTGTGTATTTTTTCTGATTCCACAGAGTCCTTCCAGGTGTTGAGATCAACATTTTTAACTGAGTTTATTGGGTGATATTGGTTTGCAAAACCATGAAGGCTTCAAATAATACTTCATCTGTAAACAGAATCTTGAGCCCATCAAAAAGCCCCAGTTATTGAGATTAGTGAAAGACTTAATGGTTTTTCTTGGAAAAGAATATTAATTGTTTCTTTTTTCCTCCGAGAGTTATTTGTGAATAAAAAAAATGCAACACATTTAGATGGATTATGCCATATTTCTCATAATTCTAAAATCATGTGTGGAAATACTCAGTGTATAACTATTAATTAAGTCACCAAGTGTAAATTATATTACAAGTACAGTATATAAAGGAAATTAGAAAAGTCACTAACAAATGTCTAAATTAATACATGATTTAGTCACCAGTTCTCTTCTGCAGGAGGATTAAAATACTATGTTGTGCCTACCAGACAAATCTTATTGATTTAAACAGTAATAAATTGAAATGAAAGATCATCTATATAAGACTTTATTATACAAATAAAGAGGAAATATGCTGTGTTAAATTTAATAGAATACACATGCATTTAAAATGCTTTAGAATTATGTATTTGTATATATACATATACACACAAATGTACTATATATAAATGTATGCATATATTATAAGCATACATACCTATAAAATTATAGTAAAGTCAATCTCACTATTGAAAAGAACTGTGAAGGAAAGGCAATTCTATTGTTATTTAATATTTGAATGCACTTTCATGATTCCTAGTCTTTTTGCAAGTAACTTTATATTATATTTTATTTAGTTATATCATCGATATGGAAAAAGGACAATGTTTAAAAATGTATTAGCAATTAACAAGCAATTTACTAAATTTGCTAGTGAATTTTGTAGAATATAAGACAGAATACAATTTTTAACAAAATTCAACCCATACAAAAAGAGCACATATAGATGACAATTTTATATATATAGCTTTACTTTTAAGTCTTAGTAACCATAATGCAACTATTTATAATGTACATATCATGAACTCTGTAAACTTATTTGTATTATGTTCATTCAATAAATTCATTTATTCATTTAGCTATATATTTGCTAAGTGACTTAATTAAAGTTCTATACATATTGCTATGAATATGTACATATATGTATATATGTATATATATTTAACATGCATTTAAATAAAATGTAGTTAGAGTCACATACAAATATAATTAACAAGGATGAAGATCATATCTGAAGCAGTTATGAAAGTTGGTAAAATTCTTAGATAAAATTCTTCATTTTATAGATGCTTAAACAACTATGTAAATATCCTTACCCATTTTTTACAAACTTTAATGATCACAAATACTAAAATGACACATTCAGGACACAATAGTTTATATAAAATTTATTATCTAGTAATTTAAATAATGAGGGTATTTAAGACCCATATGTAATGACTCATGCTACAACAACTTCAAAATACAATTATTATCATCAGTGTTCATTGCTCAAGATGACTTTAGATATAATCTCATGTTGGATTTACAAAAGAAAATTCTTCTGGTCATGTTGTTGCCCTTAATGAAATCTGGCAAAACATTTGGTTAAATTGCCTATCTCTCTCAGATTATGTATTTCAAATTATTGATTTATGAGAGGAAAAACTAAATGTGTTTTGAAACAAGGACTTTGCAGTATTATGAATCACTCTTCTCTTGTGGCTCTCAAAACTCAAAATTACAAAATTTTATATAAATATTAATTGCACAATTGATTGTACTAAGGAGATAAACACTGAATCAAATTTTAAGCTAAAACTATGAAATATAATGTTATAATATTTACTTTTTCTACTTACTTATAAACTTGTTCATGTTCCACTTTTCTTCAAGAAATAATTTAATATAATGTTGGTGATACAAAACATAAATTAGAAATATTTGAATAAATAAAAAGTGAACAAGGCAGCATATTAAATAGTTTGAAGAATAAAATAGCATTACAAAATGCATATGCAAAAGGGTTATACTGAAGCCAAGGATAAGCTTCAGTGCAGTCCTTAGCTTTCTAGCAGCAAAACAGGAATAAGAAACCTGGTCTGTGTAATAATATACATATTCCATAAGATCAAAGCAAACCTACTCGCTCAGGAGAAATACAAGCAATTTTAATTAAAAAATAAAAACAACAGGGTATTCAAAGGAAATATCCCCTATTGCATCCTAGCTCCAAATATATGACTGATTTTTTAATGACAAAGAATTTGCACAAATGCATAATTCAATCACTGTGATTATTAGAGGAGAAATCAGATAAATATGGCAAATGCAATTCCTTTTGTGAATATCTGAACTATTGAAAAAATTTCAGATTATGTGGAAGAACTGATAAACAGAATAGTCTTGAAGAAATAGTCTACAAATAGACCTTTCTCAGAAGGGCCTTTGATAGATAGATATTGGGCAGGAGGGAATTTAAGATTGTATTCCCTGGCAAGTAATTGAAATAAAGCAATTCTTTGCTGCCAGATAAATATTGACCTATATGGGCTAACACAGTCAACACAAAATAGAGTTGACCTTCTCTTGTGGAAAATGAATAGTCTATCTAGGATGTGTACCTGAATGAAAAGCTATCTAACATCGGTGCAGCTGGTTTTTGAATGAGTGTTTGTAGACAGGGTAAGATCTCCTGAACATGGTTTCTAATCCTCTGCATTGTACGGAAGATGGGACACTGAGGATTGAAAACTTTTACAGGTAGCATACTCACAACTCTTTCAACAAGAGGTGTTTTAAGTCAAGTGTATTCATGAAGGTACTCCATCCATTAATACAATACAATAATTAAAATAAAATAAAAAAGTGTCCACAGAGCATTTAGCATTGAAAAACCTTCTTATAATAAAACTTCATTTATGTAATATAAAATATTGCACATGTTATATCAAGAAATTTATGTACATCTAATTGCCATAGAGGATCATTATACAGAAATAGTGAAAAATTGGTAGTCATCTAAAAAAGTTACTAGGAACTTCAGATTTACAGCAATTTATTTGCTGCCTTACTGAATAGTAATGATAAAATATATCATAGGTGCTTGTTAAATGTATTTCTTGAGCCATTAAAATATTTCAAATGAAATATCAGATATTTATGTTTTCTTTATAGATTTCATACTTGGAGACCATATATATTTAAAATCATGGTATCGAATCACTTAGGATATCATTCTTTAAAGCTGAGATTAGAGGTTATCCTATATTCTATACCACATAGAATGTGTCCATTACTCTCTCAAGAGCATATTTGTTGGATTGATCTTTTCCTATGGTATGAACATTTTGAGTAAGAATCAATCAATAATAATAAAACAAGAGAGAGGGAGCAAATCTTAGCCAAAATAGCTTACTTAGTTCAGTCCAAAGTATTAATTTGGGTGTATCCAGAAATATTCCTTCTAAAGTTAAAAAGAATAAAATTTCTGAAAAAAACAAGTAATAAGAAAACCCCACCTACTGAAAGGAAGCATTAAATAAAGTTGATTTGGTTTCTGGTGAGAACTCTTGAAATTTGTGACGCCTTCTTTCTTCCTGGAGGAAAGAAAGGTAAGGGGAGAGTTCTCTGGTTTCCCTTTGTAAGAGCATTAATCCCATCATGAGGGTACCACCCTCAGGATTTCATCTATACCTAATTACCTTCCAAGGCCTACCCCTTAACCCTGTAACATTGGGGATCAGAGTTTTAAGTAATGGATTTGGGAGCATATAAACATTAGTTTATAGAAATATTTAAACAGCATGTCATAAATACGTGTATTTATAATGCATTCAGAAACTGCAAAAATAGATGGTGTTGAAGATCACACTGAAGATTTATCAAAACTGAAAACATGCTTTAATATAAACAAGACTAAAATATTCAAAATATTTAAAATCTTATAAAATAGCTCCTTTAATTAAAATAGAATTAAGCTCTAAATCCAATGCTGTACAAATAAATCACTACATTTTTAAACTACCATGGGGTCAAAGAAAAAATCTCTAGAATATTTTTAAAATGTAGTAACCAAGTAATAGTAAAAAAAAAATACAAGACATTAAACTTTCTAAAACATATAAAGGCTCAACAAAGCCAAATTTAGTCTGTGAAAATATTAATAAAATCATAAAGTCCAAGAAAATAATGGAAGAAAATAAAACACACAAATAGGATTAAAATATGAATCTATACATGCAAAAATCTCAGCAAACTCTTATGTATCAAAAACAAAAAGGCAAACCATCAAATTATAAAAATTGGTGTAGGATTAGACAAATCTCTGAAGAAGATATGCAAATGGCTAACACACATGTAGAAAGATGCTTGATGTCATCAGTCCTAGGACCATGCAAACCGGAAGCCCTAGGATGATAATCATCATCACAGCAGGGGTGTGTGTGCATGTGTATTTTAATCGGTGCTCTGATTTTAAAATGTCTTATCTAAAAAGAATAAGAGAACTACTTGAGGAAGAACAAATTAGAAGAATAAAATGACCTGATACCAAGAATTATTAAGGTGCTAATATAGATTTGGCATAATATAGAGAAAAGTATAATTAATGAAACAGAACATACAGTTCAGAGCTATCTCCTTCATATATGCTCAGTTCATTTCTGACATCATAATATAATCAGCGAAGGTCAGCTTTTGCAATAAAATATGTGAGAACAACTGATTACATAAATGGAAAAAAGTGATACTTGTCCCTTACCTCAACTTCTACATAAAAGTTAATTCAATATATACATTATTTCTCAACAGGAAAAGTGAAACACTAAAGCTTCAATTAATGTTGAAAAATATTGCTATGACTTTCCAGTGAGTCAACATTTAGAAAACTGGACACAAAATGTCTTTAGTCATAATATAGAAGGCTGATAGATTGGATTATACTAAATTGAGAATATTTCTCAATCTAAAGGAATCATCAGGAGAGTAAAATGTACATAGTGGTATAGGAAAAGATATCTGATATACATGCAATCAATAAAGTTGTAATATCATGAGTATATATAAGATTTCAAATCAGAACAAAAAGACAAGCCAATAATAAGATGTGAGAGAAGAAAGAAAAATTTTAATGAATACTTGAAAATGGTATTCAAATAATGGATAAAGAAATAGCATGCTACTCATCTTAATTTACCTACAGGGTAGAGCAAAGTAAAGCCAAAGCAAAATGCTCCTATTGGATTGACTAACACATAAAAAAAATGGAAAGCCACAGTCTTTGAAGGAGTAGATAACAGAAAGTATTATTATAAACAGGAGATGACAGCCTATATAATGGTTCAAAACAATTTAGAAAGTTCTTTGGAAATAAATATTAAAGTTGAGTGCATATACATTCTAAGACCCAGCTGTTTCACTCTTAGAAATATACTTAAGAAATAATGTAAGATATATATACTCATATATGTACTTTAGTGACCTTGGGTTCTTCATTTTTAAAAAATAAAACCTGGAAACATCTAAATACCTATTATTAGGTCTATAGATAAATTATTGTGTAGCCAAGCAGTTCATATCCAGCAACTAAAATGAGCTAATAAAAAACAATGTCACATAAAATTGCATAAAATCAGCTAGACACATGAAGGTATACACTGTATGACTTTATATACACATGGCAGAAATAATCTGTGATGATGGGAATTTAAAATGCTGTTATTGGGACTCTAAGTAGTGTGAGAGAAGCCTTCAAGTGTTTCTGTGATAATATCATAATATTTTGGTCCTGGTAATGTTCTAATATTTTATCTAGGTAATAGTAACACAGGCATTTTAATTTTGTGAAAATTCATTGGTCTGTATATATTTGAGATATATATACTTACTAATGCATATATTAGTTCAATCAAAAGTTTACTTGTAAGTCAAATTCTTGCTATATATCTCTGGAGTCCTATTTGTGTTTTCTCTTTAGGATCTAAAATAGTGGAAAATTTCACCAAAATTATAATTTAATTATACAATAATAACTTTAATAATTCTTAATCTATGATTTACCTATCACATAATAAAAATGAAATGTTAGAACATAAATTAAGTAAAGTTAGACATGTATATTGAGTGTATATAAAATGAAAACTATTATTAATTTATTTATTCAATTTCAGCTTTAAATAAAAAAAGCTAATTAACAAACTCAAACAATTCTTATTAAAATGCCCTTTGAATTGTCAAAAATACATATTGCTTTATTTTCAACTGCAGGTGTACTCACATTCTCATAAATGGAATCATCCACCTTTAAGCAAACTGAAATTACTTTTGTTTTAATTATTGTGTATGTAACCAATTTTTGTGAGGCTCTATTTGTTGACATTAACAGTAGTAGACATTTTATAGACAAGTAAATTTCTTGGAGTATTGAATATATTTTGAAATGGAAAATTTCAATCATCCATGAAATTAAACAGTGCTTTAGGAAGTAAAAAAAAATGTTTCAATTATATATTCTGTCTTCTCATCTTAGATTCTTTGTTTACATTTCCATGTCAAACTAAAAAGTGTCTTATTCATGAACAAAGAGCTAAGAAGTATTTTTCTCATGTGAATTTCCCAATAACCCGAACAGCCTCTACTTGTAGTTGTAGTGCCTGTGATTTGCCTCTTCCAGTGAGACCATCCTGCCGCATAATTCTGCCTGCTTGTTTGTTCTTATCATATCTCATGATTCGGCTGTTCTTCACATTCTACATTTAGCAGGAGTTGAACTGTTTGTGGAAGAATGAAAGAAAGGAAAGAAGAAGGGAAGGATGGAGAGGGGGAAGGAAGGAAAGAAGTTCAAGGGAAGGAAGGGAAGAGGGAATCAAGGGATCACTTTCATTCCCTGACAGGAGTCATAAAACATCCTATTCACTTACTTTCTTGCCTCCCATCTTGCCCCTGAAGTAATTGTACCATTCATTTGCACTTTTCTGATGTTTAGAATTTTTTGATAATATTGTTTGTTTATTCTTTTTGTTTCATTTAAACATTTGCTTATTATTAGGCAGAGGACCTGAACAGACACTTCTCCAAAGAGGACATCCAGAGGGCCCAGAGACATATGAAAGGATGTTCAGTATCACTAGCTATCAGAGAGATGAAAATTAAAACCACAATGAAATACCACTTCACACTAGTCAGTGTGGTATCATAAATGAATCAACAAAGAGCAAGTGCTGGAGAGGATGTGGAGAAAAGGGAACCCTAGTTCACTCTTGGTGGGAATGCAGACTGGTGCAGCCACTGTGGAAAACAGTATGGAATTCCTTAAAAAGCTTAAAATGGAACTGCTTTTTGACCCAGCAGTTCTACTGCAGGGATTACACCCTAAGAATCCTGAAACACCAACTGAAAAGAACCTATGCACCCCAATGTTCATAGCAGTACAATTTACAATAGCCAAGTGCTGGAAGCAACCTAAGTGTCCATCAGTAAATGAGTGGAGCAAAAAACTGTAGTACATTTACACATGGGATACTATGGAGCAGAAAGAAAGAAGGAGCTCCTACCCTTTGGGGCAGCATGGATGGAACTGGAGAGCATTATGCTAAGTGAAATAAGCCAGGCAGTGAAAGAGAAATACCATACGATCTCGCCTATAAGTGGAACCTATTCAACAAAACAAACAAGCAAGCAAAATAGAACCAGAGAAATGGAAATAAAGAACAAACTGACAGTTACCAGAAGGGAGAGGGGTGGGGCATAATGGGGGAAAGAAGGGGAAGTGTCCTCAAGGAACATGCATAAAGAAAGGACCCAGGGTCAAAGACAACAGGGTGGAGAAGTAGGTTTGAATATGGGAGGTGGAGGAGGGTGGGGGAGGAGGAGGAAAGTGGGGACAACTGTAATTGAACACCAATAAAAAAAAAAGAAAAAAGAAACATTTGCTTACTATTAATTATAAATATTTTGTGGGAACTAAAATAAGCATAGAGTAGAAAATCTGGATAAGACCAGTCTGTATTATTCAATATGAAAAAAATCTGGTATATAATATAATAAAAATAGAACCAGTTCTGGCTCTGCCTAGCTACTTATTACATTTTCTTTAATCTCTCTAGTAAGGATAAATTCACCCTATTCTTTTATTTGCATTTTAAGCTTGTGCTTTGTGCTCTAAGGTCCCACAAGAATTATATTGTGCTGTGGACCATATTTGAAAAGTTGTAAGTACAGATAATATTGCTTTAGTTATATAAAATAGTAAGATAAAATGTATATCTTAGAAAATTTTACATGGTCTTTCCTCAATCCTAATATATCTTCATTTGAACAGAAGAATGTATGTGATCTATCTGCTTTTCAGAGTAAGGCAGAAACATCTAAAATTGTTTTAAATGTTCAAAACATCAATGGCATATCTGCAAACACTCTTCTGTAATTCATTTTTAGAACAAATTTTATTAATAATTTAGTCCTGGCTGGTGTGGCTCACTGGATTGAGTGCCAGCCTGTGAACAAAAGGGTCACCGGTTCAATTCCCAGTCAGGGCAACTGACCGGGTACCAGGCCTGGTGGTCCCTGATAGAGGGCCTGAGAGAGGCAACCACACGTGGATGTTTCTCTCCCAGTCATTCTCCCTTCTTTCCTCTCTCCCTAAAAATAAATAAATAAAATATTTCAAAAAAGGATTTCAAATAAGTTAAATGTATATGTTGTTTTCAATCCAAATTATTCAGAGTTATAAAATAATGCTGACATCTTGATCCAGCTTTCAGAAAGGCTACTTTGAAATTAGGGATTAGATCCCCAGGATTAGGGGTAAGATTTCTGTCTGGCTATGAGACAGAATTAGAAAGATTAGTAGATTTTGTTGCAACTACACATAAAGATTTAAGAGGAAATAGAATCATAATTACAGTGCCAGTAAGAAATTTGACCTAAGTAAATTCATATTATGAATGCATATAAATGATATTTAATTGTTCACTAGGCAAAGGGAATGGGGTGTGCAAAAAATGAAAGGCAGAGAAGAACATGCACTAGGGTTCCCGTTAGCCACCTATTAGGCCGAAGTGACGTCTGAGAGGAGAGAGACTGTTCAGAGCTTAGATGAAATGGTAATGGGCCTTAAATGAGGGAATTTTGCATTTGATTCAAAATAATTTCAGGAATACTGAAATTAAATTTTTTCATGAGATTGCTTCTCTGAGAAATACCCGAGAAGACAAAATTCAAACAAGAGTATGTTTTAAAGTAATAACTAGATGGGAAAATGGGTTAACTCAGAACTTTAAGGCTCTGGTTTAAGGAATTTGTTTTGCTTTAAAAATTGTATACTTAAAGAAGCTGTGTTTTTAATTGAGGTCATTTAATCACAATAGATATGATAGTTACAACAACAACAATGATAACTGTATATTAGATGGTTAATATAGAGAATAAAATTTTTGTTTTCTGTAAATTCATGAATACATGTTTTTAAAGATTTTATAACTTGATTAAATGAAATTTTATGAGATAAATTTTGTGGAAGTATTCTTTTAAATTAAGTGTGTCTATTAAGTTATCTCTTTTTAAATAGTTTATTTATGTATTTTTAGACAGAGGGGACAGGAGGGAGAAAGAGAGGGAGAGAAACATCAATGTGTGGTTGCCCCGACTGGGGACCTGGCCGGCAACCCAGGCATTTACCGTGACTGGGAATTGAACCGATCCTCTGCTTCACAGGCTGGTGCTCAATCCACTGAGCCACACCAGCCAGGGCTGAGCTGTCTATATTTATTTTTATCATTATTGTCATGGTCTAATGCAGGGGATTCATGTATGTTGTACTACTGTACATACAGTGCTACAATGGAACAACTCAAAGGAATAAAAATCTATATTTTAATGCAAAAATATAGTATTGTCTTCCACCACTTTGTTTCCAAGGTCATTGCACTTATAATCATCTACTGTTTATTTCGTTCATGTAATTGTTCTATAACTATAAATTTGATTATGTACCTAAATATTTGGTAATGCACATAGATTCATTTCCAAACATGTCTCACATTGGTCAAATGCACATGTACATAGACACATGATGAATATGAGAATTTAATGGCAGTATCACAATAATTTAGTGAAATACATATTAGTTTTTGTAATAAAATGTATTAATTTAGGACACATTATAAAGGGAAAGTTAGTTACTTTAAAATAACTATGATTATGTTTATTTATTTTTTTAAATGTAACTTCTAAAGAAGTGAATGCTAATTCTTCATTTTTTGGAAATACACTAAAGCGAAAATACACAATTGTATTTTGTTTTTTAAAATTTATTTCTAGTTACAGCTGACAATATATTAGTTTCAAGTATGCAACATAGTAATTTAACATTTTTATGCTGTACAAAGTGATCACCACAATATGTCTATTAACCATCTGTCACCATGCATAGTTGTGATAATGTCATTCACTCGATTCCCTATCCTGTACATTTCATCCCCATTACTTACTTTATAACTCAAAGTGTGTATTTCTTTCTATTCCCTTCCCCGACTTTCTGTCTAATCCCCCACCACCCTCCCATTTGACAACCATGAGTTTGTTCTCTGTATCTGTGACTTTGTTTCTAGTTCATTTTGCTTATTTTTTGTTTTGCTTTGCAGACCACAAATCTGAGTGTATACCATGGCCCCTCTTCATTGGTAATTCTTGAATCCCAAATTTTATCCCCTGCTACAATGAGACTGTTTAGGATCTGTGTTCATTTTTGACTCTGTGTTCTATTTTCTGCTTGGCTTATTTGCCTTTTGTCCTACACAGAAGAAGACCTGAAGAATGCTTTGAGTGGAAAAGCAGCAAGGGATGTCTGGCTCATGTTTCTGCCAATATGTTGTCTTTCAGATTGGATTATTCTGTTGGCTGTCATCAGAAAACCGAAGTCCAAGTTTTGTCTTCCTTTACAAACTATGAGATGGAGATGGGTCTGAACTGCTGCTTGTTTCTCAGCTTCTGAGCCTCACACATTATGAATCAGCTAAGACAACAAAAGGAAAAGTTATATAATCTCTCTTCCCTTCTCCCTTAGAGCAAATACTAAACCTGCTTCCTTGTTTGCTCTTTTTTTTTTTAACAGCTGTTTCATGCATTTTATTTACCTTGTATAATCAGTTTGGAGGGTTGTTCTAATACAAGCTAATTAGTCATACTATAAAAGCAAGTTAAAGAACTTTTTTAGACTACTAACTGTTAAAGTTTCCTCATATCTTTATGTGGCTGGCCCTTTTTCATCCATGAAGTGTCAACTCAAAAAGCATGTCCACAGCCAAACATTCCCTGACATTACTGTGAAAGATTGTCGGTTGTGCTTATTCACTATTATATCATATCCTTATAGCCATATCTTACCTTCCACTAAATTAACTTTCTGATAAGCATACATAATTAAAAAATAAATTATATGAACATTGGAAAAATAAGTTATCTCAATGGTAACACAGAAAATAGACCAATAACCGTGCATGAAAATAAAAGGATGCTCAAGAAACAATCAAAATACCATATATTTAACATGTATAAAGGAACCATGGACAAAGCCAAAGTGGGGTAAGACTGAGGGTGGGAGGTGGGAGTGGGTGGGGAGAGGGGTAGTGGTGGTGGGAAAATGGAGACAACTGTACTTGAACAATAATAAAAAAATGAAAAGTAAATACATTTTACCTTTTTTTTGTTCATCTGATTATCACTTCTAAACCTATAATGTGCATTTGTCTCTCTTCCCAAGATAACTAAAGATAAAAATGCCAAATTTCTGAAGCCTTCATGTAGGAGAAAAACATAGTTTCAATTTATGTCCCTAAATATGTTAAATTTGATTAAATGTTTTGTATGCTTCTGACATAAAATATCATTATTATTTCTGTTTTGTGACCCAGAATGGGTATGTATTGTTTCTTTCCAAGTGTAAACAGTATTTAACCATCCTCCAGTAGAAAAAATATATATAAAAGTCAATGATGAAATTTAATGTCACTCTGTTGCCTCTGGAATAAAATCTAAAATATTCTTCCTTATCATCAAGACTTGATCTCGCCTTTAACAGGAACTTAAACAACAAAACAAAGAAACAAGTAAAATATAACAAAAGACACTGAAATAGAGGACAGGTTGTCAGTGACCAGAGGGGAGAGGGGAGGGAATTTCAGGGGAATTTCAGGGGAGAAGGGAAGGGTTTACAGGAACAAATATAGAGGACACATGGACAAAACTAGGGGGGTTGGAAATGGGAGGGAGGAGGGGAGGGCTGGGTGAGTGGGCTGGAATGGGAACAAAGGATAGAAACTGTACTGAGTAAACTAAAATAAAAACATTAAAAAAGATTCATTCCAGTGTTGCTCTTTTGAATTTATCAAAAAATATTTGATTCATCTCAAAGAGTCTATTTAACTCTAGCCAATATTACTTTTAAACAACACTTTAGACATGATTCTAATTTATTACGTTTTTTTCTCTGTGCCACAGTTTACCTCTCCCACACCTGTCATTCTTTTTCTGTTCCCATCTTGAATGTCATGGTCAAGACAAACTTAAATAAAGCCTTTTCTGTCTGTTATGAAATGAGAGCCAGTCCTGCCCTTTTATTGTCTTCCAGCTGCTCTCCTTGCCCAGGTCCCACCTCTTCTCCCCAAGAGCAAATGGCACCAACTTTAAGAATGGTTTATTAATGCCCTCCCACCACCACTGATTCCCTGGGGATGATCACTTAGTCTTTGGCCACCACTACTTCCCACATACTGTGCCCTGTGTGGCAGAGGAAATTGAGTAGCCTTTCCTCAAGCCCTAGTCACAACGAAGGTGGACGGGGAATACCCAGAGGGAATCACGAGCTCAGGGGTTTTTGAACGGCTCACTCAGTCAGTCCTTCCTTAGGCTGGAAGTTGGAAGTGGTGGTCACAATGCCTGTGCACTTTACCATCTAGGCATTCATCTGGCCTCTGGATGTGGTGCCCACATTCCTGGTTCACAGGTTTACTGGCTCCTCTGCCCATGACACATGAGAAGGAGCTATATCGATGGGCAGGGAGGAACTGTGGGAGTTCGAATACTCCTGAAGCCTGGCTCAGTGCTGGGTATTCTCTTAAACTCCAGAACAGTGAGGTTGGACTTTCAGTCCCTCCTTATTTTACAGGGATTACAAAATATCCTTTTACAGGATAGCTGAGAAAGAATAGAGAAGTGACAGCCAGAGGCCAGAGAATCAAAAAGTAGGCATAGATCTGTCACCACTTTGTAATGGTTTCTATCATGACCCTGGATCAAAAAGAGATTAATTGGTTTATAATGTTCATATAATGCTAATAATGTCAGAGCTGGAAGATAGGTAAATAAAAATTTTGGGAAGAAGAAGAAGAATCATCTTCCATCTTTGTATGTATTCTTGTGATTGTATAATTTTCACCAGGTTGGTATTTTTTACAGAGTCTGCTCAGTACTTATCTTTTATTTATTTGTAAATAGCACAGTTTTTGATACATGAGAGGAATTTATTACTTGATTGATTCATTTAAAAATACTTACTTTTAAAGGCAAATAATTGCATGTAATTAACCTTTGGCATAAATTACTTTTATCAACTTCTGGAGTCAAACTGAAGCAAGCTTTCATAATTAAACTACCTGTTGTGAGAAGTTCAAGGTGGAGGCATAGGTAAACACAGCTCACCTCCCCACATAACCACATCAAAATTATAACTAATATACACAACAATCATCATTCAGAACCATCAGAAATCAAGCTGAATGGAAGTCCCATAACTAAAGAAGTAAAGAAGAAACTACATGCAGACTGGTAGGAAGGGTGGAGATGTGGAATGGACTGGACCCATGCCCATGTGTGATGGATAAAAATTGGAGGGATATTGTGGGAGCAAGCTCAGGGTTCCAGTGACAGGAAGGTAAGTGATAACTTCTGGCCTTAAGAAAACAGTGGATGTTGAGGCTGTGGAAGACAAACTACTAGAGTCTCTGACAATTCCTTTCCGTGTCGGTGGTGCAGATTTTTCCACTGGAAAATTTTTTAGTATAATCTTTATTATATGTTTCCATTACCATTTAGTCCCCTTACACCTGCCTCCCCCAAGCAATCACCTCACTGTTGTCCATGATCAAGAGTTTTTTTCCTTTTTGCTCAATCCCTCCACCCCTTACTTCCACTCCTCCTACTAGCTGTCATCTGTTCTCCATCTATGTGGTTGTCTGTGTTTTGCTTGTTAGTTCAGTTTGTTGGTTAGATTCCACATAGGAGTGAAATCATATGGTATTTGTCATTCTCTGACTGGCTTATTTCACTTAATACAATGTTTTCCAGGTCCATCTACATAGTTGCAAAGGATAATAATTTCTTCTTTTTCATGGCTGAGTAGAATTCCATTGTGCAAATGCCCATTGTTGTTTATTCACTCATCTATTGATGGACACTTGGGCTGCTTACATATCTTGGCAATTGTAAACAATGCTACAATGAATAAGGGTATTTATGATTTTTTGAATTGGTCTTTTGTATTCCTTTGGATATAGTCCCAGAAGTGGGATCTCTGGGTCAAAAGGCAGATCCATTTTCATTTTTTGAGATATCTCCATACTGCTTTCCACAGTGGCTGTACCAGTCTGCATTCCCACCAAAGGAGTCCCCCTTTCTCCACATCCTCGCTAGCACTTGTTTGTTGTTTTATTGATGATAGCCATTCTGGCTGGTGTGAGATGGTATCTCATTATATTTTTTATTGTGGTGATATTGAGCATCTTTTCACATGCCTATTGAACATCTGCATGTCCTCTTTGGCAAAGTGTCTTTTCAGGTTTTAATTGTTTTGTTTTGTTTTTTTGGTGTTGAGTTATGTAAGTACTTTATAAATTTTGGATATTAACCCTTTATCAGATGCATTGGTGAATATATGCTCCCATTCTGTGGATTGTCTTTTTATTTTGTCGGTGATTTCCTTTGCTATGCCAAATATTTTTACTTTGATGATGTCCCATTTATTTATTTTTTTCTTTTGTTTCCCTTGCCTGGGGAGATATATCCAATAAAAATTTTCTATGAGCAATGTCTGAGATTTTGCTGCCTATGTTTTCTTCTAGGATTTTTATGTTTTGGGGTCTAACATTTAAGTCTTTGATCCGTTTTGAATTTATTTTTCGTGTGGTATAGGAAGGTGGTCTAGTTTTATTTTTCTGCACATATCTGTCCAGTTTTCCCAACACCATTTATTGAATAAACTATCTTTAGCCCATTGTATGTGCTTGCTTCCTCTTTCAAGTATTAATTGACTATAAAGGTACAGGTTTATTCCTTGCCTCTCTGTACTGTTCCATTGATCTATGTGTCTGTTTTTATGCCAGTACTAGGCTGTTTTGTTTACTCTGGCCTTGTAGTATAGTTTGATATTAAGTAGTGTGATTCCTCCAACTTTGTTCTTGTTCATGATTACTGTTGCTATGCAGGGCCTTTTGTGGTTCCATATAAATTTTTGAAATATTTTTCTGGTTCCATGAAATACATCATTGGAATCTTGATAGGAGTTGCATTGAATCTTTAGATTGCTTTGGGTAGTATGGCACTCTGTTGATGTTAATTCATCTTATCCATGAGGGCCCATGTGCAGACTGACTTGGACTCAATCCTTCTGAGCTCCAGCATAGGAGCAGCAGCTTTAAGGGCATCAGAGTCATATTGGGAGGAACTGAATCGTCTGGCTTTAGGGCAACAGTTGGGAGGCAGTTTTCTCCCTGATAAAAGTGCTGACAGAGGCCATTGTTCTTTTTCTGAATGCTCCCCCCACAGAACCAAAGAACTGGCAGGTGGGCACCATATCTGAGACTCTATCAATCTGACTCAGTTTGCCCAACCCTGGTGATTCCCTGAGGCTCTGCCCCACCCAAATTTTGGGCCCACCCAGATTGTTTCCAGTGGCTTTCTCATGTAAATGGCTTGTCTTGGCTTATGCTTCAGATCTAAATTCTCTCAAATAAACAGCATCTGGCCTCAGCATGTCCTGTGCCTATTGCTAAGTGGTCCCAGGCTTGACCATAATAGTAGCTAGCCTTGGTTTATAGCTTGGACTCACATGGACACCTCCAAGTCAGTATAAGTAGCAGCCACCTGCAGATTGCTTTTTAGCTTATTTGGCTGGTCCTGGACAGAATACAAGGGGCAGTTGACCTTGGCTTGCACTTCGTAGGAGGCACCAAAGCCTGTGCACCCAGTGGACAGCTGCAGACCATATTATAACACCACACCCAGTGACCTCCACAAGCGACTCACTCAAGGGGCAGACTCAGTGGGCCCCAGAGCCCTACTGAAGTAAGTTTTTATCTGCACAGTGAGCCACTGCACAGCTGATTCTCTTCAGTGGTCAGAGCTTGATAGTCAATGGGGTCACAGCCAGTCCTTGCAGCTGATCGGCCTATGTAAATCCCTCCCATTGAATAGCCAACAGCAATCTAAGGCTTGGCTGCAGTAGGGGAATGTACACAGCCCACATAATCAGTGCACCTCGAGTGCCCAGCTTGGATCATCGGGGAGATTGTGGCACTGGACCCTACAGGCCACTTACTATTAGACCACTTTACCAAGCCAGAGAATTGTAGCAGCTCTACTTAATATGCAAAAACTAATACAAGTAGGCTGCCAAAGTGACGAAACAAAGACATATGCCCCAAATGAAAGAACAGAACAAAACTCCAGAGGGAGAACTGAACAAAATGGAGACAAGCAGTTTGTTAGATGTAGAGTTCAAAACATTGTTTGTAAGCTTGTTCAGTGAACTTAGTGAGGACCACAAAAGCATAAAAAAGAGCATGGAAACAATAAAACAGATCCAGCCATAAATGAAGGATACACTAACTGAAATGAAGAACAATTTGCAGTACAGAGGATGGAGCCAAGAATCAAATCATAAATTTAGAATATAAGGAAGCAAAAAACACCAATCAGAACAACCCAAAGAAGAAATAGGATGCAAAAAATGAGGATAGTTTAAGGGACGACTTCCAACACTCACATCATGGTGGTGCCAGAAAGAAAAGACAGAGAGCAAGAAACTGGAATGTATTTGAAAAAAAGGAATGACAAAAAGTTTTCCAAACTTGGAAAGGACCTATAGATCCTCAGCAAGGACCTATAACCAAGATTATTCTATGAAGCAAACCTATGATTTGGAATTGAAGGACACTAATCACCAAACCATTATTATATGAAATGATAAAGGGTCTTCTTTAAGAAAAAGAAGATAAAAAATATGAACAGTAAAATGGTAACAAATACATACCTATCGATAACTAAATCTAAAAAAACAATAATAAGTGAAAAAGCCTAACAGAAATAGAACCTCAGATACAGAGAATGTTTTGATGGTTGCGAAATGGAGGAGGTATTGGGGGGATGAACAATAAAGTCGTGGGGATTAAGAAATACAAATCAGTATTTATGGAGTTATAGGGAATCAAAGTATAGCATAGGGAATAGAGTAGCCACAGAACATATATGCATGACCCATGCATATGGACACCCATGTAGGGATTGCCTGAGAGTGTTGGTGATGGTGTTGTGGATGGGGGCAATGGGGTAAATTTGGAAAAACAATAGCATAAACAATAAAACATAATTTAAGTTTAAAAAAATAAATAAATAAAATACCTGTTGCACTTTAAGTCTTGGGAGTATTAGTAAAAGGAAAAAAAAATGATGTTCAATTCCAGGAAATATTTTTATTTTAAATCACAAAAATTAAATGCTATTAAAGCAAATATTTATAATATATTTACTAAGTGTAGGAAAGTAAGAGAACATCATCTTTTAATACCACTCAACAAATATTTATTTTATGTCTACGAGGTGCTAAGAAATCTATTAAAAGCTAAATATGAACGAGTTAGGCATGGCCACTGCTCAGCCTATATGGAGATTAGTATAGATTGGAGGAGTCTGCAGGCAATTACAGTGAAGTGTGATTAACACTATCTTATAATAAGTACGACATATGGAGCAGAGACCACTTTCCAGAAGAAGTTATGATCTAAGTGGATAGCTTTAAATGTCCAAGCAAAGAGGGAACATGGAAAGTGAAGGAAGAACACTTTTTATGACTCAAACAAAGTATTATATGACTGCAGGGCGAACTGGTTGTGGAGAGAGTGAAGAGATGGAAAGAGATCACACTGTCCTATGGAAAATATATGTAAAAATACATGCGCCACTACTGTTGACTATATAATATACTATATCTTCCCTGGTCTACCGAAGTAGCTTCCTGCCTGGTCTCCTTCACTTCCCCACTTTTTCTACACATCCGAAAATGTGAACTTTAGAATATACTGTGTGTGTACATGTATATATATGTGTGTGTGTGTGTGTTCTAGTAGTTATCTTCTTAAAGTCATCCAATACTTCCCATTTTTATCAATATGAAAGGTAATTTGCACCCCATCTTCCTTGTAAACTTTACCTCTTTCCACTATTTACTTACTGTATTTCAACCACAGTAATATTTCAATTTCTGAAAATCAAGAAGACCCTTTTATATAGAAGACTTCCAGTTTATTTTTCCTGTATCTTAACTCCTATCCTTTATAGTCATCTCTTTGCTGACACCCATTCATCCTTTAATTCTCATCTTCAATATTTTACTTTCAACAAGGCCTTGATTGAAAATCCAATATAATTTACCTTATTTTGTTCACCACCATGTGATAAGTACATAGATTTATGATTGTGTATAGTAGGTATTCAATATATATTTGTTGAAATTAATGACTTGAGGAAAATTAAATAATAGCTGAATAAGAAAGGGAGAGTTGTAAACTAACTTGGTTGCTTTATTTAATAGTTTGCAGGATGTTAGTTTTAAAATAGAAATAAAGAAATAAGGAGACAGCATAATTCCATCAAGTGAGGGAAAGAAGCTTGCAAAATCTAGAAAAATGGAGCCTGGTGGGAAAAGACTTGATTTGAAAAGTTATTCTAGAATGTAATTAATGGGACTTTTAAACTGATCCTATGTGGTTAATAAGTGAGGCAGAGACGAGCCTCATTGAAGATATCTAATTTCCTGCCTTAGGAAACAAGGCAGAAAATGGTGAGTTGTGCCATTCTTTTTTGAGAAAAGAAACACACACAAACACAAAACTGAGCATGTTTTACTAGAAAGAGTTGAGCAACCCAATTTTAGGTACTTATTGAACATATAAGTGAAAGTGTCAAGAAAACAACAGTATATGAGGACATGCAATGGGAGATCAGTCTAAATTGGAGACAGCGATGTCAGTCATCTTCTGATAACTAGAAGCATGCAATTGAATGGACTCACTTGAAGAGAGTATTGGGGAGAAAGAAAGTAAGATTCTTAAGGAAGTTAAATATAATTATAAAAAAAAGAAAGTAGCAACTATAAAGACCAGAAGAAATGCCTCTGAAAGAAACTAAGGAACTTCGTTTTCATGAAATGCAAAGGATGAGATGCTTGAAGTATGAGGGCATGGTCCACACATTCAAATGATGCAGTGACAGTTTAGATAAAAAGTTTACCAAATTATTCATCAAGATAATTGTCAAAACAGTGCCTGAAATTCAGAGTTCAAAGCTGAATGGGATTAGGAAGCAATAGGATGAAGACAATTTTTTTAAGGTTTACTTATAAAAGGAACAGGGACAAAACAATGAATAACGGAGATGAGATTTTATGAACAAGGCCTTTTTAAAGATGCTAAAGATGAAGAGACTGTGCATTACTATTATTAGATCTTTATTGGAAAGATCTAATTAAGACGGAGTGGCAGGAGAAAGTTGGCAATTCAAAAACAGACATTTCATTCCTAAGAAGGGAGATATATTTGAGAATCATAATACAGGTGAATGCATTAAGTTCAGGAATTAGGAGAGAGAGTGGCGATTCAGAAAAATGTATCAGCTTTGTGGCAAGAAAATAATTCCTTTCTTATCAAGTGTCATTTATTTTCTCTGAGAAGTGCAAGTTGTCATTTTTTCAGACAGACAAGTTGAACTCGTCAAAGATAAGACTATAGTTTTGACATGACTACGTGACACTACACTAGTTGAAATGATTTGACTTTTGTTTGTAATGTATTTAACTAATTTCTACTTTATATTCCTATCAACCTCAATGTTTAAAATTCTTCTATTGTGTAAATTCACATCAACTAGAATAACTGAATATCGTAGAACAAAAGGGGTAATAATATTACATACATATCTAATTCTTTACATGCATTTGAAAAAGATGGTGGGACTCTCTAAAAAATCACTTTGCAGATGAGAAGCAAGCTGTAATAGGAAGAGGCATGTCATAATCAGATGATTGGTTTTGAGGGACCAGATTCTTTCATCGGGATGAATAAACATGTTCAGGTGAAACTGACTTGCCCTGCCTCTACCTTAAATTGCTACTGTTCTTTAATCTAAAGGTATGCATTAAACTTGTTGACTTAAATAGTTCCCAATTATAATAGCATCACAGTTACATTTTTAAATGCCTTAAAAGATAATTTAATATGTTCAATTTTGAAATATATAAAAACTATAAAAAAGCAATTTAGACTTTATAATGCTGCCTATAGAGAGAGCATATTCCCTTCTATGTCAAGATAGAGGTATAATTTTGTGAGAGATCTATTCTTATCTGAATGGATAAATGATCAATTATTGCATTCAAAGAAAGTAGCTTCTTCATAGAATACAAAAATAGGCAAATAAATCCCAAATTATTACATTCCAGTTTATGATGAAAATACCTGTATGAAGTAAATCTAATGGGAAAAATGCGTCAAAATATGTTGTATTACTTTTGCTATTATATTTCTATATCAACCCCTAGAGAAAGTATTATTAATAGCAGTTATTGCACTTGAAACTCTATTGCCTTTCCAATAAAATATAATCCAGAAGTCTTGAACTTTAGAAAATCAGACTGGAAACAGATGTAATAATAGCACAGGTATCTCTGGTTTTCTATCCAACAAGGGTAAAAGTAATCACAGGAGTTGCTGCCCATGTTAAATCTCCCCGATGATTTTACTGAATAATATTTTTTTCTTTTCTATGTTACTGAATGCTTTTCCTTGTTGCCATTTGACAAGAAGTTGTGAACTAGCTTTTGGTGTTAACAGAACAGGTTCCAATTTCCTGAAACCTTTTTAAGAGTGGAAGTATCTGTATGAACATTTAAAGTCTTGTATTATATATTTTCATTATTACTAGAAAATATGCACTGCAGATTTTTTCAATTGTTTAATTATGCTTAAATGACACTGAAAAAGAGACTAAGCATTTTATTCAACAATTGTGTGAATTAGTAAAATGCAGCTTAAATAAATATGTATTAGCTTACTGAATCAAGATATTTGCAAAGTGGATGCTTTCTAATTTTTTTACCAGCTTTTCTACTGTAAACATCAGTTCAGATCTACTTGGGGTAGGAATTCTGTATCTTTGGAATTTAGAGAAGGAAATGTGGAATATGTTGAAATTATTTTGATGACAATAAGATAGTTAAGATTTTTATATACAACTACCATAAATATAGATAATGCATGGTAAAATTCACTAACATTTGTATTTTTCTATAAAGATAAACAATAGAATCTTTAAGCAATGTGGCTAAGCAGACAGTTTCTATTTTAGCCCATGATAAACTACATTCTTTCTTTCAAGTGAACTTGACTATTTTGTTGTCCTAGGCCATTCTTGACTTCACTAGATTGTGTACAAAGATTGCCATGCCCTTGAATCAGGAACTTTATTATTCTTTCAGATTATGTTAAATCATTACTCAAAATTAGCCCAGTAAAATCTGATCAGATTTTAGTAAATCTGATCAATTACTAAAAGTATAGTAATTAAACATTGGCAGTTGTGAATATTAGGAGCATTTTATGTGGAAATTAAATTCATGTTTTGCAGAATTGGCACAAAAAAGCCATTTGGTTTACTAGATTTTAAGCCCTCCTACCCATATTTTCATATAATGAGTTTACAGCCTATTTAGGGTAGATGTGCTAGAACATATTTTTTAAAAAACTTGACTCGCATGAAACTCATATATCAAGGATGTGCTGTATCTAGTCTGTTGATTGTGCACTGACTCTGAAGTTGTGATGTGTTTATATGTGTCCATATCTACATCTATTTCTATATGTAAGTGCATAACTGTTTCTATATTACCTGACCTCAAAGAGCTTTCAGTCTAGTGGGAAGAAAAGAAAAATACTAATACTAGTAAATATACATTCAATATACCTACATAAGAGAAAAACTAAGATTAAATGTGAAGGAGTTGTGCCCTGGCCAATGTGGCTCAGTTAATTGGAGAGTTGTTCTATACCCCAATAGGTTGAGTGTTCGGTTCCTGGTCATGGCACATAGTAGGTTGCAGGTTGAAACCCAGGTAAGGGTGTCTACAGGAGGCAACAAACGGAGGTTTCTCTCTCACATCAAAATCTGTTTGTCTGTCTCTCTCTTCCTCTCTCTAAAATCAGTAAACATATTTAAAATTTTAAAAAAATGTGAAGGGATATTTAGGCATCTGAAAAATCTTGATGAAATTGGGAAATCGGTATTATTTAAAATTTGATCAAATTGTCAACATTGAAAATTATTGTTAGAGACAAAATGCTGTATACCTGGACTATTTTGAAAAGCTGGACTATGTGACAGTACTGGGCAAACACCATGTGGCACTGGTCCGTGGGGTCTCCGAAGGACCACCCCTTCTGGAAAAGGTGTGCATCAGCCTGGATCTACACTTCCCACTACCCAGTTTTTACATACAGGCCCTGAGAATGAATGTTGACATTTTCATTAGTAGATATAAAAGTAAAAACTACAGAAAGGGAAAAACAAGGATGAAAACAAAACACTTTATTTTCTTGAATACAAGGCCCTTGTAGGTCTGTGTGATTCTTCTAGGGCAAGTGATTTAAAGCTTTATGTGGGAAATGATATATAAGCTGAACCCTACAGGAAGAACAAAGGAATAAGAGAATTGAGCTGATAGGAATTTATTCTCTCAGATAATAAATATTCACCAGTATCTAATATGTGGCAGGCATTGTGATACATTGGTTTAAAATATACAAAATCCCTGATCTAATGGAACTTGCAGTAGACTGAGGGAAAAGTATGTGAGAAGGCCCAGGATTTGGCAGAGCATGAAACACAGAATATGAGTAAGTTCACTATGACCAAAGGTAGAGCCAGAGAAGGAGAATGCTGATACATACTTAGAGAGAGACAGAATCTTTATATAAGGTCTTACGTGCCATGTTTAAAAAATCTGATTGCATTCTAAAGACAAATATAAATAAGAAGGCATTGTACAATTTCAGGGCACTAACTGAAGTGTTTGTGCGTATGTGTGTTACACTTGATAAAATTGTTAGTGCATGCTGAAGAATGAATGAGAGAGGTAGATCATGGAGACATATATTCTGGTTAACTTAGTCTATCAGTAAACAAGTGAGAGAGGATGGTGAGGTGGTGAGGAATGAACTAAATAAAGAGTTGTGTGGATCTTAAGTAAGCATAAAAGGATAGACATTTACCTCAACTTTCTCAATGCCCCTCTTCTTTAGTGCTAGTATCTTTCCTGGTATGTAAGAGATATCAGCAATTTTGTTGTACCTTATCTTGTTACAAGTTGTTTTATTTGTTATAAATAATATCTGACACATAATAAGCCTTAATAAATGTCTCCAATAAGCCAGTAAAGAAATGTATTGTAGTGGTCATGAACATGGGCTCTGGAATCAAACTGTCTTTAAATTCAAATCTCAGACCATATTGTTTCGTTTAAGAGTCCACCTTTCCTAAGCTGTGTGACATGGAGGCGCACTATTTACCTGTATTCTGTATCTCAGTTTCCTCCTTTGTAAAGTGGGCTTTATATTAATTGGTGCAAGGATTTAATGTGTTAATGCATGCAAAGGACTTAGCAGCAGTGTTTAGCAAATACAAAGAAATCACAAGTCCAGAGTCTATCCTAATCTGCGAGATGGGCAGCGGCACTTCTCTGTTGCAGTCACTGGCCAGCAGTGACCGCAAACATTGTAGATGCTCGAGAGAGATGAGAGAACATACACACGGACTACCGAGTCCTGTGGAGGAATAGGGACGGCATGGCTACCCTCTCAAGGGGAGGGTGCCTCCGAGTGGCCTGGCCACTCTCTCAAAGGAGAGTGCCCTGAGCCACTGCATCAATAGGCTTTTATTAGGTAGTATTGGGTAAGTGAACAGATACAGAATGTGGATTCACCGTGTAGCAGAAAAGATCAAAACAGGTAGATAATTTATATAGGGTTCAAAAGTCTCACGCTGGTTTTTGGGGCTGGTATCACCTAACAGGTACAGGATTAGTCTCGTTTTCTGCCAGAGCCTACACATCCAAGAGCATCCTAGCAAGCAGGTCTCACAGGATTTTACATATCTTATGCCCCAGGTCCAATTTACCCCAGGTGTCTGCTGACTCTAGTCTGAGCCTCACCACCCCTGCTATTTCTGCAGGCCCTGAGTCAGGCCCTGAGTCAGGCGGAAGAGACAAAGGCAGCCAGGAGACTTGGATTTCTCACATCCAGAACAAGGACTCAGGCTATTTATCAAAGCCAAGGGGGCAGGGGTGGTGTTGATCACTCCCTCACTTCCACAGCCCCCTGAGTTTCTTCCCTGATGGCTTATTCCCACGTGATTGTGTCTGTCTTAGGTCCATTCTTTCCAGAGAATGGTTGCCCGTCCTTGACTATCTGACCAAACTGAAGGGAATAGCAGAACAGGCAGTGCCCATGTTCAGGGAAATAGGTTTTGTCTCCTTAGGCCTCCTGATTCTGGGAGGTTTCTCACTCAGCCTTAGTCAAGGGGAGTTATGGCTCCTGAAACCAGGCAGAGCAGACACCACCCTTCTCTAACCCTTTTTCTGTAATAATACTTTGATCCAAGGGAGTACAACTATCTTCTGCAACCAGAAAACTTTCAGATGTCGAAAGTGTGCTGAGTGTGAAAATAGAAAGAGGGATAGTAATGGCATGGTACAATATGGAAGGCGTAGGTTTCCAAGAACAAAAACAAATCTTGCAGTTCCATGCCTTTTAGAAATAAACAAATAAAATGATGGTTAAAACCATCAGCTAAACTGTAACTTCTCATGAACCATAATTTTCAGAATATCAGTGAAAAGTAATGAGGCTAGAAAGCAGGATTATCATAAATAAGACATAATTATAAAAAACTACCAGAGAAGAATAATAAGAAGAGAAGGCTCACTCTAACTGTACTCCCTTTTACATTTGAAAATCCATTCAATGACATCAGAAAACTAAAATGTAACTTCTTGTTTGTAGCTAATAATTGGTCTAAATAGATGCTACCTTAGTAAGAATGAGTGAAATTTATCAAGAGGGACAAAATTAGACAATGTAGTAGTAGTCTCCAGAAAAATTGAAAAGAATCATAAACTACAGGTGATCAAAATATTTCTGAGTGGAATCTGTTTATGTTTTGGATCAAAAAGGAAGATCGTGTATTGGTCTAAGTAAGACCAATTTATAAGGTCTTTCTTTTTTTCCTAAAGTAAGACCTTATATTGACCAAACACCATCCCTCCTGAATCAAAGACTTGCATGTAGTTAATTTCCAAAGTGGTACCTGGAAGTTGGAATGAGGGATCCAGAAATGGAACAGAAAAAAACACAAAAAATAAGAGATAAATTCAAGAATTAGTTGTAAAGGGTGGTTTATGAAGCTGGTCTTTAATTTGACAACTGATGTTTAATCCTGGAGATAGTCTATGAAGCCTTTGGGAATGAGTCTCATAACTGTGAATGGGGTGTGGGGGTGGGGTTATTAAAGGGGGTAAGTTTGTGTATGTGATGATTAAATTAAGGTGAATTTAGAAATAGGGTGTTGAGGTGTTCCATTCTAATGCAGATACAATTGTAAAGAAGCAACAGTATAGGGAATAATTTACCAAAAAATTACAAAGCAGTAATACAGCTTTGAAAATGTGAAAAAAACCTTTAATTTGTTATTTAATTAATTTCTACCCTGTAGGAGGTCCAGGGGAAACTAATTAATTATGACTCCTCCCTAATGAATTCTAATTAATTGGAATTTCATTTAGTAGACATATTATTCAACTGGGAATAAAAGTATCATCATATTTTTGACATGGCTGGATAGGAGAACTTGTTTCCAATGTAAGGGTGAAAATTGTATTAAAAAACTACATAATGAATTAAAATAATCCTCATGCTCTCTGCCATCATTTATACTGATACACATCTAGAAAATAAGCCCCCTTTGTGGATGGATAAGTGAGAGGCTTCATGGAGGGTGTAAGGAGGCAGGCAGTGGGGAACTCCTGCCTCAGGGACTTTAAGTGTTAGGAAAGAAGTGGAAAAGCATGATTCGTATCCATCCCAGACACGCACCACGAACTTAGTATTTATACAACCAGGGCTGTGCACTCTCAAAGTGTGTGGTGCTAGATCTTCTCTTGAAATATCTGCCTCACAGGAGAACTGTTTCAAATGGGCCATCTGGGGGACTTGAATGAAGAAAAGTGCCCAAGGTGACTACCTTTGTTGATGACAGTATGATAAATGTCAATTGAATTTGCAGAGCAATCTGAGAAAATCCAAGGGTTTCAACAAGATATTAGAATAAGGAGTTTAAATTTGATAATTTCCATGTGTGTGTGCATATATACACACACACATATACATACATACATATATATGTATGTATATACATATATATGTATATATGTATGTGTATATGTCACACATTTGACTGCCTACAAGAAGATTTAATAGTTGGCAGGAATATTTAATCCTCACACCAGCTCTATGACTAATTTTTACTAGAGTCATTTTTTTTTTTTTAGTGGAAATAAGAAGTTTGGAGAAGTTAAATGTTTTGTCTAAAGTCTTTAGAGTAATTAGGATTGATAGGGCTTTAAGATTATAAACCTAACCAATTGAATTTAAGAATTATTATTTTCATTATCATGAATATCATTTCTGAGATTGCAATCACACATAAATACTTTTAGAGTACATTTTAAAAAATAAGATAAGGTTTCATACAGGTGCAATTTCATGCTAAAAATCTAAATGATGTAGCATTATGATTTCTCAAGGTTTAGGGCTTTGTGTCAGCAAACCTCCCATAAGACCAAGTTGCTTAAATTATTAATATTTCTGAGGATCATTTCATTAATGTATTTGAAATATGGTCTTATTATGTTTTTCACCTGCTGTTAGGTGCTACAGAGTTGCCTCTGGATTTGTATTATATGACCATGTATTTAGTTCATCCAAAGTAGGGAAATTTTTTTAAGTTTATTTCTAATACCTTAACAGTGCTTACCATGTGATCATAACAGACTACTAGTAAAGAGTGTATAGAATTAATCAATGCATCCATGAATGGAGGAATAAAATAATGGAATTAATTATAAGTAAGCAACTTAGAGAAATCTGTTAACATAAAAATATTATGTATATAAACAGATGAGAAAAAATTCAAAATACCATGCAAACTTCTTTGCCTATAATTCTAAAATGACTTAAATGACATTTTAACATGTAGTTACGACATAGTATTTGCATCTTTTCAAAGTGGTCATTTTGTAGAAAATTACACTTAAGAATGTTTATAAATATGGTTAGTTATTACAAATTGAATCATAGTATTTTTTACTCTCACAATATTAATTTCATATATTCTTAGTCTTTGTTATAGAATTGGCATAATTATTAATTGTGACTAAATTTACTCTCTAAAATAGTGCAAAAATTTTTAAATAGTTGATAATTTAAGTGCTACATAATCTATTCCAGAGCACAGAAAAAAGAAGAACAACTTCTAAATTAGTTTTGTATTGAGAAAATAAAACTATTTCTCCAAACTTTCAAAATCTTCTGCAATAAAAAGGTCATATATCATGCTCAATAAATTCAGAAATATTAAACAAAAATAGCAAATGGAGTTCAATAGCATATTGAAAGTGTTAAAAGATTTAAAAAAATCACAACTAAATGGAGTTTCCACAACGCCAGAAATCTAAGGGTTTCAATAATATTAACTTTTAATATGATCGATCATAATAATATAAAAATATAAGAGAAATCACATGCTAATCTTTGTAAATTATTTTTAAATGCCTATTTATGTTAATGTACAAAAAAATAATTGATGGAATATGCCTTCAATGAAAGATCTCCATGTATTTAATGAAGAATTATAATAACTTTCTTATGCTAAAATCAAATATATAATGTCCTTTTTTTCTAAAAAAATGTGAGAAATATTTGTTCATGAAATTAGACAAGAAAAAAATAATCCAGAAAATTTAAAAGGAAAAGATTAAGCCCTGGCTGGTGTGGCTCAGTGGATTGAGCACGGACCTGTGAATCAAAGGGTCGCCAGTTCAATTCCCAGTCAGGGCACATGCCCGAGATGAGGGCCAAGTTCCCAGTTGGCGGTGCACAAGAGGCAATCACACATTAATGTTTTTCTCCCTCTCTTTATCCCTCCCTTCCCCTCTATCTAAAAATAGATAAATAAAAACTTTTTTTAAGAAGTGGAAAAGATTAAATATTATTGGTGATAGCCTAAATAAATCAACAAATACTACACTGAAAGACAGGGAAACAATAAAGTAATAGTAATGAGTGTGCATCTCATAAAATTGATAGTTTATGTTAATACAAAGAAAGCCTGTTAAAAGATAAAATTATAGAGAAAACCTCAATGTCAATTAAAAACATTTTTTTAAATGGGTATGCATAAACCTACAAATAAATCAATTTAAAGCAAGTGTCACATCTCTAAAACTTTCTAGAACTACACAAAGGAGATGACAAAATAAGAAAAAATAATCTATATTTGTATAGGAATAATTAATATGATACATATTACATTTTTATAAGTTAATGTGTAAATTTAAAGCAATTTTAAATAAAGTGACACCATTTCCCTTTTCCCAATGTTACTAAAAGCAATGATAAAATCAATTTAAAAAACATGCCCAAAGAACAATGAAGGAGAATGACTTCTCTAAGGTGTAAAACATAGTATTACTCCTCTATATTTAAATAACTTGCTATTGTCACATGTCTATGAAATGGAACAGAAAATCCAGGCAAGGACAACACTGTACTCCAGTTCATTGTTATATGCTATGTTTTAAGTATAAAGTCACAGGACAGTGATTTCTGCCCTTGTATCTAAAAAGACTGGAAGTCGTCCCTCCCATACTCTGTTTAAAAAAAAAAAATCTGAAAATAAGCAAATCTCCTTAGATGTATCAGGGAACTGAGACCACAAGATGAACTGTTTTGCAGATAACTGGGCATGAGAGGCACATGATTTCTTCTCGTATTTAGATTTTTAAAGTTTGACTTTCCCCCTTCAATTTAATACTTTTTAATGTGGCTCTTTGGAACCTATAGAACTTCCACTTATATTATAAAAATATAAATACAAATACTATTGTTGTCATTTTAATAGATATTGTTTCTATCCACCATTTTATTTTGAGGAAAACCAGAAAACATCATTTTAATGATAATGTTAAAATACATGGTGGAACAAAAGCAGGTTAACAGTAGTTTGTATGGAACATATTATAATAACTAACAAATCATAAAAGAATAAATTATGTGTTTTGTGTACTCACAACTGTAAACCTACTTTTGCTTTACCCTATAAATGTAACCTGCACATTTAGTGGGTGATACAAATATAGCTATCTTACGTAAATTAGATATGGCAAAAGTAGTTATATGCAGAAGGTTAATTTTCAGTTTATAAAATGACCTTGGAAAGATGTGCCTACCTCTAGACTACAGAGAGATGGACTTTTAAAGAGCAGTGTAATTGTGCTAATAAAATCTAACATGAATGGGTTCACAAAATGGGTTATGTGAAATGCTTTAGTGTCACTAATTCGACATATGCTAGATATATTAAAATTAGCATCCAACCAAAAAATTTTACTTATTTTCCTAAATTTCCGACAATAATTATAAGCTATTTTATACTATTGCTTCCATTTTGAATTAGAACTGTTATAATACTCATAATCTATTAATGTAAAAAAATATAAACTAAACTCTGGGAGGCAATATAGAATAATGGTTAATAGCATGAGGTTGCATAGATCAGATCAATAGTTCTCAAAGGGGAGATAATTTCCCCTCTTCTGGGAGACTTTTGGCAACATCTGGAGATACTTTTGGTTTTTACAGCTGAGCAGAAGGGGTATTTGCTATAACATCTACTGAGTAAAGGCCAGGGATCCAAAAATGCACAAGGCATCTCTTCAAAAGAATTATCTGGCCATGCAATGCCAAAAGCATAAAGGTTTAGAAACCTTTGGTAATAGTGTATCCTCTGCTCTGCCACAGAGCATCCATGCTACATGATTTCATTAAGACTGAGTTTCATCATTTGCAAAAGTGTGATCCAAATGTGGATAACTAGTTAAGTGATATGAGTAGCACTGAAAGTATCATTTTTCCCTGGGTTCTTTGCTTATCCCTGTCGTCTATATTTTTGAATTTTAATCAGATGTGGATTAGGACACAAAAATCAGCAATCTGGAGGCTTTAAAGTGGAGGTTGGATCGGATATTTTTGCATGGATACAAGTACCCTAAAGGCAATACTTTCAGTGGATTGAATGGTATAATAATAAATAATTTCAAATAGAAGTAGGAACTTTCATTGTAATTATTATTCTCCAGGTCTTATCAGTACTATTAAGTGGTAAAATTTTTTTACAAAAGACACAATTTTAATGAGGAGATAATGAAATATGCATATAGCACACCACAGATACTACACAAAATACAATGAATTGATAGTAAAAAAAATCCCTGGACATGCAGAAATAGGATATTTATATTTATCAATAAACCAAAATATTTAAAAAATAACTTTCAGTAGTTAAAAATATACAAGATTCTGCTAAAAAACAGAGATACTCTCTTGCTCTGAATTTCCTAGCCCATAGAAAAGGTCATTATTGTAACAAAACATCTAAATGTGTGGAAATAGTTTAGAAAGTGAGTTTCAAAAGTGGGGATGCTAATCTCAGATACAGAAAAATGGTACTACAAGTTATGAAATGGCAAAGTAGTTTTTAAAAAATGGATGAGTTTTCTTAAAAAAAAAACACTAAGTTTCTAAGTAAGTATTCAAAGTCATTGTAAACTTTTTTCAAGCTAATACGAAAAAGAAGAGCTAATACAAATTATTGGTCCATTTCCAACAAAATTCAAAGGACTAAAAAATTCAAAAATTCAGGCAATATTGGATAAGACAATGGTTTTAGTTTCTTCTTGTTAAGAGCAAGAAAACTCTTCTCAACCTCTTCAGTTTTACTTACCTTCAAATGTGATTGGCCAATATTGTAATATATGCCAAAACCTAAACCAGTAGAAATGCAAATTATTCTTAAGTATCAGGAAGAAACCAGCCATCCGTGTAGTCTATAATGCTGCAGTTTGCTGACTGAACAAAATTGCATTATGGAAGAAAAGGGCAGAATGAATGCATAGGTAAAGGAAAATGTTTACTAAATATAGCATACCAAAAACTTAGCAATGATTGCATTTTAACATTGTATCTTCCTAAAATCTGCACTCTTACACACAATTTAAGATCTTTTAATATAATGTGCTATTTCACATCTGTATTTTCTTATGGTAAATTTTTTTTCTTATTTTCTACACTCAGAAACTTGGTCTACCAAATGAATGCCTACTTAACCTAACAGACCCCACTCATGTGACTTTGTTTTCCTTGGCCTCTCAATCTCTTTCCCAAGACTAGTAGATTTTAGCTCTTTATTTTTATGTCACTATGATATTTTGGAATCATACTGAAACCAGAAGAACAGTGCTTGAGCTGCCTGTCACCTACCAGACCCAATAAGTACAGACAGCGGTTGAGTCTTGGGAGCTTTATTCAGATGGACAGGGATCTGAGAACTGATGGCTGGTATGCACCCTAACAGACAGTCTTAAATTTCCTTTCAGGCTAGCCTTTCTTCTAAGGGGGCCAAATCGTAGGTAAGGGACTTGGAATTTAGGAAAGAGGTTAATTAGGTAAAAGCTGCAGTTTGGCAATTTCCCTAACATCCTTTAACCCACTAACCAGCGACTGTCTTTATCCATGTCCTGTGTCCTGTGTCCTATGTTCTGGGCGATTTTTTAAATCTGTGTCCTGGGCGGAAGACTGTCTCTCCCTGAAACACAATGGCTTTGATACCACCATGATTGTTTCTGGTCTCTTCTGGAGCACAAAGGTCAATCACTTGTGGTTTCCTGGGGTCGGCAGGGGGTGGGGGCATACCTGCAGTTCCTGAAACAATAGCTTTTCACATGTATTAATGACTAGGCTTATTAACTATTATATTAAACTAAAATTTTCCAACTTTTGAGTCCCCCATCAATACTTTCTATGACATTTCATTTTCACTTTTCTGTTATGTTTTTTGATATAAACCTGTTTTACAAAATTTTAAATCACTTTGAAACAGAATCCTGTGTCTTACACACTGTTATAATCTCAGTATACAACATTTAGTAGACACTAAATCAATATCTGTCAAGTGATTGAATAAAAAACAAAACAGATATAATTTTTGCAATGATAGATATTCAGATGACATCATATTTAACTTAATGACATTTTGAAGGAAAAAATTAATCCATGCTTTGCAATAATGTTATTTTTTTAAGTGTACTTCCTTTGGGTTTCTTTCCTCTACTAATGATTTTCTTTGTTTATGGAAGCTAATTAGTGAAGTGGTTGATTTTCTCCAGTAGCCTAAAATCTCTTAGATGATCACAACAATTTTAATATTTTAGTAGCAGGAGAACTTTATTATCTTTCTCATTACTTTGTTGTAGAATTAATTTAAACTCAGTGTCTGGTTCTATTAGTAGCTGCCTTAACGAAAAAATTACTTGCTTTTTTCATTTTAAGGTTTTTAGTTGCTCTTCCAAGGAATATTTTTTTATAATAGAGAATTAGGCAGAATTATTCAGATAGACAAAAGCAATAGTGAACCTGAAAAAGCCAGCATTCGTGCTACCTGTCACCTGCTAAACCCAATAAGCAGAGACAGGGATTGAATCTTTATGGGTGCTTTATTCAGATGGCCAGCGATCTAAGACGATGGCAAGTTTGCACCCTAACAGACGGACAGACCCTTTTTACAAGGAGAAGAAAAGTGTAGGTAAGGGGATTGGAATTCAGGGAAAAGTTAATTAGATAAAAGCTACAACATTCTTTGATCTGCTTCGTGGGCGGTGGTCTTTATCTGTGCCCTGGGCAGTAGGCATCTCACCCTGGAGCACAATGGCTCAGACACCATCTAGATTGCTTGAGTCCTCTTGATTCACAAACGTGTGACTGCTTATGTTCTCCTGGAGTCAAGGTGGGTCATACCTTCAGTTCCTGAAACAATAATTTTTACATTCATTGACTACTAAACTTATTAGCTATTACCTGAAATTTAAATCATGCCAACAGTTGAGTCCCCCATCAGCTGGACATATGCATATGCATATTATAAAAAAATTGGCTCACATGATTTGTATAGAAGCTGGCAAGTCATAAGGTGTGTAGGATATTAGCAAGCGGAGGAGCCAGAATAATTGATGAATTAGTGTCAGTCTGAGTTTGAAGGCCTGAGAACTAGAAAAGCCAATGATGTAGATCTAGTCAAAAAGTCAGTAGACTTGAGATGCAGGAAGGCCAATATTTCCATTCAAATATGAAGTCAAGTAAAAGGCTGATGACCCAGTTTGAAGACTATTCTCCCTTACTTAGGAAACTCAGCTTTGTTTATGTGCAAGCTCCTACCAGATTAGATGAAGGCAATCTACATTGTGGAGGGCAATCTGCATTACTTTACCAATTGGAATGTTAATCTCATCCAAAACAGCCTTACAAAAAAAAAAAAACAGTATAACTTTAACCAAATATTTGGCCACTGTATGGCTTAGTCAATTTGACACATAAAATTAATCATGACAAACCATGTGCAATTATTTCACCTGCATTGTGCATATAAGGTTTTGACTATAATAAAAATGCTACAATCACTTCAATTACCATATTCAAGTCATTTAGAAATCTAAGGGAAGAATCTTAAGACATAAAAATACAGTATGCCCATAGCTAAACTCAATTGTGGAGCGCAGAAAATAACTGAACAATGAATGTTAGTGGTTGAGCAGAAGTACAATGAAACCATGAGCCAGAAGAGAAATTAGTAATGTTCCCAAGTTCTAGGGAGAAGACAAGGAACTAAGTTCTGGAAGGACCTGGAAATTCTACTAAATAAAAAACAGTGCTACTGGAGTTGGAGCTGTTAAGTGACATTGTCACATCGACTGGGCCCTGTATCTCACATAGATTTATGCATGTGGATGGGGCTGGACTGTAAACATCTTACATTGCAAAGCTTTATAAAGGAGCCTATTTTTAAACACTGTATTTAATTTTTTTTAAGATTTGATTTTCCTTTAGTTCCCTGCAATACCCTTGTTGAATGAGCCCAAGCCAGATTAGTTTATTGCTATCATTTAGGTTTGATAAACTTCAAGTAACAGAGAGGAGGCTTGTATATGTAAAGACAAAAAATTTAGGAAAACTTAGTATATTTTTTATCTTAGTAAGAAAAGTGCTGGTTTTTCTTTTTATAAATGAACCCCCAAGTCTATTGTTTTAATGTAATGGATTTTTTTTCTGCCTTACTCACATGAAGTTTAAAACGTGTTTTTTTTCTGGTAAGTGGCTGGCCTTGCACATGGTCGTTCAGGGACCTAGTCCCCTCTCCCAGTTGGGTCCACCCAGCTTTAGAAATCTGAATCTTCTGAATTTAATCAGCATGTAGGATTAAGAAGGTAGAAAATCAGTCATGGAAAGTATTTCGGGCCAGGCCTAGAAGTGATCTGTCTAGATTCTGATGACATTCTATCTGCTATAACTCAGTCACATGACCTCACTAGCTACAGAGAGACTAGGAAATGAAATCTGGCTCTGTCCAAAAAGAAAAAAAAAATGGGACGGAGAACAAATGGGCTGCCTGTGCCACTAGCAAGGAACAAACCACTGCTGACTTTACAGCGGTGAACCCAAGAACTGAGGTACAAATAGAGGGACCCACCTCAAATCTGTGTTCACTCTACATTAGTTAAAGCTAATGTAATGAATTTCAAAACCAAAATTTCTCCCTTGAAGAATAAAGGCTTTCAAATATCTCCTATGAAGTATACAATTCTCTATTGTATATTTCTTGAAATAGACATATTTTATAAAAATTGCCAATATATACATATAAATAGATGACCTTTCATAAACAAAACAGACCAAAATATTCCTGAAGGTGTATAATAAATATATGGTCATAACATTTTCTGTGATAATGAGATTCTGACTAAAAATAAAAGATTACAAAAAAAGCCATAGAAATCACTGGGAATTTTAGAATACAATAATAAAAATACACCAAACCTGTCAGAGTACCACTGAAATTAGGAAAAATGATAACTAAACTACTCAAAATATTTGATTTTGCTATTAGAATTGAAAATTAGAAATAAAATTATGAAAATAAACATTGAGCCTGAATGACAGTTTTAAATGTAAATAATAATTCAAAAAATTAAAGAACAAGAACATAGGCAGGTAGAAAATTACAAAAAAAAAACCCCAAACACAACTGTTTTTCCTCAACAAAATTATTCCAAAATAAGGTTTACATATGCATTCGTGTGTGTATGTTTGTTAGTTTGTGCAAGAGTATGTTATATATACATCATATATAATAATAAAAATGGGACTTTAAGCCTAAGTGACTAATACTCATGTCAGCTACTGTCTGAAATGTTGCCATATGAATACTTAATAACTTCTTGATAAGCCTATAATACTACTAACTTATAATATTCAGTATGAAATATTGATTTAAACAAATAGTCCTATTACAAAGGTATTTTAGGTTTCTTTGGTGTAAATATTTAAAAAATGTCATTTTAAAATTAAATAAACAATAAGAAAACAATGGCCAAGCTTCGTAAAAACATTGTTCACAAAATGTCTGACTTTTCTGAATCACTTTTTAAGTCAAAACTGTAGGTACACATATTTTTTGACATACTATCATCTCTTTCTAGTAAAGAAATCTGACAATACAGAAATTTTTGAAAGTGCTTTCCCTTTAATGCTTTCTTTTTAAGAGTTTTCTTTCAGAAATCTTCAATGTCTTCCAAAGTTGTTGACATCCATTTTTATGCTTTGATGCTTGTTCTTATTCACTGTTTCCTGCAAGCGAACATTTTCAAATAACAACCCGGGCTCGTGTGCTTGCTTTCACTGTTTACTAGTTTGTTGAGTAAATTATGAGAGTTTACAGTTGGGCAGTAATACTGCCAAGAATAATAGCCGAATTGGTATATGCCGAGCTAATAACAATTTAAATGGCATTGATTATCAGGCCATTTTAGTGATATTGAAAAGTACCAAAAAACCCAGCTGAACATGGTAACATAAACTTCTTAAAATGAAGATCAATAATCACATTGATGGTAATTTCTTTTTTTCTTCCATTCAATTTATATTTTATTATTACTGTTTAATGATAAAAAAGAATTTAAAGAAACATTGTATATAGAATTTGAGCATAAAACCCTTTCCATCTTGCTGTTAAATATGAAGCTCTTGCTTTTTTAGAAAAGCTAGAATTGCAATGATCCATTTTGGTGATTACCAGAGGGAAAGCAGGGACTAATGGTAATGGAAGGATAATTGCCTTGGGGTAGTGAACACACACTAAAAAATATGCAGATGTGTTATATAATTGTAATCCTGAAACCTATACAATTTTATTAACCAATGTCACCCTGATAAATTTTTAAAAAGTTATATATATATAACTTTTATATATATATATATATAAAAGTTAGGTATATATACTTCATAGTATCAAAAAGTTATATATATATATACTTTATAGTATCAACCACACTGTTGGTTAGAAAGTGTTGCAGTCCAAAATGTTCATCATAGTTAGTTATGTTACATAATTTATATGTGGATAGATTCTTATCTAGCATATTTTAATACTAAGACATATATTTGAGTATTTAGTAAATTCTCAGAAGCATCTCAGGTATACCCATATAATGATAGATTAAATTGAATTGCTCAGAAGTTGGAGACGAGAAATGAGCAGGTAAAGGTGCATTAAGGAGTTCCATAGTGGAAGCTACAGCACAGTGCAATGTGTGAGCACAAGAGGGAATATGGACTTTGTCAGGCTATACAAACAGTTTTACAGCTGTAATTACATGATTTTTTTCAAGATGGAATGCCATCTTGCTTAGGCTATCCCGGGAGATTAGGCTATCCTGGCAAGGAGAAATAGCCCAAGCCCAGATATAGAGTGTCAAACTACATAGGGCATTAAAGATAGAAGTGGTTTGCCCCTGCTGAAACTATTCCCTAGATATAGAGAAATGTTATAGTAACAAAAGCAATAAATAATGTGACTAGAGCATAAGATGAATAATGAAAGAAATATATAAAATCATACTGAATAGTTAGATGGGATAGGATCAGCCATATAAGTATACATAGAGTATTAAGCTTCATCGTTGAACATGATACAAAAATTAACATTTGCTGATAATGTGAAAGTTATATTAAAACTAAAGTATTGAAAATTGACAGCAGATTACAAAAGAAGCCTAAATTCAAGATGATTAGGTTTAATTAAGATGTTAAACTTAGTAATAAATGTTGAACAAAATGAAGAGACATGTAGAGGGTAAAATTGGCAATTAACTAGGGAAATGGTCAAGAAACAGAAAAATTGATTAATATCATTAATTAATGAATAAATCCCATGACCAGTGATGAGGTTATTTTTAAAGGCTTAATTTTGGACTTTTCTGTCTATAGATAGATGATGACAGGATAGATAGCTGACAAATATATTGATAGATATAGAAAAGTGCATATTTAGAAGGTCACTGATTTATAATGGTTCAACTCACAATTTTTAGACTTTATGGTGCATATTGATTCAGATTCAGGTGAAACCATACATCCAATATTGAATTTTGGGTCTTTTTCCAAGCTAGGGATATGCAATATGATACTCTCCTATTATGCTGGAAAGGGGCAGCAAATACAGCCCCTAACAGATACAGCCCCTGAAGTGTACTATGTTGCCAACATTTTTTTGTTGTTGTTTTTTGGATACCATGTTTTGTAGTTTTGTACTCCACTATATCTATAAAATGTCCATCTATGTTTTCTGCTTCTAGTGAGTAGAGGAAGGCAATTACTCTTTTTAAAAAACAAGTTGTAGCATTTTATTGATAATGAGATGCTTCTTTTTTCTAGGCAATATCTTTTTTGACATATTCTGTTTTCCTATTTTTTAATTTTTTTTATTATCATTCAATTACTATTACCCCCACTTCCCCCATTACTCTCCCTTGCCTTACCCACTCCCACCTGCCACATTCAATCCCTCCCATTGCCTTTGTCCATGGGTCCTTTATACATGTTCCTTGATGACCCTTTCTCTTCTTTGTCCCATTATCCCCCTCTTGCCTCCCTCTGGTTGCACTGTTTGTTCTTTATTTTCCTGTCTCTAGCTATACTTGCTTGCTTATTTGTTTTGTTTATTAGGTTCCACTTATGGGTGAGATCATATGGTATTTCTCTTTCACTGCCTGTTTTATTTCACTTAGCATGATGCTCTCCAGTTCCATCCATGTGGTTGCAAAGGGTAGGAGCTCCTTTTTTCTGCTGCATCATATTCTATAGTGTAAATGTACCACAGTTTTTGATCCACTCATTTACTGATGGGCACTTGAGCTGTTTCCAGCACTTGGCTATTGTACGTTGCACTGCTATGACCATTGGGGTGTATAAGTTCTTTTGAATTGGTGGGAAAGCAATTAGTCTTGAGATGAAATGCAAGATAATTGCCAAACTGTAAGCTTACATGTTCTAGGCCTACTTAAGGTAGATTAGGCTAAACTCTGATGTTCAAAAGGTAAGGACTGTTAAATCCATTTTTCACTTACAATATTTTCAATTTACAATGGGTTTATTGATATATGACCCCATTGTAAGGCAAGGACCATCTGTCTGTCCGTATATGTATACTGAGAAAAGGATAGATAGCAGAGTGTGCTACTTTAAATAGAGGATCCTACTCTCCGAAGAAGACAGGAAGATGGGGGGGGGTTGCAATCTCCTTTGATGCTCACGTTTTAGACAGGTGAGACAACTGCCTTAGTCGGCTCAGGCTGCTAAACAAGCAACATAGATTGGGTAACTTAAACAACAGAGATTTATTTTGCACAGTTCTGAAGAATGGGAAGCCCAAGATCAAGGTGCTGGCAGACTGTGTTGATAATGAGGGTCTTCTTCCTGGCATTCAGAGGGCTGCCTTCTGACTGTGTCTTCACATGGTGACGATAGAGAACACTCTGCTGTATCTTCCTCCTTGTGCAAGAGCATGATCTATCCCTGTAGGAATAGGGATCTGATTTTTAACTCATTTAAACCATATCACCTCATCCCAGGTCCTATTTTTAAACACAGTCTGGGAGTTGGGCTTCCACATAAGGAAAAAAAAACTTCCTGAAAGAGGTAACTTCTGGACAGTTCTGTGCTGGTAAATGTTTAAAAACAGTCTGTGAAGGTATATTTCTACTATGATTGTTGCTTGATGCTTTTGTTTATAGAAATGAGTAAGATAAAGTGAAAAAATTAAAATGTATTTCAGAACTGTGTTTTTTTAAAGTCAATAATGTGAGCGTCCTAATTAATACTTGTTATTTGCTGTTTTTATAGTGGCCATACTGATAGGTGTGGGGTGGTGTTTCATCGTGGTTTTGATTCTTTTTTTCCTAATGATTAGTAATGTTGACCCTCCTTTTGTGTGCTTATTGGCCATTTGGAGATAGAATTGTTGCACACCAAGATTTTCAGAGGAAAGAAGAGGTACAAACATAAAACCAAGTATGCAACATTTGAATTAAAATAGCAGTAAAAAAATAACACATAGATGCTTACAAATATATGTGAATGCATAATTAGGGAATTATATAAAATTGCATATATAGTTTTTGTAACTTTTTTCCTGGGACATTATACTATATAAAAATATTCTTCAAAAATACAATTTTAATAACAGCATTGTTGAGGTATAAACAAATCCATTTAACTATAAAAAAGTGACAAAAGCACTCCCTTTATAAATGAAACTGCTAACTCAAATGTTATTAAGATTGGCTGCTTCTTGAAATAACCAAGGACTTTGTGTTGCTCAACTAAATGTGGATTTTCTTATCTCCTTAAACTTAATCCAACCCCAAACTTGAGGTTTCAAAAGGACTATGAATTTCACAGATGTAGAGAAAATACTGAATGTTCATTCCATAAAAAACAAAAAACAATAAAAACAACAGCAACAAAAAACCCTTCATCTAAGTCTATATCCACACTTGCCAATTATTCTTCAAATTCTGAAGCGAAGTCAGGACTGAGACTCATTGTGGAAAGAATTAACAAGTGGGAACATATTGTTTTCTCTAAAGCTCTTATAATCCATGTTACATATCAAACAGCAGAATGATGTGGATTTAGGCACTTGCAGAATCTGAGGGGGTTGAAACAAAATTGCGATCTCTCATAACGTAATTGTTTTTTGTTCCTGGGCTTTGTCAATAGCGTCAAATAAAAGTTAATGTAGAAAATTGTAAACACTATTCAAAAGTGCAGTATTTTCCTACACATGGACAGAGGTTGGCATGGATGTGATTTAACTTTAAAAAATCAATTGAGTTTGATTTCTTTATTAAGCATGCAATATGGATCATTTACTATCATTAATATGTTGAATTTAAATACAAAAAACACGTGTCAATATCATCCCCAACTTTTCAAATCTAGAATAGACAATATTTTATTATAGTATGGTCTGTTCACCCGTTAACTGTCACACTGTTACAGGCAGCTTTATATGTTTTATTAGAGACCAAATTTTAAAAGAAATATGGCACCTGCATTTTTATGGCTCTGACAGTGGATGCTCCTTAAACTTTGTGCCCTATGTGCTTTGATTGCCTCAGTTCAGCCCTGGCCTTGGCAGATGAGAGCAAGAATGAGTTTGAACTTGCAAACACGAGTTGAAGCCCGCAGGGAGAAGCTGACACTGATGTCACTTCTTGTTGTACCTTACCTTGATTGCATGAGTGTCTTGTGTTAGCCAGGACCCTCCATTATAGAGCTGAACCTACACACCTGGACCAGGGCTCACAGGAGCTGAAGGAAGATCCCAGGTATGGTAGAGTATGTACAGAACAAGCAGCTGTATCATGCTAATAAGATGAGCATGTAAGTAAGTGGCAGTTAAATGTGAGCTACAAAATGGCTGTGGCATCATTTCTAAATTTCAAATATTGTGCAAAAGAATATTTTTATGACCCATTCTACTAGGGCATTTGTGGGAAAAAGATTTCTGGAAAATTCAGTTTGGCTTAGCCAAGTGAACATATTACAAAAGGATCCAGGGATGTCTTATTGCTATTTAACATTATTAAAATATCTGCATTAATTAAATGTTTGGTTTCCACTTATTTAAGAATTTCTAACATTCTATAAAATATAAGTTTAATAAAACTTAAGATAATAGAAATTTTTCTTTAAAAGTAATATGAAAATATTTAGAGAGAAGATAAATATTAAAACTTGTCAATTGTTATGTTTCTTGGAATAATTATGAGGATTGAAGACTGATTATTTAGGGATTTGAGATACTTCAATGATTAAGGTTTATCTCTTTTGATTTTCATGCAATTATTTTGATATTTTATGTTTTTTATTCAGACATTATCAACATGTTATGCAATTGATATTTTCTGAAAATATAATAAATCAAATTATTGTTAAATTCTCTAATCTGATTACAGAGATTAATTAATGAAAGCAATGTGTTTTCACAATCATTTTGTCACAATCATGACGTTTAACTGTTAGAATTATTTTGTTGCCGTGTTCTTAATAGCTAGGTAAGATTCATTCTTTAGATAAAAATGATAAATTTAGTCCAGTAACACATAATAACGATAATGTGTTAATTGGTGTAAGAGCAAGTATAAATGAATGAATTTTAAAAGAATTGACTTTCTAAGTTTACTTACCTCCCTTAGTAGCTTACATTTAACTTGCATTGTCTCCTGTTTACATCCAAGCTAGAGTCTACACATTCCTGAAAATTAAATATGTTGTTGCACTAACAATATCAAGTAGAATTAGACTCTGCTGTTAACACCTGTTATTATGTGGGCAATTACCAAGTGTAAAATTATTTGATAATACTACTATGAGTTTCTATGGTGATAAAGAGCTTGTATTGAGAGACAAAAAATAGTTGAAAAAGTGATGATGTTTCTTGCTTATAAAATCTGTTACCATTTTCTGTAAAACTCCTTACTCTTGTACGTTCTTCCCAAATCTTCTCAAAGTATATAGGAAACTTAAAATAGACCTTTTGTTAAACCTGTAGGATCTGCAGATGGGTGATTTGTTCATCTCCAGTAGTGCTGAAATAGCCCAGTGACACCTAAATGCAGTCCTTGGCATACTGTGAGACTGTGAACACATCAATTATAGATGCCTCTGTTAAACTTTCCTGGAATTATGTGTCCCAGGGAGCTAATTTATAGGCCTGAAGGATTTGATACAGGTGTCGATTAAGTTGGATTTGGATTTCTCATAATTGGCAAATGTTAATTGAAATACACTCTCATTTTTCAGTCTAGATAATCAGTTCCAGTCTTTAACATATTAATTCCACAATTTTCCCCATTTCTTTTCAACATTTTACCAATAAACTTCTTGTGGAGCTGACTGTGGCATTGTCCAGTAATAATTGTTCTCTGTTAGAAGAAGAAAGTAATAGCTGATGTATGTGATAATTTTACTGAAAAGGAGAGTGTAGGTATTATGACACTGGGGTTCCATGGACAATCTGGCATTATTCTAATCACATCTCTCACGAATTTCCTGGGCAACAGTACTGTGTGCCAGGCAGTGTCTAAAATCACACTCATAGCTTTCTGGTTATCTGGAATGGAACATACAGCTGAAACCCAAAGTTAAAGACAGCCTACCTGAGAATAGAAATCTTTCTTAGGAATAGAAAGGCTCTAACTAACTTTGAATTTATGTTATATTAATATTGTCATTATATTACATATTATATAAGTACATAAATATAAATATATTAACCTTGATTCATCTGAACATCTAATGATATTTCCCTCTTTTTTTGGGAAAAGATTAAAATTTCATGAGCTAATTTTCCTTGGGATAAATACAAAAAATGATCAATGTCTCTTGAGAGCTTATATGGGAAGAAATTAATCATATGACAATTAATCCCAACCTTATAACAACTCTATGGCATTGGTACTATTAATATTCTCACTTCACAGAGAAGGAGAGTTAAACAAAAGGTGGTTAACACTGGATTTGGGTCTTTAACAACTTCTTTCCATTTCTTTCCAAAAAGAACAAAGTGAGAATTTTAAGTGTTATTCACTAGGAATTTCTATCATGATCTCTTTGCAATGCTGTCTAATAAAAAAGTTACCAGAAAACTTATTAATCAAACAAAATAATTTTTTGACCAAAGCAGGTGTGAAGAACACTGCCTTGGTATAATCTTAGTAAATCTCAGAATGCAGATGTCGGGGGGAAATCTTTTTAGGCCCTTTGGGGTCTGGGTCCAATTGGTTTGGTTTAAAACAAGTCTTCAGTGTGGGAAGCTGATTTGGGCTAGAAACGCTTTTGGCATGAAAGATTAGGATTGTAGGTACAGAGAGGAAACAGTCTTAATAAATAAACTGGTCTGGTAATCAAAATGCTTCCCAAGTGAGGAAAATGCTTTTTGGTTTCTTTCTTCTTTTTAGGAGAACTATTTGCCTACATGATCAAATTATTTTATTCTATATTGGCTGACAGGATTTTCCTGAATCTGTGTGAAAGTAACTAAGCTGATATGAAATTTAAAAACACCTTCTTACAGATATCTTTGTGTAGAATGAAGAACAAAGAGCCCCCAAATCCCAAGCATAAATGTTACCTGCACAGTAGTTATTAAGGAAGCAGTCATTAAAGGAGTGCGTAAATATATGGCTTCTCTGAATAGTGTGAATAATACATGGCTATTGATTCATCTTAGTAAATATCACATAAAACATATCTGAGATGGGAACTCATTGATTTTTCTGTAAAATAATCATCCAAATAATTTTAGCTTATATTGTTGTTTGAGGAAATCCCATAAACCAGTGTGTGGCATATGATGAGCACTGTGTTATTGTAACCTGCTGCCACAAAACTGCGACTATCATTAATACCGCCACAGCTACTATCTGGTTCTTCTCTCTGTGCTTGTTTTGTCCTCTATAGTTGGGGATAATAACAGCATGCCCATTTTGTAGGTTCCTGTGAAGAGGTCTTGTGTTGTTGTTCTGAAAGAAGTTGTCGTTTGACCTATTTATGCATTCATTTAGTTGACTCTCACACATGTCCTGACTGGGGATCAAACAACCCACAACCTTGGTGCCTACCCTTTGCAACAGCATGGATGGAACTGGAGAGCATTATGCCTAGTGAAATAAGCCAGGGGGTGAAAAATAATACCCTATGATCTCACCTGTAAGTGAACCTACTAAACACAACAAGCAAGCAAGCAAAATATAACCAGAGACGTTCAAATAAAGAACAAATTGGGAGTAATCAGAGCGGACAGAGGAGGAAGATAATGGGGGGAAGAAGAGGAAGGGCTGCCAAAGAACATGGATAAAGGACCCAAGGACAAAGCCAGAGGGCATTAGGATTGAGGATGGAAGGTGGGGGTGGGTGGGGAGGGGGAAAGTGGTAGAAGGAAAATGGAGACAACTGTACTTGAACAGCAGTAAATGAAATGGTAGCAATGAAAAAAATATATAGAAGTTGTAAATGCACAGAGAAAATTAGTCAGTAAGTACAATAAAAATATTAGTTCTTATTTATATTTTCACAGTGCATTTGGCAAGTCTTATATTCTTCCAGGTGCTTGAGTTCTCCACTTAATGAGTACAAGTAACTTATATTATTAGGAATGTGTTCAAATTTAAATTATATAATTCTGCATTAATTTGAGATTCCATTCAATAAGCAGTTTTATTGTCAGTGTTCTATAAATTAAGCCAAATATATAAAGATATATTATCTCTCTGTACTTTGCAACACTTAAAAAATTAAATGAATCAATTGATAAAAAATAAAAAAAGATTGCTGATAAAAAATTGGTTACATTAATTAGATATGTTAATAATATATTGAATACTATTTTTGACCTTACAAATTTTGGGTATGTCTATATGACTTAGAGAGATATCCAAACTATGCTACTGTTTTATAAAATGCAAATATATATTATCGAGATGTATCAATTCTTGTACCTGAATATTGAATGTGGTGAAATATACAATACTATATATAATTTTTATATTTTACATATATATACATTTTGGAGGATATATATTTCAGTGACAATTCCCAATTCCTGAATACTCTAATTATAGTTTACTATTTTTGTTTTTTAATTCTTATCCAGTATATATTTTTATTGATTTTAGAGAAAGGAACAAAAGAAGAAAGTGAGAGAGTGAGAGTGAGAGAGAGAGAAATACTGATAGGAGGGGGAAAATTGATCAGTTGCCTCCTCTATGGGCCCCGACTCGAATGGAACCCATGAACTTTCGGTGCGCGGGGCAACACTCCAGCCGACTGAGAAACCCAGCCAGGGCTAGCGTTCACTTTTGGGTAACTGTTTCTCTGCCTGGGAGAAGGGCAAGTCTTTTTGAAATGCTGACAGTGAAGCGGTCTTGACTGGATCTCAGTGCAACCTCCAGAGAGTGTCATGTATTGACTCTTCAAAACCCCACCAGAAAATAAAAGGTAGACAACAAAAGCAAGATTATTAGACATATTACACTAAGGGAAATTGTATATGACCTTGGCTGAGTTTTAATAATTTCTCAGGAAAGACTATTTGGGGAAGAATATCTATAATTTTACATTAAAATAAATATATTTATCTCCATGGCAACCATGGTACTTTTGAAATCTGTTTGTAGAATAGGTAGGTAGACATAGCACTGGGTGTTTATGATATAAAATAACCTTTTCTTCAATATTTCTTATACAGCTATTATTGGCTTACAAAGGCCTCTACATTAGGTCCCTTGCATCCTTGGACAATAGTTGGAGAATGAAACTGACAAGTAAATTAATTTAAAATTCTAACACTCCTATTGCCTCACTCTGAATATATCTGAATTTGGAACATATTGATGAAGATAGAAATCTTTCATTTTAATGATAGTTTCAATCTTTACTGAAAATATGCATAAAAAGGAAGAGAGGAGACTTTTCATGGGTTTATAATCTTTTAACTAATGGAAGATTTATTAATATCTAAGTAGGAAAAGTTAAAACCATGGATCTTACAAAAAATAAAAGTAGAAAGAGCACATGGGAAAATAATTGAACTGCTTTATTAGAAAATCAGTTTGATAGTGAAGCTGGAGCAAAGGAGAAGGTGAGGAGTGTGCGAGGACTTTATCAATCAGTCAAAGAGGTGTTGAGGTGAACTTGCTAATGGATACAGAATTTGTCAGTGTAATATTTGTAATAAAGTATAACATTGCAAGTTGTATTTTCTTTCTATTAGATAATTTACACATTAATAAGTGGCTTCATAGTGTCTGAAATGTTATTAAACAGCAAATAACAAAATTAAAGATAGAGTTTCCCAGAAAGCAAGATCCTTGGGAGTGTCTGTGCTCTAGTATGTTGTTGCAAGTTCATCCAGTTGTACGTGCTTCAGGGCCAGTTTTGGATAATTGTTCTTCACAGTCAGCACTGATATTTTTAGCTGCTTTATTTTAAGATAATATTAGGTTTCCAGAAATTGAAAAGCAATACCATACAATTCTCTCATATCCCTCAGATAGCTTCATCTACTGTTGACAGTTTACATTGGTTTCAGAGCACTGGTATTCATTCAGAAAGAGAAACCAGGGCTCATTTTAGGGGTGGTTGATTCTAGAGCGCAGGCTGACATAACACAAGATGTCTAGAACATCTTCTGGATCCAGAAAGAACACAATTATAAAGAAGAAAGAGAAGAAGAGGAGGCAGAGGAAAGAGGGGAAGAGGATGAGGATGGGGAAGAGGAGAGAGGGGTACAAGAAGAAGGAGAGAAAGGAATATGGAAAGAATATAAGGGACAAATGGAAGAATTTCCTAATAACCCAAGGTGGAACAATTTGAGCAACAAAACCAGTATTTTTATAACACAAAGGTTATTCATAAGCAAAAGGGAAAGGCTGTGGTACTAATTGGAATAGGAGAAATGAAGACCTTTGTGTAAAATGTAAATAGAAAAATGTCAAGTCACTTTAGGAGACTTTTTTTAAATTTTGGGATGCAAAATATTTACTGTAGTTGGCTATTTTGAAAATTAATTTTCCATGACTATCCATGCCTAGACACACTTTGGGAAGTCTTTGTGTATATGCAGAGTAGCACCTTTACTAGTTTGAAGACCATTAGTATAAACCAAGGCATTCCAGTTTTCATATATTTACTTATCAAAAAGTTAATATGAATAGAAACACCTGATAAACTACAAATTTAGTCAGTTTGCAAATTTTATTGAGAATCTGCTGTATGCTATATGGCCTCAGAAACCCCTTCCTTTGCACACCTTGAATTATATTAAAAACATTTGTGTGGCATTTTTATAAGGCACATTTCTAAACACTGCACATGTAATAATATTAGGTTCTTACAACAACTTTGTGAAGTAGTTTACATTGATATTTTTATCTGAGTAACTAGTAAACCAAAAGTAAACAAAAGGAAAAAAACACCAGTGTTTAATTTTCATTTGAGCACTTAAATAAAATGTGTGTTTATTTGTTGCAGTTGTACCTTGAAATATATGTGTTGACTTTATAAACAGTCAAGGGGCTATTAGTTTTATAAAATAGTTAATCAAAGAGTTAATTGTCACAGGCTTTTAAAAACAACCCTATAAATAATATTGTTTGAATGCAGTAAAGGGAGATAGATAAAAATCAACTCTAATGATTACTCAATTTCCATGGAAACTAGAAACATATTTATAGAGAGCTTGATATTTTATAAATATCAAATTGTACCGTTATCTGCAGATGTGCCAGTTCTGTCAAAACTTGCCAAACTTACGTAACTGCATCTAATATTGTGCAAGTGACTTTATGATGAAAATGGCACAAGGCGAAAAATGTTGTGTCTCTTTCTACCTCCAATTCTTTTTTATTTTTACATAATGGAATAATAAGAACTTTTGGTAATTTAAGATTTTAAAGAGATTACATATTATAATATAATCACACTTTGTCGATAAACACATACTAAATTTTGATATTTTAAAGGTAAATATGCAATGCTACTTCTATCACTTTGAACTTTTTAAAGAATAATCCTAAACACAACCTAAATAAAAAATACAATTTTTATTAAATATTAGTTTATCAGTCATAATTTTAAATAATTTTAGGAATATGAAAGAGATTTTAGATATTAAATATAAGTTGAATATTTCTAGCTTTGCACTCATCAAACCTGGGAAGGAAGGATGATTTTTCTTTCATACTGGGTTGCTACATTTTTTTATTCTTATTCCTCATATACATACTTATGTTACTCAATGCTGTAAAGACAAAAGATACTACATTTTTTTAAAAAATAGTTCAACAAACATGGCTGTGCTAATTTTATAAACCAATTATTTGAAAAAGTAATTAGATGGGACATATTGCATATTCATCATATTTTGCCCCTTTACAATAAATTTTATCACATTCTTCATATACAATTTGCCTAGGAAATAATTAATTAGTATTTATTAATGACTAGTAAAATTATGTAATATTCATTTTTTCTATTTTGTATAATTAACATCATATTAAAATATAATTTTAGCTTACTATGTAATTACTGACATAATTGTCATTAGTTGCATTAACACTATCTCCACTGAGATTATGGACATAAATTAACTTTTTCTATTTTTATGTTTTAACTTTCAAATTACGTGCTCAGATTAATCTGCTTCAACTTATTTATCAATTATGCAACTATTCTTGTTTAACATACAACAAATAATTTGCCAGGTGTTTCTCAATGCAACTTTGTCATTGAGTTATTTTTAAGACTGCCTATGTCCTTTTCATCTGTGTATGCATATTTATATCAGCCCCAACCTTTGTTGATACCAATTTGGCAGCAAACGTCCAGGTTATCAGCCTTTCTGAACAGATGAAAGTGGTCTCCTTAGCAACGGAAGCACTGTAGAATCTCTCAGAACACCTGTTCTTCCTACTTTTAATTCCTGCAGCTGAGATGTATGCATTTGAAAACTGCCTTTCATTTTGATTTTTTGCTTTTATATGTTCGGTAGGTTAAGACAGTGGGAGTTTGCTGAGCTTATCTGCTCACATAGTTCAAAAGACTAATGCGTCTACATGGTTTGGAGTCATTATCGTGGTTAGCAATTAGTATTTCATGTTTCCCACCCCTGAAATACTCCTCCTGTATTTCCTTAGCAGCCTGTGTAAATGGTAAGGTTTGGAAATGCAGCTAAGGCAGTACACATTCTCTTAAGTGCAAATGACAAAACCTGGCTCCATTGTCACCCTCAGGCTTTTTATTCAGTCAACATTCATAATTCATTGGGCCCCATAATATAACAGGGCAATGTGCCTGACTGCTTGAGAAAATTACCATCATATTTTAGCTTATACATGTTTAAATTATTCATTTTCTTGATTGTGTAAGGTCATTCTTCTCTTTTTCTTGAAAATTGACCCGAATTTATTCAGACACAGTCTGTATTAGGGCTCATAAAAGCAATTAAGGGGGGAAATCACTCCGTTATTTTTTCTGTCTTAGAACAAGTTCCTAAGAAACGGAACTTTAAGTAGTATTTTAATGTTTCATTTAACAACTCCATGAATAGTTTCATTTAATTTAAGGGTTTCCATTTTAAGGTATCTCTTAAATTAAGTAAAATGAAGAACATATTAAAAATTGTCTTTATAGACATGCAACCTTTCCTAGTAGTGAAATGTCATTAAAAAAAAGGAAAGTTTGCATGCATGAAGGAGATTAGAGTTAATTTTCCACATACTGATTCTATTGTATCTCAATTTTTTCCACTAACATAACAACATATACTATTTAATTTTTAATTTATTTTTTGGTCACAATCTGATTTTCTAAATAACTTGGTAGGCCATTTCTTTTAAACAAACTAAACTTTATCAATTAATTAAATAATACAGGCAAATTGTTTTACATGTTAACTGAGTGTTAAATACATCTTTAATTAGAGAAAATAATTTTTCCTGTCCACAAAACAGTGTAAAAATAACTTCTATCTTCTTTTTAACAAATATTCCTATTTGAAATGATTTGAAAAGCACATCATATTCTTTACAGTAGACATTTTCACTACTGGACTACTAGAATACATACACTAAAAGCACATGTTATGAGAAATTCACATACATACATTAAAGATGAGTTATTCTTTTTCCCATTTTTTTCTCACACACTACCATTCAATATCTATCTATCTTCTGAAAGTTATAATGTGCCTGCATTTGCTAGAAATCTTAAGGATAAAGTATTTAAATATGTCTTGATGTTGCTTACCTGCTCATTTCAGGACATCATTGCTTTTTTTTGCATTAAAAAGATAAAGCAAGACCTCCAGCCAAGATGGAAGCATAGGTAGACACACTGTGCCTCCTCACACAACCAAAAATAGGACAACAACAATTTAGAAACAAAATAACAACCAGTACTGACAAAAAATTGAACTGTATGGAAGCCTGACAACTAAGAAGTAGACACATTCATGCAGACCAGTAGGAGGGGAGGAGTCAAGCAGCTGGGCAGAGAGGGGTCAGGGCAAAAAAATAAAGTGGTGGCAGGCAGACCCCGGCAGGAGCACAAGGCAGCAGCAGGCAGATACAACGAGGTGGCAGATTGTGGAGGAGCTTGGCGTGCAAGGTAGCTGGCAGAACCAGGAGGTCCCACATTTGTGTTGCAGATAAACCAGGTGAAACTGGGGAGTGAGACAGATGGTGCAACCCAGAGTCCCAGCAGGCCAGGAAATAAAGCCTCAAAACACAGATTGAAAACACCTGTGGGGGTTGAGGTCCTGGGAGAGACTCCCAGCCTCACAGGAGAGTTCATCAGAGAGACCCACAGGGTTCTAGAACATGCACAAACCCACCCATATGGAAATCAGCACCAGAATGGCCCAGTTTGCTTGGGTGAAGTGGCAGAAGGGACTGAAATCTGACAGAAAGCAGAGTAAGCACCATTGTTCCCTCTCGGACCCCTCCCCCACATATAGTGTCACATCACTGCCATGTGGTTCACCCCACCCTGGTGAACACCTAAGGCTCTGTCCCTCATATGTAACAGGTGCATCAAGACAAAAAATGGCTCAAACGAAAGAACAGATCAAAGCTCCAGAGAAAATACAACTAAGCAACAAAGAGATAGCCAGCCTATCAGGTGCAGAGTTCAAAGCACTGGTGATCACAGACTTGGTTGAATTTGGCTGCAAATTAGATGAAAAAATGAAGACTATGCTAAGTGAAATAAAGGAAAATGTATAGGGAACCAATAGTGATGGGAAGGGAACTGGGACTCAGATCAATGGAGTGAACCAGAAGGAAGAAAGCAACAACCAAATAGAAAAGAATGAAGAAGCAAGAATTCCAAAAAATGAGGAGAGGCTTAGGAACCTCCAGAACATCTTTAAATGTTCCAACATCTGAATTATAGGGGTACCAGAAGGAGAAGAGGGAGAGCAACAAGTGGAAAAGTTATTTGAACAAATAATAAAGGAGTACTTCCCCAATCTGGCAAAGGAAATAGACTTCCAGGAAGTCCAGGAAGCTCAGAGAGTCCCAAAGAAGTTGGACCCAAGGAGGAACACACCAAGGCACATCATAATTACATTAGCCAAGGTAAAAATGAAGGAGAGAATCCTAGAAGCAGCAAGAGATAAGGGGATAGTAACCTACAAAGGAGTTCCCATCAGACTGTCAGCTGATTTCTCAAAAGAGACCTTACAGGCAAGAAGGGGCT
>CM052540.1:177684593-177727718 GCA_028533065.1 Trachops cirrhosus
TTGGACCCAAGGAGGAACACACCAAGGCACATCATAATTACATTAGCCAAGGTAAAAATGAAGGAGAGAATCCTAGAAGCAGCAAGAGATAAGGGGATAGTAACCTACAAAGGAGTTCCCATCAGACTGTCAGCTGATTTCTCAAAAGAGACCTTACAGGCAAGAAGGGGCTGGAAAGAAGTATTCCAAGTCATGAAAGACAAGGACCTACATTCAAGATTGCTCTATCCAACAAAGCTTTCATTTAGAAAGGAAGGGCAGAGAAAGTGCTTCTCAGATAAGGTCAGACAAGTTAAAGGAGTTCATCATCACCAAGCCCCTATTATATGAAATGTTAAAGGGACTCATATAAGAAAAAGAAGATAAAAAACAGGTACAGTAAAATGACAGGAAACTCACAATTATTAACAACCACACCTAAAACAAAAACAAAAGCAAACTAAGCAAACAACTAGAATAGGAGCAGAACCACAGAAATGGAGATCACATGGAGGGTTAGCAACAGGGGAGTGAGAGGAAAAGAGAGGGGGAAAATGTACAGAGAATAAGCATAGATGGTAGGTAGAAAATAGGCAGGGGGAGGGTAAGAATAGTATGGGAAATGTAAAAGGTAAAGAACTTATAAGTATGACCCATGGACATGAACTAAAGGGGGGAATGTGGGTGGAAAGGGGTGTGCAGGGTGGAGGGGAGTGAAGGGGAAAATGGGACAACTGTAATAGCATAATCAATAAAATATATGAAAAAATACAGCAAACTTGAGGAAGAAAAACATGAAAAATCACCAGACTTTACTTTCTTACTTTCTATTCAATAATTACCCATGATAAGATTCCCTTATGACCCTTGTTTTGTTGTTGTTTGCTTATTTTTTTTTTTTATATCACCACTTCTTTCTCCTTTTCCTATTATCCTCCCTGTCCCCTACCATATGCCTCTGGTTTCCACAGATGACATTGCTATGTAAGTGGTAAGAGCAGATTCTTCCTCTTATTCATCATTATATCTCCAGCAACTAATAAACAATGCCTACCTTATAAAATTGGCTCAATTTTATACTTTGATAGATCAATTAAATCTCAAATTTATATTTTTATATTTTACATCCAGATGCATTTATGCAGTTATTTCATGTCTTCTTACCTTCCAGTACCTGCAATATAAAACCATACATATCAGAAGCCAAGTATATTCAAGTGAACATCATAGTAAGACTGTATGTCATAGGTGACTCTAGCTGCTGGATCAAATAACAATCCAACTTTTCATTCCATAAAATTATTTCCACCTCTGTCTAATTAGGCTCAAGATGAGTTCATACTGATATCTTAATTCTGTTCCTGTCCACCTGTATCCTTCAAGCCTCCTTCTCTTGCTTATCTGTGAACTTGCATGCTAGTCGTGAGGAAACTGGCTCCCATCTATTTAACTGTTCAATTTCAGAACATGGATAGCAGTATCAGACCTGCTAATTTGCACCCATATGGGAAATAGCTTCATCAACAAGAGTACAGTGCTTATGTGTTATGATTTTGCCTTTACACATACAAAATCCATTCTTTTCTCAAGTTTTTTAAATCAGCACGTTGACATCTTCCTTCCTTCTACCCACTCTATTCAGGAGATTATTTTATGTAATTGTAATACAGTTCGATCATTTTGTCTGAGCCTGCTTTGTATTCTCAGGTCATCTGACTCCCTAAATGATTTCTTTTATTTGTATTCATGAAAGCCTACCTTCATGTTGTAAGTTTCTGGGGATTTTGACATATGTGTAGTATAATTTATACACAGTTATATTATATACAGGATAGTTTCACCACTCTAAAAAGTTCCTGTGCTTCACATATTCAGTCCTCCTTTTCTTCCCCTAAATCCCTGGAAGCCACTCATCTTTTTAGTCTCCTTCAGGTTTTTCCTTTTCCTGGTGTTATATAATGGGAATAATGTAGTAGGTAGGTTTTTCAGACTGCCTTCTGTCAGCTAGCAATATACATTTAAAGTTTATCCTTGTCTTTCTATGACTTCATAAATCAATTATTTTTATTATTGAAGAAATAATCTGTTACACAGATGCACAATAGTTTAACCATTTATCTATTAAAGAGCATCTTAAAGGTGTCTAGTTTTTGCCAATTATGAATAAACTGCTATAAAATATTCACATGCAGGTTATTGTGTGACCACAGTTTTAAAAATCAATTGAGTCAATGCAAAGGGGAGCAACGGATGGTCCTACAGTAAGACTGTATACTTTTTGATCTGTATTTATATCTATATCTTTATCTATATGTAAATATAGCCTATACAATTAAATGTTGCCAAGCCGCTTTTCCAAATGGCTTAACTGTTCTGCATTCTTGTTGGCAAGAAGAGTTGCTGTGGCTCTGCGTATCTACTTGCACTTAGTGTCGTTGGTTTTCCCATTTCAGCCATTCTATTAGGTGTGAGGTGGTGCCCCGTTATTGTTTTAATTTGTATTCCTTTAATGGAAACTACTGTATATCTTTTAAGGCGATTATATATATATATATATATATATATATATATATATGCCCAAATATCTTCTGATCATTTATTCTCTTCAGATATATGAGTTTCTATTTGTTTGTTTGTTTGGTTGGCTGGTTGGTTATATTGCTGAGTTGTAAGAGTTCTTTTTACTTTTGGATACAAGTCCTTTATTACATCTATATTTGGCAAGTATTTTTTTCCAGTTTGTGCTCTTACCTGTTGCATACTTACTTTTTTTATTAAAGTCTTAATAGATTAATTATAGTTCTCTTAAATTCCTACCCCATAATTCCAAAATCTATTTCATATATACATCTGGGTTTGATGATTTCCTTTTATCTTCACGCTTTATTTTATTGTCATTTAGCATGCCTTGTAAACTTTTATTGAAAGTCAAACATGATGTATTTAGTAATAGCCACTAAGGTAAAAGCCTTATTGCCAGAGGTTTTAAATTTATCTGGTCAGGAGTAAGCCTGTATTTAATATTTATTGTAGCTGTAGCTGCCTGAGGCCTTAAAATTCTTCTAACATTCTTTGTTTGTCTGCCTTGCTGTCCTGGGCTCCCCTAAGAATGCCTCCTTAAACAGGGTCAGTGCCTTGCAGCTCTTTCAGCTTCAATTGTCATTATTTACTTAGAGACCTGTATATTTGGTAGTAAGGTGTATGGGTCAGTGGGCATTCTCTAATCTTATGATTGGATCACAGCATTTTAGGAGGCCTTTGTACTAGTGCTATGACCTTCAAAATTATCTTACACTGCCACAGCACCCTTAGGTTTGACAGAAAGTTTAGAGGGTGTAGAGTTGGATAATTTCTCTTTCACTGACTCGCTCTGGTAAATTATCGTTTCCTCGAAAAATAGGTTTTTTATGGAAAATGGGGCAATTTTGAAATAGTTACTTTTCCTATCACCCTGCCAGAAATATGAGAGTTTTCCTTAGGGATTCACCTTGAAAACCTTGAGGGGTTTCTGCAGGTAAAACCCATGGACATTTGGGGATTCTTAAAGACTGTGGGCCTTAGAGATTCTCACTGTCATAATAGTCCACACCTCACCTCTAGCATTTCATCAAAGTTACTGTGCAAGTATTCATGATAGTTTGTGGTTCCAGTCCCTTCTGACCCTAGTAAGTATATTTTGGCTATGATTATCTGTATTCACTTCTCTCCCTGGATTTTGGAGTCATGATGGTCCCTGTGAGCTCAGTTTTTCAGTGGATCCAAGAAAAGTCATTGATTTCAATGTGTTCATCTTTTTTTTCTTGCTGTAAGTCAAGGAGTGACAACTTCCAAGCTATAAGTGTCAGAGATGAAACTAGTCCAGAATACTGGTTTTTAGCATTTTTGTCCAAAAAAGACAACACACTTTTTTTCTGTATAGCAGTGGCAAGCACTATGCGGATGGCATCACCTAGCTGCAGGGGGTTCTGGGGAATGTGGTCCCTGTTTGAGTAACCTCATCCTAGTGACAGCTCTGTGAGGGAAAGCATGGGCTTCGGGAGACAGTTAGGTCTCTCATCAACAAAGCTTGTGAAGGAACAGACAAATCAACTTTAAGAAAGCACTTACTGAGTTCCAAACACTATAGTAGATAGTTATGTGTGTGACCTCATTACAATCCTTAATTACTACATGAGAATAATAGACCATGCAGGAGACTGGATCAAAGACTTTAGTCAAATGCCCAAGGGAAAGTAGCTCAATGGACATTTTAACCTAAACTGATGTAACTGAAAAGTCCGCATACTTTGGAAAGTGTTTGATCTAGGTTAGAGATTTTATTAAATTTTAATCTAAATATGATTACAATCAGCCCTATGTATCTGCAGGTTCTCCATGTGCAGATTCAATCAACCTCAGATTAAATTCCACGGATGTGGAACCTGTGAGTGGGGAGGACCAACTACAGGGCTTGAGCATTGATGGATTTAGTATCCGCAGTGGTTCCCTAGAGTCAATAGTCCACAGGTTCTCAGGGACAAACGCATTTATTAAGTCAGTTGAGAATTAATGATACATACTGAAAAATATTTTAATCAAAGAACATTGTATTTTTCTACATTTAGTAAAGTTGATTGTCACATTATACGCCACTATCTCTAAGTGAAATATTCAATATCCTCACTTCTGCTTTTCCAAGACCTCCGTTATTTCTTTAAGGACTTCCAGCCTTAACTAGCTCTCTTCCAGAGCTCCTTTTTAAAAATTATTATATTCATCTTTGCTATGGTGAATAATATATTCTAACTATAACATGATGAATAATATATTTAACTGTAATATAATAAATGATATATTCTAACCATAATACCATGAATAACACATTCTAACTGTAAAATATTCTGTGTTTTTCATAAAAAGGAAAGTTATTCTCATAGTAACTGACTTTCTTACTGAATTCAATTTTAATATTTTCTTAGTTGAAACTCTTGGATTAAACAAGTAGCCAAACATACCACCAGAAAATAATAACGCTGTCTCATTTTCAATATTTATACACCTTTAATCTTATTGCACTTGCCAGGACATTATAAAGCAATAGCAGTAGTAGCAAATACACTTGTCTTTTTTACATTCACTCTTGCTGGGATCATTGCAATGACTCCATAGCTAGGTCCCTAGACTCCATTACTATTCTATGCAATCAGCTCCTCACAGAGCATGGTAGCGATTCATTTAACTTTTGTCTTGAGCATTAGCTGGTCAGGTCAATGATGGCAGGAACTAGGAAAGTTAAATCAATTGTGGCCACCATAAGGATTTCCATAGCATCTGAAAAAAGTATAGTTGTACAATGTATGTTAAAGTATACTTTTATTTATTTATTTATTTATTTATTTATTTATTTATTTATTTATTTTAAGATTTCCCTAGCACTTTGACATGTCTTATCAAACAAAAGGGAATTGAGAAAATTGTAGGAATAGAGTCTTGTTAATAGCTTTATTCAATGGATGGGAAAATGATAGGAATCTGGCAATATTATAAAAATCAATGTTCCCAATGCATGGTAATATGGCACCTAGAGGGTTGTAAGAATGTTATTCAAATTTAATTTTTCTCCAACTTCCTGTCTATAATTCTGTTAGACAAACTTACCTGAAAGCTGGAAGACACAGGAGCTATTGAGAAGTTCAGAAAAGTTAGCTACAGTGAACGATGAGTTGCTTAGAGAAACAGAAAATGGAGCATCATTGTGAATATTCAACTGGAAATAACTCGGCATAAGGGAATCCATCGTGTGCTGTTTCCAGGGAAAACATTCTTTATCCCATCATAGAGCATGTACAACCATGACAACTATTATGATGTTGCTGAGTGATATCAATTCAGTCATACTTCTTCAACTTTAAAACATTAATTACCAGTGACTTTCATACAAGGCTCTGGGGACAAAAGAGGGAAAGGGAATTGTTAAATAAAATTAAACAGAGCTATTTCAATTCCTGGTTTTGTGTACAGATACAAAGTCTAAATTGATAATAACTCCCTTCATGTCCATTTTTCCTTAAATTCTGTGAGTGCCTTAGCAGAATGGAGTACATGAATGGGTGACTTAACCTTTCATTTTTGTGAGATCTGAAACCCTAGTGTCCTCTGTTTGCTGGGTAGCTGCTGCACAGGACTATTTGACTAGTGCCCTTAAGAGGTTTCTCACTGAATAATCTGGTTTCCAAACTTGATTTTCCATACTCTTATAAGAGCAACACATCTTTCCCTTTGAAATCAGGATCTATCACTTTGGTAGTCAACTCTCTTTTTTTCAAGGATAGAAAATCATCTTAACTTACAATGTAACAGACAAACAAAACAATATGCATGGGCCAATAGATATATTGCTCTCGCTGTAATTAAGATCTGTCTGAACCAGATTATGGGAAGTGGAAGCAAACATTTATTCAGTAGATTATTTGGAGTCATACGAGGATGGCCACACTCAGATTTACCCCATAGTTTATACCTGACAATAGGGATATGACAGGGCATATTGCCCTTTGGTTTGAGGCATAGAGCTAAAGCTCCCAGATGACTTTCAACTGAAACCATAACAGAAACTTTGGTAGAAATTTCTCTTCTTCTGTCAAGCCAGCTGTTCTGCGGTGATAGAGCACAAGAGCAATTAGATTCTTAAGTTGTAGTTCATTGCCCCATTACTTTCTACATACAAGGAGACTTTTGGTTGGTATTCTGTAATTCCAAAATGATGATGGTGGCAGAGACACTAAAGGCAAGAGAGGCAAATCTATATCAAAAGTAATGTGTCAATTTTTGGATTACAAATAGCTTCTCTGTTTGTGATGGAAAGCATCCAAAATATCCATCTGTTATCTGGGCCTTCTAGGAATAGAGGGGCAAAGAGTTGGCCAATGTTTCAGGGAAATTAGACACAGCAGGGCCTTGGTAAACCCATTCATAGCATCATTTATGCCATTATGACAAATTTGTCCATAAACCCTTTGATCAAGTTGAGGTGGCAAGGTAAAATGGTTGGATGGCATCTACACAACTTTGAGACAATTTTTTTTTTTGTTTTAAACTCACTTGGGAGATTACCAAATCTTTTCCAGCAAAAGGCAGTTAGTAAACATTTTAGGCTTTGTGGTCCACATAATCTCTATTGCAACTACTTATCTCCGTGGTTCTAAGCTCAAAAGCAGTGACAGAAAATGTACAAATGAGCAAATGTGGCCGTGTTCCAGTGAAACTTAATTTACACAGATGGTATGGCAGATTTAGTCCACAGGCCACAGTTTGCCAACCCTGATCTACTTGATTATTGAACAATTCACCTATCTGTAAGCCAGTCCTCTGCTAACTGGTAATAGGAAACAACTAAGAGGCCAGTTTCATCATGTATCACAAAAGTCAGACCCAATGGTGTGCTGGAACTGTCTTGCACAGGCTCCCTTGAGCCGATTATATACATATCTCTCCATCTATAATTAGTGCCCAACATGGCAGTGCTATACTATGAAAATCAGAATATATGCTAATTAGGGATTCTGATCTCCTCCAGCTGGGAGGCTGGATGTTGAACATCACTAGCACACCACTGGTCTGAGTCCTTGCTCAAGCGGTTTTATTGCCTTGAAGACTGGTCCTATTTTATAATACAAAGCTGTTCTGCATGTCTTATTTTATGATTGGATAGGTCAGTTTACATTTAATGCATAATGTCCTGTTACATTTCTGCTTATGCCACTTTAGACATTTTCTGATTATGTATATTAAGCAGGATCTCAATTAGTTGCTGATCCAGTTTATTTATACAGACCCCACTATCAAACATCTGTCTTCAGGTCCCCGCTGTTCAAAACAGTGTGAGAAGTACTTTGGTTCTGTCACTTATAATAATAAAGTTTTCTTGTCTTTGCTGGGTAAACATAAAAGCTAGTTACTACTCCAATTTCAATATTTCCATTAAGTTTAGGACTGCAACCTTGTGGTAGCTTTATACCCCTTCATCACTGCCTATTGGTGATCTTTCCAGCAATGCTGGTAGCCACCTGTCCAATAGATCCCCTAACAAAAGGTAAAGGGTATAAATTCCAGGCCCTTTGGAGGTTATGTTAGGAGGTAGCTGGGTAAGAGCAACATTATAGTTTTATTTCAACATTTTCCTTTGTCTAAATAAGCCTTTTAACTGCTTTCTCTACAAAAAAAAAAAAGGCAAAGTAATATTGGCATTCTTTACAGCAGATGACCATGAATCTAGTCATGACATTAGCCACTAACAAATTATAAATGGCAATTCCCAGTGACTGATGCAACCCTCCTGCGGAGGTGTAGATTTCTGTGTCACTCTAGTACTGAGTCAGACCTCTGGTTAGAAATATTAGCACTTTCAAATGGGTGACTGAGAATTTCTTTTTTTTATTTTAATTGTTGTTCAAGTACAGTTTTCTGCCTTTTATTCTCATCCCAGCCCACCCCTCCAGCACTCCCCACCTCCCTCCTGTTTCCATCCCCCTTTGTTTTTGTCCATGTGTCCTTTATACTTGTTCCTGCAAACCCTTCCCCTTTCCCCTTGAAATTCCCTCCCCTCTCCCCTCTGGTCACTGTCAGCCTGTTCTTGATTTCAGTGTCTTTGGTTATATTTTGCTTGCTTGTTTGTTTGTTTATTAGGTTCCTGTTAAAGGTGAGATCATTTGGTATTTGTCTTTCACTGCCTGGTTTATTTCACTTAGCATAATGTTTTCCAGTTCCATCCATGCTCTAGCAAAGAGGGTTACTGAGAATTTCTAAAAAAAAAAAAAAAAAAAAAGTAGCTGTCTCAGATATGTGGGAAGGGCTGTGAAAACTGCAGGTAATAGTATAATTCTCAGGGACAGCAACAGCAGGCAATGCTGCTACTGTAGACCTGAAGAGAGAGAGACAAACATTTTCTAACAGTAAATCTACTCATAAAGCGACCTTTTTGGTGGAGAGACACAGTTAACATGTACTGATCTGACATGGAGGGGCCAGGGGAATAAGTACCCCCAACCTATCTAAACCCAATTAATAGCCACAGTACCAGGAGACTGTTAAAGCTGTCAATTAAAGTCAGAGCTCTAGGCCACAGAGCTGACTTGAGAACAGTCAACAGTGTATCTGGAAAGGTCACAGGAAAATACCTAGCACAGATATAGTGCCTCAGCCAGAAAAGTGACTCTGAGACAATTATAAATTAAAAGGAGAGCTGAGTGAAAAAAAATGGTATCAGAAAAGTCAAAGGAAAAATTTATAACTATAGTAATGTTAATGGCTTCAATTTGTTAATCATTTGCTATTTTCAAGGCACTGGAAAAAATCTCACCATTCCTTAAAACATCTGTATGTGGCCTTCATTATTTTTTCTTGATGATGAGGAACATGTGTCTCACAGATGTTGTGTACTATTTCTAAGGTTACACAGAGAAGGAGTTAAAGGCAGTTTTGTGCCAAAGTCAGCCTCTTAAATACTGAATTCTAAATAGTTGTGTCAAGCTCTATGGAGCAGTTGAAGCAGGAAAGACGTAAAAAAAAAATGTTGTTGGATTTGACACACTTGCTGATTAGTGATCATAGATTCCTGGTGTTAAACAATGGGTTCTGCAAGAAGTGGAGGCAGCGGTTATAGATATGATATGAACAGTGACAAAGAAGTAGGATGCTACCAGTTTCTGGTGAATACAGATATCTATCATCTATCTATCTATCATCTATCATCATCTATCTATATATACACAGATGTTATATCTTTATATATATATAGAAGATATATATTTTTAAACACACATACACACATTGATATTTTAAACACACACCTATAGGTATTTGAAATAAAATAGAGTGAAATATTTGGCAAAGAAAAAATTCAAAGTATTGAGTGAGGTGTTATAGAGGCAAAGGATTCCCAAATTTTTTCCCAAATTCTGTAGGGAGACTTCATTTCAGTGTACAGTAATGTGCTTCCAAAAATTTTCTTATTAAGGTAGATGAGCCTTACAGCATACTTATCTTTATTTCATTGGACATATTCCATTTTTCATATGAAATGTTTATAAAACATCAAACTTATAAGCACACAGGTATATTTTAGACTTTTAGGAAATGTTCTATATTATAATGATAAATTTATATTTTGAAATAGATTTTTCTTGTGTGTGCTATCTAGTAAATTATTTATACTTTTTACTTATTTTATTTTTATTTTTTTAATCTAATTTTGTGGCCTATGATGTCTTTCCAGAGTCTTCATAGCTTTGCAAAAGCAGAGGAAAGTGAAGTAAGTTTTACCACTTTGAAACACTAGGTAAATCTCACCTTTTCTTAGCCCCTTGTGAATGAATTTACTGGTGTCCTCATTTACTCCAACTGCTGAGTTCACTTCAGCCTCCCACGAATATGGAAACTGTTAACTAAAAATGGCAGTTCTGAGAATGTGTGCTATTCTGATTTACATGGAGACCCCACAGTGTACTTCACTTTCTGCACTGAGCTAGCTAATTAGGAAAATAATAATCACTCACTGTCAGTGACTTTTGCTCATGTGTCAGGTACTGTTCTAAATGACATATAAATTATCTCATCGTCATATCATTTCTTTGAGGAGAGTTTAAGTAAAATTACATTCATTTTACAGATACAGTGCACGGTGGATAAATAATGTGTCCAAAGTACTCAGATCAAAGATATCAGAGCTGTCTGGTTATCGATATTGAAAGTTTTCCCATTAAGCGCTCTACACCATCTTCTAGGTTTGCCATTTGGTCTACCAGGCCAAGTTCCTCAGCAGAACTGCATATTTTAACCCCTATGTTTATACTGAATGGACTAATGGAGAAGACAGGGATGTAAGCCTTTTCCCTGTCTGATATAGGAAGGCGTTAGTCACTATGTATGGATTCCCTGAATCAAAGTGCAGTCTGTTTCATGATTCTTGACAGGGAACTCAAAATATTTTATGATATAATTTGAGTTAAAATAAAAGTAAAAAAACAGTTGGATATTTTAACTTCAGGAAAATCAGATACATGCTTTTTTCCCCCTTTGTTTTTACCTAAGCTACTCTCATCTTCCGATTTGCCCATATTACCTCTGCAAAGGCATATCTGAATGGGAAAACACAGCTATAGAAAACAAGGGGTAGAATATCTATCTAAAGCTAAACATAACTGCCTTTCATTTAATACCTTATTTGAATTTTACTTGGCATTTTGACCTAGCTGTCATGCCTTATTACTATTTTAAGAGAAACATGAATTCTGCATATAATCCCCTACATTTAAAGATGTCATGAAATGATATGCTTCTGATTTAATCAAAATTTGCTGTTATGAATGATTCAGACACTGCATAGGAGGATAATATGTTATAATATTTATATGTATTGTTTTTTAAATATGTAATTTAATATAAATTAAAATAGTTTTTGATTTCACAATGTTTTCATAATTATAATTTCATGGTTTTCCTAAAATTCAATAGAAGGCACTGGAGACCCTTTTTTCATTTCAATATTAATTTATTGTGTTCATGTGAACAAAGCAGTGTATTAGCAACATGTACTAGTTTACACAAAATGAAAGGCGTCTCACCTTATTTTAAATGAAGGTAAGTAAAATATTATTTTTGATAAAGTACCAAATATTATATACATATGAAAATATGCCAAAAAACAACTAGAAGCATGTGAATGTGATTCAAACATCACAGAAATAAAAACTCATTGTTTGTCAAAGGGTAACATTAAAATATATCTTCTTAACTGCAAATTTTTATCTATTATCAAATGCAGTTTACATTTGTCTAGTAGTTAGACTGGTAAAAATTTTATAAAGCAAAATATATGCTAGAATCTTGAATGCTATATATTAATTACATTCAGATTTCTATTTTTCTCTAAGCATAAACAAAAACTTCACTCAGACACAAAAATAAAAAAAATTAAAGGCATCTATAATGACTTCTGGTATCTCTTGAATATTCATAGTTGGGTCATTATCTTTTCAAGGGAAGTAGAAGCTGTGCTTCCTTGTGGGCATATTACTTTAGGTATCAATAACTAAGAAAAACTCTTAAGTCGGATTTATGCCTAATAAAGAAAGAGTATATGAAACAGTCTCTTCTTACTACTTTTGCTCTGAATTCTATTACTTCTGTTCCATCTGTGAGATATATACACTCTTCATTGAGATCAACACCATTATCTGTATTTCGAATGCATCTTTTTTATACTGTAAGAAACAGTAGAGGCTTAACTATGCAAAATTTATTTATGCATAAAATGTGAAAATGAATTATTTTAGATCATTATTCATCAAACTATATACTCCATAGTTCCATTTTACAAGAGGATAATATTTTGGATCGCATTGCTGTGTTAAAGAAACAGTTGTCTCCTTTCTAAAAATGTGTAATTTTCACAATAGTATATGAGGCATATCCTAAGGCAAACAAATCATTATCTAATATTAATTATTATTTAAGATAATTTTCTAAGTGATTTTCACAACTGAGACAATGTTTCAGCAAAAAATAACAATATATTTGTTACAATCATTGCATTCAATTTCTCGACTCTATCTTTTATATTTCTATTAGGTTATTGAATGTGCCTTTTTGTTGTTCTTTTTGCTTTTTACATTTTTTTTCAAAATACAGTTGACATACAATATTATATTAGTTTCAGGTGTACAAGCCAGTGATTAGACATAACTTACTAAAAATTATCTTGATAAATCTGGTAGCCATCTGACACTGTACATAGTTATTGCAATATTATTGACTATATTCCTTATGTTGTACTTTATATCCCTGTGACAATTCAGTAACTGTCAATTTGTACTTCTTAACCCTTTCACCTTTTGTCACCCATCCCTCTAACTCTACCCCATCTGGCTACCATCAAATTGTTCCCTGTATCTATAAGCCTGGTTTTGTTCAGCTTATTCATTTATTTATTTTTTAGATTCAACTATAGATAGATATGTATTTATTGTCATTTTATTATTCATATTTTTTAAATCTTTTTTTTTTCTTTTCTAAAAGAAGACCCTTTAACATTTCATGTAATTCTGGTTTGGTGGTGATGAACTCTTTTAGCTTTTTCTTGTTTTTTCTTCTGTGAGAAGCTCTTCATATGTCATTCTGTTCTGAGTGCTAGCTTTGCTGAGTAGTGTAGTCTTGGTCGTAGGTCCTGGCTTTTCATTTCTTTGAATACTTCTTGCCAATCCCTCCTGGCCTTCCAAGTTTCTGTTGCGAAGTCACCTGTCAGTGATGTGGCAGCTCCCTTGTAGCTAACTAACTGTTGTTTTCTTGCTACTTTTAAGATTCTTCGTCTTTAATCTTTTGCATTTTAATTATAATGTGTCATGGTGTGGGCCTCTTTGGGTTTATCTTGTTTGGGATTCTTTGCACTTTCTGAACTAGCATGTCTATTTCCTTCACTCAGGGAAGTTTTCCATTAGTATTTTTCCACATAGGTTTTCAATTCCTTGCGCTCTTTCTCTACTTTCAGTCACCCACATGATGCAAACATTGGTACACTTGAAGCTGGGCCAGAGGTGCATTATACTATCCTTATTTTTAATTCATTTTTCTTTTTACTTTCCAGATTGGATATTTCTGCTTCCTTACCTTCTATACTGCTGATTTGATTCTCTGCTTCACCTATTACACTGTTGATTCTATAATGTATTCTTCATTAAGGTTAATGCTTTCTTCATTTTAACTAGTTCTTATGTTTTCTAATTCTATTTTATGTTTTCTATCTCTTTGTTTGAGTTCTCACTTAGTTCATCTACTCTTCTCCTAAATTCATTGAGAATCCTTATAACCAGTATTTTGAACTCTTCATTTGTTTAGCTCATTTCTTCTGGAGTTTTATTCTCTTATTTAATTTGGAACATGTTTCAGTTTATTTTTATATTTTTCTCCTCATTTGTTATCCTTCATGTGTTTATTTCTTTATATTTGGTAGAGCTGCTATGTCTCTGAAAAAATATTTTATATTTTTTTCCAAAGTTGAGACTAAATTCCAAATAGAAGAAGAAAAAGTTTTTATATTGCATCTTCCAAGATTAAAGAAATATTCAGTGTTGGTAGGGGGCAGTTATGTCATACAGGTTTTACTAAAGAGAAATATAGAATATAGAAATAAAGGTAAAATATTTTTGGCAGATAGATTAGCAGTCTGAAAGAAATATACTCAGATTACTATTAGGAGAATGAAATTAATCAGGAAATGGTATCCAAATTTCCATCTTGGCAATCACCCTGAATTTTTGCTATTGTGACCCATTTCCATAAGTGTTCTACAGAAGAACGACAATAGGCAAGTTAAAAAAATCTACATTAAACCACAAAAAAAGAAACTAAATACCTCTCCATTCAAATTTTGGTGTATTGCTATTCTCTTTAACCCTGACATTTAACATTAAATATAACATGAATATTAGCTAGATATTCTGCTTCCCAGAAAAGAAGTATGTAATGTTATTCTTGCTCTGTGTCAGTTGACCTGAAGGAATCAAAATGTAAGTTATTATTCATGTCCCTTTTATGTTGACATACATTCTGGAGTCTGTGGTCAGGGTCTAGGTAGTGAGCTTTGTTAACTTCTCATGAAATGTCCATTTGCATAAAGTTTAAGGGTTATGTAGCTCCCCAGTCTCTTACCTTGTATTATCTTAATTAGGCATGCACTTAATATCTTCTGCAGTGTCTGTACTTTTTAAACTCTTTCTCTTCTGACAAAAATTCGTTTCCTTTCCTTTCCTTTTTTTCCTAAGTTTATTGAAAATATCTTAATAGAACCAGCCTGGACACTTTTCATTCATGAATACTTTTCTAACCAATCTGATCCACATTAATTATGATTTCTGAATTATAGTGAATCTATTCTTCCCTTTTATCTTTTATCTAGAATAAATTTTAAGTGAGTTACCAAGAGTCATAGACAGAATGATTTAAAAAATTCACCTTTCTAGATGTGACCCAGAATTTGTAGTATTTACGGCTTTTTTTAAAAAATTAGAACATGTCAGACATATGTGTAGCAGGTGGTTTTAGTAAAAGGTTGAATGTGTCTATTCTATTTAATTTAATTTAATTTTTGATGAGAATACTTACTGGGTTTTATATTTTTAATTATATTTTATTGATTATGCTACTACAGTTCTCACAATTTTTCCCCCTTTGCCCATTCTACCCAGTACCCCGCATTCCCTCAGGCAATCCCCACACCATCGTTCATGTCCATGGGTCATGTGTATAAGTTCTTTGGCTACTCCATTTCCTATACTGTACTTACATCCCCATGACTATTTTGTAACTACCTATTTGTACTTCTTAATCTCTTCACCTCTTCACCCATTCCCCTGCACCTTTGTCCCATTGGTAACAATCTAAACACTCTCCTTATTCATAATTCTATCTCTGTTCTTTTTGTTTGCTTGGTTTGTTTTTTAGATTCAATTGTTAATTGATATGTATTTATTGCCATTTTATTGTTCACAGTTATCATCTTGTTTTTATTAAATAAGGCCTTATAACATTTGATATAATAATGCTTTGGTGATAGTGAGCTTGTTAGGTTTTTTCTTGTCTAGGAAGCTCTTCATATGCCTGTCAATTTTAAATGATATCTTTGCTTGGTAGAGAAATATTGGCTGTAGGTCCCTGCTTTTCATGACTTTGAGTATTTCTTGACAATCCCTTGTAGCCTGCAAAGTTTCTTTTGAGATATCTTAAAAGCAGTCTTATTGGGATCACCCAGGAGGTAACTGACTGCTTTTCTATTGCGCTTTTAGGATTCTTTCTTTATCTTTAACCTTTGGGATTTTAATTATGATGTGTCTTGGAGTGGACATCATTGAATCCATCTTGTTTGGGATTCTGTATCCTTCGTGGACATGAATGTTTATTTTCTTCACCAAATTAAGGTAGTTTTATTTCATTATTTTTTCAAAAAGATTTCTGGTTCTTGCTCTTTCTCTTCTCCTCTGGCACAGCTATGATGTGAATTGTGGAATGCTTGAAGTTGTCCCAGAAGCTGCTTACACTATCCCCACTTTTTTTGGATTTTTTTTTTGTTATTGTTCTCATTGGTTGTTTTTTGCTTCCTTATGTTCCAAATCATTGATTTGATTCTCAGTTTCATTCACTCTACTGTCATTTCCCTGTAAGTTGTTCTTTATTTCAATTAATGTATTCTTCATTTCTGACTGGACCTTTTTTATGCTTTTGAGGACCTCAGTACATTCCTTGAGCATCCTTGTGACCACTGTTTTGAACACCTGGTTAATTGCTTCTCTCCATGTTGTTGAATTGTTCTTCTGGAGTTTTGATCTGTTTTTTTTTTCTTTTTGAATCATGTTTCTTTGGGCCATGCTTCTTTGTCTACTCATTTTGGCAGCCTCCCTGTGTTTGTTTCTATGTATTAGGTAGAGTTACTACAACTCTCTCTCTTGGTAGCATAGCCTAATATAGTAGGTGTCTTAAAGGGTCCTGTGGTACAGCTTCTCTTAATCACCCAAGCTGGGCACTGAAGGTGTGCCATTTGTGTGGACTGCATACACCCTCCTCTTGTCGTTTAGCCCTGGTTGATATTGGCAGGTCTATGGGAGGGACTTACCCAGACCAGTCAACTTTAAGGACTGGATTTGCCACTGACCATCACCCTCTCTGCCTTCTGTGGAGGATCAGCTGTGCAGGGTCAGGGTGCTGCTGCTCTAACATGGTCTGTAGCTGTTCACTGGATTTACAGGCCCTGGGGGTTCCCAGTTGGCATAGGCCAAGGTCAGCTCCTACCTGTGTTTTGCTCTGGTCCACCCTGCCTGAGGTATGAAGCAACCTGAGATGGTTGCCATTTTGTACTGGGCTTGGAGATTCCCAGGTGAAGCCAAGCTGTGAATTTAGACTGGCTGTTGCTTGTTTGAGAGAATTTAAAATGTTGTGAAGCATGAGCCAAGACCAGACATTCATATGAAAAAGCTGTTGTTTACAGCTGTAAGTTGGATGTGATGAAGCCTTAGGGGATCTCCAGGACAGAGCAGTGGTAGCCAGGTTAATGGAGTCTCATATATGGTACCTGGCTGCTGGCTCTGTGGCTCTGTGAAAGGAAAGTTCAGAAAGGAGACAATGGGCTCTGCCCACCTTTTTGTCAGAGAGAAAGTCTTCCCCCAGCTCTTTGCTTGATTGCAGACCCTTCAGTTCCTCCTTGTATGCCTCTGGTGCCTTTCAAGGTGCTACCCCAGTACTGGAACTCAGAGGAAGTAAGTCTCAGTAAATCTGTGAGAGGATTTTTTAAGATCTGCTTGGGACTCCAGAGTTTCTTCCACTGACATAATCCCTACTCTTTTTCACAGCCAGAAGTAATGGGGACTTATTTGACTGGCACTGGAATTCTGGGCTGGGGAACTGGTGTAGGGCTGGGACTCCTCACTCCCAAGATATCCCTCTCAAATTGTTATCTACTACACATAGATGTGGGACCAGCCTATTTTACATCTCTGTCCCTCCTACCAGTCTGGATGGATGTGATTTCTTTAATTCCATAGTTGTCAGGCACCCATTCAACTTGAGTTCTGAATGATGGTTGTTGTATAATTTAGTTGTAATTTTGATGTGGTTGTGTGAGGAGGTGAGTCATGTTTACCTACACTACCACCTTGACCCTGAAATCCTCTTTTAAATCCCTGTGGTGTGCTAGGTTAGGGGAGTGAAATCATTTTGAGCATGTTTCAAGTGAATATGTCATAGAAGGATTTGTGGGATCAACATAAATAACAAAGACCTAAAGATAAAAAGTGGGAGGATTAACAGGATGAGTACTGGAGAATTTACCCCATCTCTATGCAGGACCCAACAATAGAAGTGATCAATTTGAACTTAATCCCTCTTTCTGACATCAAGAAGTAGTGATTTAGAACAAAGAAGTCTTTTGTGAAATGTCTTGTCTGTCTTTACAATCAGAGTTTTAGATCATTTGACGTGTTTTTGAAAATAGCCATGTTCTTCAGTATTAACCTCAGAATAAACACATACACCATAACACTCAATACAACAAAACAAATATAAACAAAATAAGCAGTCTGTAATGCCAGCCTTTTTTTTAATTGGCCTTTGTTAAAAGCTCATTTCTTTTAGAGCCATGCTTTTTACCTTCAAACAGGCTTCTAACTCTAAGTATAGCAAACTAACTTTATGCTAAATGTAGTAACAAAACTTATTAAAAGAGGCTTTTTCTATTTTCATACTTATACTCTAAAAACTCACCTCTGCTTTAAGAAGGAATACTTAAAGTCATTAGACTTCATCTGCTTAGCAAACTTTAAAATTGTAAACTCCCATTCAAATGTCAAAATACGCTATTTAAAAGAAGAACAATATTAACAGTTTTGCATGAGTTTTGTATATCAAATGATTTTATTGTCATAAACATGTATTTCTTCAACCTCTATAGGTTTCCTGGTTTATTTAGATAACAGAAACCTGTGATCTACCACGTGGATCACAGATTTCACGAAAGGGGAAATGTGGGCTCACTGAAGTTTCCATTATTTAAGCTTAATTAGAAACCTGCGATTTTCTTAAAAAGATTCAGACTGAGCCTAGGGTTACTCCTAAGCAGGGAAATAAACACAAAACAAGATAACAGAAATTAAAACTGAGAAGAAATAGGTTAAAAAGGCAAGCTGAGATATAACCTAGAGATTAAAAGAAAATTGAAATGCATGGAGTATTTTTACTGAGTTGGCTAAAGTTTACCTTTAGGTTATTTGTTGCAAAACAAAAACAAACCTGCTGAATTACACAATTTTAATAACCGTTAGATAAATACAGAAACATTACAAAAATAATATTACCAATTGATACATACTAATAAAACTAGGAGTATCTTTGACAAAATTCCTGTTAAAAAATACAGTGGTGCCCTAGCTGGTGTGACTTAGTGGATTGAGCACCGGTCAAAAAATACAGTGGTGCCCTAGCTGGTGTGACTCAGTGGATTGAGCACCGGTCTATGAAACAAAGGGTCGCTGGTTCAATTCCCAGTCACAGCATGTGCCTGGGTTGTACAACAAGTCCCCAGTAGGGGGCGCTCAAAAGGCAACCACACATTGATGTTCCCCTCTCTTTCTCCCTCCCTTCCTATCTCTCTAAAAACAAATAAATGAAGTCTTTAAAAAATGACTTCTCAAAATATATTGCCTTTACTTGAGCAATCAAGCATTCTACCATAGAAGCCACAATAATTTTACCTAATATTGCAGAGCCCCAGTTATTTTATATTTAAAACAAGCAAAAAATTTCAAGCTAGTGTTCAGTCTAATTTTTTCTCATTCAGAATAAATTTTTAATAATATATTAGAAAATGTCTAGATTTAAACAATATGGTTTATATGTTCTATAAGATAAACTACTTATATACTCTATATGAAGTTAATCAATTGAGATCACTATTTATATGGACTAATATTTTTAAACATATAATGATGAAGAAATTTCTGCCAAAATAATAATTTTAGTTAAACATATTCGATCTTTTCAATAATCATATGTAAATAGCAGTATATATGCATGTTTTTAAAATATTCAGCTTTTAGTATAGTTTTATATTTACAGAAATGTTGCAAAGGTAATGTAGAGATTTCTCATATACCCTTCACGCATGTCCCCCTGTTGTTAAGATAATTTTCATATCACACAATAACAAAGAAACCGATTTGATTTCATTACAGAAATCCAGATTTTATTTGAACTTTGCTATTTTGTCCACAAGTGTCACTTTTTTTCTGGTGTGCAGGGGTAGGCAGGGACAAGGGAGAGTTATTGGTTAATGGATACAGAGTTTTAGCTTGTTAAGATGGAAAGAGTTCTGGTGATGGGTGGTGGTAATGGCTGCACAACAATGTGAATACACTTAATGTCACTGAACTGTACACTTAAAAATTGTATCTTGCATATATTTTACCACAATAAAGGTGACGAATGGATAAGATCTATAATGGAAGAACATGCCTGATATGTATGCAAAATATTTGCAAAAGATAATCAAATTTTCACTTAAGCAAGGAGATGACAAAAATTTGAACTACGAAATGCCTTGGAGAAAGGGAAAATTTAATCAAACATCCTTGACAACATGCTAATAACTAGAACTCCTGGTAAACCTATTAATGTTATTAACAAGATGAGAATTCTTACTTTAAAATGTTTCTAGGAAAATGTATAAAATTGTCGAGATCGCTTATTTAAATATACATAGAATTGCAGTTATAGAGCACATAGCTGGACAGAGGACAGAGGTTATTTATGCAAACTCTTAACAGATGGGTTTTAAAACAGAGATGCCTCATAACTGAAAAGGCCTCCAAATGTCCCTCCATGTATTGATGGAAAGAAATCTGTCAAAACCCAAATGCATTCATTGAGGAGAAAACATCATTTTATGGACATTTGTCTGATGGAGTTTTATAGAAATATTTTTTCATCTTTAAGTGTTATTCTGCTTGTAGAGCTCTCAAGAAATCCTCTGATTTCTTGATCATTACTGGAATCTGGTGCTGGATGAAATCTGTTATTTACATTGAGTTCTAACTGACAACCCAAACCTTTGTGCTATCATACGTGAATTATCTGATAAAAAAATCAGTTGCTAAATTTAGAAGAGTAAGAATTAAAAATTTGAACATATGGGATAACTTAGTAATTTTAAAGTTATACATGAGGTCATGTTAATAAAATTAAGATTGCATAATGAAGTTTCATGTTAATATGATCATGTAGCCCTGGCTGGATAGCTCAGTTGGTTAGAGTGTCATCCTTCCCCAACCACCACCCCCATGTGCCAAGGCTGTGGGTTTGATCCCTGGTCAGGATTCATATAAGAGGCAACCAGTGAATACATAAAGAAGAGAAACAACAAATCAGTGATTCTTTCTCTCCCCCAATCACAGTCAATAAGAAATATTTAAAACATCACTTGTAGTGACATAGAATAGCAATGAAAAATCCAAAATGCAATTAAAAAACAATTTAAAATAATACCAACATGTATTCAATGTGGGTTTTAATGTCTACTGTGAGGAGGAAAGACGGTGTTTGTTCTTAGAGAAAAAGAGGCTTGAGGATTGAAAAAATCAGGACAGTTGAACTTGCTATATAGATTTAAGAAAAATATATCTTCTGGTAATTAGTTGAATCTTTACAATGTAATTCTCCAGGTTCAAATTCCAGAATCAATGTTCATTGCCAAAAATAACAGTTCTCCCCTCAAGACTTCATTTGAAAAATGTTTTAAAATGTGCTAAATAAAGCATGCTTGTGTTTTAAATTACATAAAAATTTTGATATTTTATTAGCACTTTAATTAACTTAGAATATTTAAAAATACCCAGCAATTCTTGATAAACGAGGTGTTAGAAAAGTATGTCCTATTTTGTCATCATTTTTTAAATGTTAGAATAGTTGTTGCTACCTGGAATTTGCTGCTTGCAGACAAGTTAATAACCTTGGCTAAGGAGGTTCAAAATGGAAGGTAGAATTTTAAATAATCTCTCTGCCAGCAACTAGTAAATGGTAGCCTTTGAAAGCCCCTCTACTGGCCTGTCCAGTGTACTCCAAAGTGAAGAAGACTCTACACTAATGGTTAAAATGAAGGGAAACAATGTACTTTGTTCTGATTTTTGAATATTCATTCTAAAATTCTTTAGAAACTTGAAGTGGTTATTGATAATATAAATATGGTTAGGTAGCAAATGGTGATATTAGAAAATATAAGGCAAACATTACTCAATGTTTGCATTAAATGTGTATGACTATTGAAATGTAATCAAGGAAAAACTTATTTTTTCTTCACCTCCTCTTAAAATTTTTCAGAATAGAGTTATAACTTCCCTGAAGCTTAGTGAAAAAACTGGGACATTCCTGTGAATTTTCGTTACTCTCGGGTAATAATGATTTTTTAATAATAGTGGTCACATCTAGGGTCAAACACACAACATCAATTTGGGAATTGTGTATGTCCAATCTCATAATTAAGACATCAATTTGCATTTAAAAATGACTTTCATGAATTCTCAAACAGGACACGGGTTGAATGCATTCACCTGCTGTTAGGGAATGGAGTGTTGTAGGTTTTCCTTTAGCTTTGTAATTCTTCTTCACACTAGAAAACTTTTACTAAGAACAAAGCCACTGACAAAGGTGATAAAACTTTAAGATGCATGCACTCTGACCAACCATAAATAGTTATTTTCTAGTGTAGTACTATGATGGCTTTGTGCTATATCAACCTAACTCGCTAAAATTAGATTCTGAAAAATACTCTTCCCTGTACGGTTTGGGTTAGGCTTGACTACAACAGAAATTTTGTTAACGTTTGGATGACAGAAGTAAAATGGTATCCACTATTGTTCTCTGAAGGTTGGAGTGAGACCAGACATCATTGCAGTTTACATATGATGACCCTGATCTTGAAGGAAGCTCAGGTCTTTGGCTTGAGCTAAATCCCAAATTACAGCTCCTTTAAAAACCAGTAGATGTCTTCCTGCATAAGGCACAGTTGCCGTTCTGTAGGGAAGGCCTTCCAGTGTATCGTGTAGGTCAGTCACAGCACAGAAATTAGAAGTCCTGAGACAAAGGTGAAGATTCTATTGGTCCTCACAGGTTGTGGTTTGTTCTCATACCCTTTCTGCTAAAACCCAAGAATATCATGGACGGTAAAGGTGTTACATAGACTGCTTAACCAGGTTTTATGAATGTGCATGGTCTAACCCCTCCAATGGGTCCCTAATATTCTTCTATGCCTCAAACACCACTCCAAGTGTATTCTTCCAAATTTTAGGAGGGGTTGAATGCATTCTCCATATTTTGCCATGTATAATGCACACCCACATTTTTTGGCCAAACTTTGAGGAAAAAATTTGTTTGAGCTTCTTAATTCAATTTTTATTTATTTATTTATGTTAAGATACTTGTTTTGTTATTATAAAGGAATTTTATCATTCATTTTTGAAAATATTATGGTATGACATTTAACCTAACAAATAATTACAAAAGACAAGAAGAGATACGAGGTATTTCAGGTACTACCCATATATAATGAGAATCCTTATTTTTCCCTAAAAATTTAGGCAAAAAGAGTGCACATTATACATGACAAAATACAGTATGTCCCAAATTATAGGAGGCGTATAGTAGTAGTCTTTGAAGCCCACACACTAAATCTGAAAAAGCAGTGCTGCTTTAATAGAAACGATCAGTCCTTCCTATGGTATAGATTGGGAATCACAGCATAGTGCTGCACCAAAGAGATTTCTCTTTCAAGATATCTTCTCAATCTCCATACCCTTGATTCATTTGTCTCTTAGTTTGAAAGATACTGGTATCTTACTCTGAACTTTCCACATGGTATTCTGAAAGTTCACTTGGAGAAATTTTTTCATCCAAATACTATTTTCAAAGCTAATATTTTAGCATCCTTTATTTAATGGAACATAGACCAATATTTTAGACATATTGACTCTTTTAATCCACAATACCTAGCCATGAGGTTAAATCTGAGGTTTCAGTTTACAGAGACATCAAACAGTGATTCTTATTTTCTTTCTTTAGACAGTCTGGCTACAAGCTATACATTTTTTTTAAATCCTCACTTGAGGACATGGTTATTGGTTTTAGAGGGAGGGAGAGGAGAGGAGAGAGAGGGAAAGACACTGAAGAGAGAGGAAATGCTGATCTGTTGCCTCTCATACGTGCCCTGATTAGAGTCCAAACTCACAACCTGGGCATGTGTCCTAACTAGGAATTCAACCCAAAACAATTCAGTTTATGGGACAATGTTCCGACAAACTGAACCATACTGGCCAGGACTCCTTTACCTAGTTGTTTGTTTTTTATTTTCCAAAATACTCTTTAATGGACATCCGTGTACTACTTTCAGTGAATTTCAGAAAAAGGTATGGAAATATGCAACATTTTACTGAGTTGTAAAGTAGATCTATACCCCCCAAAATGCACACGCACACACACGCAGACAAAAAACAGAGGCTTTTTTTATTCTTGCCTATGATTATTCAGGAACTAATATAGAAGTTATGGGGGAAATTTCTCTCCTCATTGGTTTTCAATTTGTCTTTGGTATTTCAATGGACTAGCCATTCATAAGACTGAAAAAAGATTCAATCAAGTTCTGTACAGACTTAACTATAAGGATCTAGTAACTGTATGGGAAGAAAAAGTTCTTGACCCTCTTTATCCCTGGTTTGGTCTGAAAACTGAGTTGGCAAAGACAGGAGAAAAGCCTACATATTTTATTGAAATTGTACATGTTGATAGGAGCTCTTTCAAGAGAATAAAGACCTGAAGAATGACCAAAATGGGAAGCTTTTATGCCTTTCAGACAAAGAAACAATTAATTTGTGAAGAATTGACAAAACAAAGAGGTTTGGCCTAGGGGCAGTAAATGGCGAAGTGCTAGAAAGGTCAGAGTTAGTTTAACAAGGCTTCTTGGATACCTCTTTTTCCTCTGGGAGGATAAGAGTGTCTTTCATAAAAGGAGACTACTTCCTGCCTTCAGGCAGAAAAGGAGGCGCTTTTCTGCATTTACTGCTTTGTAATTGCCTTCAGTTCAAAATGCATTCTCTGTCACAGAGGCAAATTTGGGGTGAGATTCTGGCTTCCTTAATAACTAAATTACAGAGGAAATGTTTTTCAACCTTGTAGGTTGATAAAGTCAAACGGTTCTGACATTCAAACATTTAAAACACATACTTGTTTACTTGGCATTTAGTGGTCCAACAAAACACAATAGTATGGAGTTCCATTCTTCCTACTTTTTCCTCAAACTATAAGATGAGTTAGTTCATAAGAATGTCAGAAGTCCTACCAGCTTATCATTCTTCCAGTAGGGAAAACCTCAGAATACAGGTGTTCCACTTCAGACTGACTCTGTTTTACCTTTGGTTTGGTCCCTCCAGAGTAGGTTGTAATCATTTTGTTTTCCTTCTTGCTTCTCCAAGTACCAAAAGCCTGCATTTCTTAGATGAGAGAGGAAGAATGTTGGGTCGTTTTTCACTCTACAGAGGACTGAGCAGCTGGGTTTATTGAGGTTTTCATTAGAAGGGCTTCTGCCATATGGAAAGTACCTTGCTCCCTCGATATTTTCCAACTTACCTTCTACTTCATTTCTCCTGGCTCACTAGTGTATTTCAGCATACATTTCCTTTCTCTTCCAGGGAAAGATGAACTCGTGGCTGCTGCAGGACCTTGCACCTGTTGCAACTTCTTCTGGGAATGTCCATCTCCCACGTGTTCTCATAGGTAACTCTTTCTTATCACACTGGTCTGTGATAAATGTGAGCACCTAAGAGAAGTCCTCTCTGACCACATATTTACCATATCCCACAGTTTTAGTTTCAACATAACACTAATGACTGTATGATAATTCCTTGGGTGCTTTTTTATAATCTATTAATTGTCTGTCTCTTCAACTTGGTTATAAGTTTGAAGAGAGGTAAAATGTGTGTATGTTGTTCAACATTCTTTCTCTCCTCACTGAAGTGTAGTGCATACATAACAGGCATCCAATAAAATCTCTGTGAACTGAGTGAATGAATAAGTGAACAACTCTTTAACACTAGATTTTTTTACATTTTATGAATATGTCATAAGTGATATCAATTAGACGTGTTTAGCATGGGATTCCAGTTGTTTTTCCCACATAAGAACATTGCAAATACTTTAATTTTACTTTACACTTTTGGCTGACTGTAGAGCTTAGGAATTTGGTAAAATTTTCCAGTGGGGATCTTTAGGCCCATTTTTCTACACGAAGCATTGTAAGGCCTGAGATCACATTGGCCTACTAACATGTACCAGTTTACCCTGTTAAGAGAAAGAATGGCAATAATTTATATCATTTACAGTAAAGGACATGGAGCACTCTGAGGCTTTCCTGGATCAGGACCTGTTTCCAAAGACTGCTTCGTTTCATTGTGGAGTAATGGCATTTTGCACCAACAATCTCCAGCAGTGGTTGTGACTCAACATTGGAAAGAGAAGCAATCCCCTTTTTTACCCAAGAACAGGACCTGAGGTTTAAAATGTGCTTAGTGACAGAATAAACTGGACAAGTTTAAAAGATATTGAGGGAAGCACCTATTGCCATCTAATTTTTAAGAGTTCATGATAAGGATTGAGGATTGGAGAGAGAGGTTTTGGGGTAAATAACACACAGATCTCCTACCCATTTGGTTTGTACCTTATAGAAGCAAGTATAAATTGGCCAAGAAAATATTTCATAATTCTTAAGGCACAGATCTCTTGGTAATACTAAGTTAAGGAAAAATACTTTTTATATTAGACCTAATAAAGGTATATTTCTCTCCAAATCTTAATTTCCTGGCCCTTAATGTCAGAATTCCAGGGCAGTCTTGATAAATTTCTTAACCAGTCATAGAACTTCCAAAAGCTGGTTTCAGCCCTGGATGTTTGTAGTGTTGTCCCATAAACTGTAAGATTGTGAGTTCAATTCCTGGTCAAGACACAAGCCTAGGTTGCAGGTTCTGAGCACATACAAGAGGCAACCCATGGATGTTTCTCTTTCACATCAATGTTTCTCTCACTCTCTCTGTCCCTTCATTTGTCTCTAAACTCAATAAATATGACCTCAGGTGAGGATAATTTAAAAAAAGAAGAAAAGACTGGTTTCATATACTCAATTATTCATTCAATTTTTAATAAAATGTAACATTATTGACAATCTACATTTTCACCAGCACCCACCAATGTGATAGTAATGAAAGTATTAATTTAAAAAAACCCTCCTGCTTACCCTTTGAAGCTTACTTTCTCTTAGCAGTGGCAACATAAAGCAAGTACACAAAATAGAAAAAAAAGTTAGTATATTGAAGGTGCTCCAGTAAGATAAGTGAGCCCACAGAGCTGTGGGGAAGTGTATGTCCTGAATGAGTAAGTTGGGTTGAAGTTATTTTTTTCACTGAAATTATTTTATGGTTAAAAAGTTGATTGGAGTAAGTAATATTTTCAGTAAAAATGTATTTTGTAATGCCAAACCATGAATTCTGAAAATGTTTATAATAGATCTAGTAAGCATAGTCAATACTATGTTCCCTGAATTATTGCTTTATAATCAATAGATGCATACAATTACAAATAATTTACAGTAATGTACTGAGAACAATTGACTTATTTCAGAGGGATGTATCTTCTGTGTTCAAAGAAACAAAAGATTATTTCATGTTTATCTTAATGTAGACATTGAGATGCATTATGATTCAATAATTAATCTCTTTTAGATAATGAAATAAGTATTTCAACATATAGATTTGGCAAGAAAATAATTAAGAAAAAAGTGTCTTTAGAAAATAAAGAACTCTATTTTTCCCTCAACAGAGAAAAATATTTGTTCTAAAATGTTATGTAACATGTCTGTTCATTTACACTTTTTAAAAATCTCATTTCACTGTTCATCAAGTCATGTCTGTAAAAATCAAATTAATTTATCTAAATATATTTTGGTAATATGTTAGACTTGAGTATGTGATACTTTTTATTTATTTTTTCTCTTTTTTGCCTTTTTTTTCTTTCAGAAACATGAATTGAGGTTATTAAAAAAGAAATACAAATTATTTTTGTGTCATTGGAACTATTCAGAAGTAAAAACATATTTAATTAATTTGAAAACATAAAATAATTTTATTCCTTTTTTAATTAGACAAAAAATGAAGAGGATATGGACACAATACTTAAATTTAATGAAAATGTCATGAAAGATAATTATTTTTGTTTATTCTACTCTTAGAGGTAGCTAAAAATCAAATAATAAAGTTTTTTAATTTTAGCTAAAGTTAAAAAAAATTAAAAATTATCTATTATCTTGTTAAATGTCTCTTTAGTCCCACTATGTAATTAAAATTTTTATCATACAATAATTCAAATGCCATGGTATTTTCATATTTCCCATTAATCAAACTAAATATACATTCTATTTTTATTTGAAACTGCCATTTTAAAATGCTACTCCAATGTCCAACTAAATTACTTTTCTTTGGATGATACTAGAAGAGTGAAAAATAAGGAAGTTCCAATAAAATGAAATCCAAAGTATTTTAAATTGCCTTAGAAAAAATATATTGTGATATAAATATAGAAATACAGTTGACACACAAGTGAAATCAGATTTCACATTATTTTATTTCCAATAACACCAATGCCACTCACAATTTTCAGCACAGCACTATTTTCTGCCAAAGTGTTTATTTGCTTTTATTGACAAGCTAAATGACATCATGTTCACTTTGCCCAAAAATCAACTTGTGTTAAGAGACCTCTAAAATGTTTTCCTGGTCAGAGATGGAATTTTTAGAATAGTTAGTAGTCATAGATATTGGGAAGTAAAGCTTTAACTTCAGATTTTGAAAATATATTTAATTTTGAAACACAAACTCCTTTGACATGGATTATCATTTAATAATATAAGTCAATGTATATCTGATTAAAATGGAAAGCAATATTTGCATTATTTTAAGATAGTAATTTTGCATGTGCAAATAACCTGTACATAAATAAAAGGGCTTGGACACACTTATATGAGACAGCTTACAAAACTAATCAATCTTCTTTTTAATTATTTGTGTGTACAAATGGATAAAAGTGGATTATCTTGTTTACAGATTTTGATATGGGAATCTACGTTCTGTTAAAACTTATTCAATATATTATTATATCTGTAGTAGAATGACATTGTTTTAACTCACAAGGTTTTGAATAACCTCTTGGGATAAACTTTTTTGATTTCTGGAGTGAGAAACAAACAAAAAAGAGCAGGACAGAATTCAGTGCAGATGGCCCAAGATAAATGTGGCAATCTGACTATTTGTGCACAGGTCTTATGGGCTGACAAACACTTTGGCCAATTTTCTAGTCCTGTCCAATTTGCAATTGGCATACAGACAAGATATAAAGCTTTTATTGACTGCATCCTTCTCTTATGGCTTTGTATGAAAGCCGAGTGAGCTGCTGTGCCTGTGGTGTGACGTGAGGGGCTTTGCTGTATCATTTGTAATGAGAACACAGTTGTAGCTGTGGTTCATTGTCATGACAACAACGTGATGCTTGTATCCAAGAATCAATACTAATTCCTTGAGTCTATTTCTCTGCTATTGAAGTTTTACAGTAGTGTAATGAAAAAGCCTGTAGCACTGGGTGATATAATAGAATGCTCTTTCCAATACAACCACGGAGAACACCTCTTTCATATCCCCAGTTTTTTTTACACAACTAATATATAATGTTATAAGTATTATTCAAACCACTAGTCAAAGGAGTGAGATGAAATCTAAATATTGTCAATATGAATTGATCAGTGCCATGAGAGGCATAAAGCAACTGACTATGGTATTTTACTCTGGGACTTAAAGATATTGGGTTTTTAAACTAATTCCAAGATTCATTTTCTCTGTTGCTCATTAGATATTAGTTTGCCTTTTCTTGGATGCCTCTGAAAAGGACACACTAGCTAACAAGTATGAGTTACATCTTATGACAAGGTTAAGAAATACTTTGTGACGGGGCAGATTTTTCTCAAAATAGTGAAATTATAAAGTGTAAATTGCTTATTTTATCCATGTATTAATATAAGTTTAAATAACATCTAAATTCTCCAGTCTTACTTGAGCATATATCTTATCTTATCCTGCACATTTAATCTATCTGGAGTGGAAATTTATAGCAACAATCTAATTTTGGTACACCATTTTATTCACAGTTTTAAAAAATGCCAGTTTATATACAATGCTACAAAATACATAAAAAATAAAATCTTAACACCAGGAATGCTAAGCTAAGACAAAACTCATCAGGCTTTAGGGATTTTAGTGTTGTTTTTATCCATGTAGGATTATAGAAATGTATGCATACTAACTGAAATGCATACCTAATCAAGGTTTGCATAAGCTTTTTTTCACCTTATTTGTTGTCAGAATATAACGATAAGGAAAGTAATCCTTTTTAAACACATCTCTGAAATGAAATTGTGCAATAAATTGTATTGTTTTTTTTTCTTTCCTCTTAATTCAAATATGTTATTTGTTGTGTTTTTTTTTCTGAGAAGTAAATACTGAAATAGAGTTGGGAGCACAAAAGGTATATTTGGGGACTAAACTATGAATGGAATAGACAAAACACAAGAATATGGGGAGCCCTCAAACCGCAGTATAAACTTGACTGTCTATAGACTTGACTGTCTTTGCCAGCCACAGACAGAATTCTGAAGCTAAGTCCTGCCTTGGGTGGAGTGGTGAGATCCTTAAATAAGTGATTTGTACAGTTATTGTCTGAGGGCCACTCAGGAAAGGCAGGGACATTGTTACCATGGCTTGGTGAAGATCTGTCCCAATAAGACATTTCAAGTAGCCAAACTAGCAGCTGTTTTGAGTGTTTTCTAGAAAGGAGTTCTGTCTGTAAGTGGGTTTTTTTCCTTTCTCCTTCTTCTTCTTCATCTTGTTGTTGTTCTTCTTCTTTTTTCCCCCGTGTAATAACTAATTCTCTAAGTCCTGATTACATTTTCTTGTTTCATTGTTTCACTTTCACTTGATTTCATTTTAAGGAAGAAAGAACACATGCTGTTAATGTCAGTTTGCATTTTCAAGCAAAACCTAGACACACTGTAAATCATCCAGCAAGAAAGTTTTCAATGACATAAAAAACTAAAAACTACTTCACTAAGATTGCACATTGAATACTGAATAATATATCATTAAGTCATACTTCTCTTATTCTGTTTCTTTGCAATATGCATTTTTAGTAATGCATATATTTAGAAAAATCCATGAATATAGAAGTTAAATATTTGGAGAAATTTACCTGAACAAGCAGGATGCTATACAAAATTCCACTAGTTCTAGCTATACAGAGATGGAAATGTGGCTCAAAAATTCCAAATGGCTCACATCTTTTTGTTATGCTACTTTGATTAGAATCTCAGACCTGATTTTTTCAATTCAACTGTAAGTATTCTCAGAAAACAAATCTGAGAAAAGTATTGAAGTTGAGACATTGATTGTGGGGATCTCAAAAACAAAAATATTATAACCACAGTTTTTTAGCTGTCTTCTCATGCTGAAAATAACCAAAATAAGAAGACTTACAACATTTATATTTTGTGAAATAAAATACTGAAACCACCAATTTTTTAAAAATCTGTTATAGTGCTCATTTATTTTGAAATAGACAACTATCTCTAAATATTTAGTTTATTTAAACAGATTATTTATAGGTTTGTATTTGTTTCTAAGTCAGAAAATATTTTTTTAAATATTTATGGCTCCCAAGGTCACTTATGGCTCTCTGCATTCAAGTAAAATAGTATATTTTCCCTTAGTGTGTAACTTTTGGGGTGACAGAAATTTTTTTCTCTCCCAATGCTCAATCTTTACTGTTTCATATAGCACCTATTATATTAACTATTCAATAATTATTTGCTAAATAATACATTTTTTAATTTCATTTTATATTTGGACACACTTCTATTTGTTTAGAACAATTGTTTCGTGTTAAATTTTGGGACTGGTCAACAGTTACAAGTACAAAATAAGGTATTTTGAATATTTAGTATTTATTATATAAATAAGTTAATAGACTTTGCTAAGTGTTGTAACACAGCATTCTCAAATCAGTGTCTTCACCCAGTAAGAGTTCATTTCTTGTTCACGTTATGTTCCAACGCAGGGCCAGCAGCTCTTTCTCACGCAGTAACGCGCTCCTTATTGTGCTGTCTCTATCATCATCCTTAGTCTCCAAGTTGCCTCCCGCATGACACAGGGTGGAAAATATATGTGGGTGATAGAGAGTGATCATATATTTATTCTGCTCATGTTCCTTTGGATAAAAGTTACTGATATTTGTTCTCCCTACCAGTTAGAGGGATAAGAAACTTAATTGGACAGTGTGCTCAAGAAAAAGAAAACAGATCTTGCCTAGGATTGGCAGTCACCATCACTGCAATGTGTATTTCTTAAATTTTAGAGAGTTTTAATTTTTAACTTATTAATTGATATACTTTGTTGAGTATATTTTCAATTTCTCTTACTGGCTTAACTCTAGAAAAATCAAATACTAGTGTAATAGAAGTTTTTATACAACTAAATTTTTCTTCTGTTTTTTTTAAGAATCTTCATTCTAATATAAAAAATACAATAGCCACATACATAAAACATTAGGATAGAGTTACATTTATTTATTTTTAAGGAAATAAAAGTATAGTTCCTGTTTAAGTAAGAGAGAACGAAATAATTGATTCATTTTTTTAATTGCTGTTCAAGTACAGTTGTCCCCATTTTCACCCTCCCACCCCACCCATCCCCACCTCCCACCCTTGAACCTACCTACACCCTTTGTCTTTGTCCATTTGTCCTTTATATATGCTCCTTGATGGTCCTTCCCCTGTTAATCCCTATTATCCTGCTCCCCTCTCCTCTCTGGATACTATCAGTTTGTTCTTTATTTCATTGTCTCTGGTTGTATTTTGCTTGCTTGTTTGTTTTGTTGATTAGGTTCCACTTATAGGTGAGATCATATGGTATTTCTCTTTCACCTCCTGGCTAACTTCACTTAGCTCTCCAGTTCCATCCATGCTGTCACGAAGAGTAGGAGTTCCTTCTTTCTTTTTGTTGCATAGTATTCCATCATGTAAATGTACCATAGATTTTTGGTCCATTCATTTACTGATTGGCACTTAAATTGCTCCAGCACTTGGTTATTGTAAATTGTGCTGCTACGAACATTGGGGTGCATAGGTTATTCTGAGTTCGAGTTTCAGGATCCTTGGGGTATAATCCCAACAGTGGTATTGCTGGGGAAATGATTCATTCTAAACCACAAACAGCACTTCTACTATGGCTACTATGAATTCTCAAAACAATGTTTTCACTACACAACTACAAAAACTGGGTAATAATTTAAAAAAACATAAATTACAATAAAAATAAATGAACCTGAAAGCACTGAAGAGTAACTAAGGCAGCCAGAACTTCAGAAACCAAGGTCACAGAGTGAGGTATAATTTGATGGATGAGAGGACGAGTGGTAACACCAAGAGCAGAAGCTGAGGTACTAAAAATCTAAACAGAAATATTGGCAGTCTTACTGTGCTGGTGACCTAAAAATTGGAGCTCAGGAAAAGTCAGAAGCCCTATTAAACACTCCAGTATTTCAGTTGAGCCTCCTGAAATGCTATATCCTGAGAGCAAAGCAAACAGGGGTAGAGCAGCCCTTGCCGAGCTGAATACATACTCAAATCACCCCAGGCTCTGACTGGATCACTATTATTTGCATGTATTCAGCCCCTGCTTCCCTATAATTTTTATACTTAGTAAGAAGTTCAATTAAAAAAATAAAAGCTCGATAAAACAAGGCAGAGAGAATGAGCAAAAATAAAATAAAACTAGTTGATAATAGAAACAGAATAAAAGCCAATCTTTCTTTTGTAGTTAAGATGCACATAGCACGAAAGAGTTCATTCATAAGTAAAAGGAAATAGAAGCCAATGGAGATGTTCATCAGAAAAATGGAATGTATAAACAGCTATCAAATTAAAACCTATAATATTGAATATCCTAGAGTATGGAACGCCGAATATTGACTATCTAGAGTACTGAATCTTGGTTTAATAGGCAAATAAATACTTAAAACTTGGGTTGATGACCTGGAGAATAAATATCAATAGATGTTAGTGTAATTGAAGCACAGAGAGAAAAGACATGTGAGTGACAAAGTGAACTACAACTTAACTACGTGTGAACTACACATTGAATATGTGTGAACTATACAAGATACAAGTGGAAAATGGCCCAGTGTCCTCAAATGTGAATGACTGGAGTAATAGGAAGCAGAGAGGACAGGGATGAAATGACTGAACTAAGTGAATAAAGTAATACAAAACTCATGCAAGACAAATGCAAACCATGTCAAAGTTTTTTACATCACTCACGATCAGACTGCGAAATCAAACAAATGTGTGTTAGAGATCTTAGCAATCATCGAGGGCCATTATTCAGACACTTCCTTCCCACATTAGATATGTACCTTCTACCCAGTTAGGCGATCTCTTTAAGTGCACTTCATAGGACCACCTTGTCCAAGGGAGAGAACATTAAGTGATGAAACATCTCCATTTCAAATTCTAGAGTGTATTTTTAATTGTTTATATGTCATTATCCAGGAAGCCACCCTTCACAGGTTCTAGACTTAGACACAGCATAAGTCATTTGTTTTCCTTATGTCCTCCTGAAATTTTTCAACAGATGAGCTCCCTTCCTCCTAGAGAATACTATTAAGCTATTCATTTAAAGGTCCATTTGTTGCTTGTATCTGTGTAGATGTGTGAGTGTTTCTGTTTATTGTTATTTTTTTGTTCTACTTCCCTAACTGTTAGTTTTACTTTTTATTTAAATGCCTTTGTTTTTCCTTGATGAATTCTAAAATATTGTGGTGATTTTTTAAAAAAAATATGTTCTGATTTGATTATGATAAAAATATAATTTGGAAGAAGATAAACTCTTAAATTACTTTTATATGAAACAAATAGATGCCTGGATATATATGTTGATAGAACAATTGATGGATAGAATGATAACTAACATAAACTTTGTAATCAAATTTGCATTTTTTTCATGATTTCAAAAGAATAATAACTTACTTTAAAGTAATACTAAATGAGTTCTTATTTGGTCCTTGTTTATTAGTAATGTTTGACTCAGTTCATAATGTCAAGTACAGTTTTATTACTTTATTCTCAAAACAATTTGATAAATGTACATAATTTAGTTATCAGTTTGGTGAATTATTTTGCTAGTAATTATATAAATTTTGTCTCAGGGATCAGTCTGTAGTTTTCTCTTTTTTGTGTGTGTAACAACTGTAGGGATTTTTGACAGCACTCCTTTTTAAAGGAGTTCCTTTGTAACTTTATTTATTAGAAGTTGGAGATAACTCACTTGTTACACTCTGGTTTTAGATCTTTAAACATTTTTCTTAAGGTAAGTTTTTAATTTTCCATATAAAAAACAATGAGGTATTATTACAATTTACTGGCATTAAAATGTATATAATATTTTCTTATAGTGCTTTGGATATTAAAAACTCTTCTGGATAATAAGATTTTTTTTTGACATTGTTTGTTTAAGCTTCATTGAAGTCTAACTTATATAGAAAAATATTCCATGTACTTTCTGCATACATTTTGATGAGTTTGGATATGTATAAATCCATGGAACCATCACCACCATCAAGGCACCAAAAATATTCATCACCTCTAAAAGTTGTCTTCAGTTCTTTTTAGGGTGTGTGTGTTTGCATGCAGTATGTGTGAATTAAGGGCAGTGGAATGAGATTTAGCCTCTGGGTTTTTAAAATGCAAATATCATCAGAAATGGTGCTCATACATTATTTTTTATTAAGGAGGACTTTAGTTTTCTCTGTGACTGAGAATATAATCTGTTTATTAAACTCAATATAAACTACTTTAAAATTTGAAAACACATAAAAATAATATGAACTCCTATGTTAAGTCTCTGGGCAAGTCACACAATATCATAAGAAAAAAAGCAATTATTTACTGCAATGGAAGAAAAATTTATCATGAGTTATAGATATGATTCTTCTCCATAGAAAGTCCCAAAATACAAATAAATTAGCATTATAACAGAATGCTATAATGTTGGTAGATAGAAAATAACATAAAAACAAGATTTAAAAATTTATTTTTACCATGATTAATCAGAAAATATAATCTTATTTGAAAGGTTCAGTAGTGTATAACAACAAATGATCTCACTTATAAGTGGAGCCTAATCAACAAAACAAACAATAAAGCAAAATACAACCAGAGACGTTGAAATAAAGAACAAACTGACAGTAACCAGAGGGGATGGGAAGAGGGAAGGTAGGGAATAAGAAGGGGAGGCCATCAAGGAACATGTATAAAGGACCCATAAACAAAGCCAAAGGGGGTGGATGGGGCAGGGTGGGGCATTGTGGGGTGAAAATGGAGACAATTGTACTTGAATAACAATTATAATATATATATTTAATACTCATAGAAGCATACCTAATAAATGTTATGAAAGTCTTCTTAATGATTATAAAAACTTATAAGGAAAATTAAGAAATATTTGAGAGATGAAGCATTTACTAAATTATACCATACTCATTTTAATATACCCAATTAAGTCTGTTAATTCAAGACAACTTTGATAAATACTTTTAAATTATTTTACCCTTGAAACTTACAAGCTGATTAAACATTTATATAGACTATTAAAGGAACCATAATTAGCAAGAAAATATTGAGATGGAATGGGAAGGGGAGTTGATCTATTATAAAGCTACATAATAAAAATAATGTGATATGGTGCAGAGATAGACATGCCAATTAATCAAAATTGAGAGTCTATGAATTCACAAATTTACAGGAACCTGACATGCAAAATGTAGGAGAGCAAATCAATATGAAAAGGAAAGTTTGTGAAAGCAAGTTCTGTCGTGTCTATCTCTAAGTTTAGACTCATGAGCACTCCTCATAGCAGAGTGATTGAATTGAGTCCGCTTTTGGTGTGTTGATGTTTGGCATGAGCACATCTAAGATGGTTTATTAGTGCTTTATACAACATAATTATTTATGTCTAACTCTGGATTATCAATTAATCATAAGGGATGGTTACTGACATTTCTTTTTATTATCAACCAGTGCCTGTGCCTGGAACATGTCATGTCTTTTATAAAATGTTCTTTCAATTTGAATATTGTTTCAATATTATTTGAGAAATACTTATATTCCATAAAGGAGACACCAGAGAGAATAGTTTAGAAGTCTGTACTATAAAATGTAACTTCCTTTATTCAAACTTATTTGTGTTTTTATACTGTCACCTGTTACACTGTGTGACTTTACTTTCAAAACTTGTCAACAGGTCATCAAGAGTTATCATTAAGAAACTATTGTAATTTTTTTGAAGTTATGCTGATATGGCTTTAAACTTTAGCTCACCTTATTTTATAACTTAGGTACACTTGTTGGTGTTTTTAAACCTCAGTTCCTTAAATAGTAAATTAAAATATCAATGTCTTGTCATAAGGGGTTATTTTAAAAAGATAACTGCCCTGGCTGGTGTAGCTCAGTGTGAATTGAGCTTAGGCTGCAAACCAAAGAGTCATCAGTTCGATTCTCAGTCAGGGCACGTGCCTGGGTTATGGGCCAGATTCCCAGTAGGGGGACCACGAGAGGCAACCATACACTGATATTTCTTTCTCTCTCTTTCTCCTTTCCTTCCACTCTCTAAAAATAATAAATAAAATCTCTTAAAAAGATAATAAATGTAAAATAAAGGAAAGCTCTACACCTTTAAAATAAATTATGTTCCATAAAATATGTATGATAAGAGCAATGGTATTTGAAATGAATGAAAATGAAATGAAAATGAATGAAAGTGAAAATGGTATTGTTTTACATAAAGATGAATTCTTATATTTATGTTTACTTTACTATTAATTCTTAATCTATTTGGTCAATTAAGAATAAGAAAAATGAAGGTTTATTTTACTTTCACTTATTCCTTTTTGGATGTTCTTTCTACTTTTATGTAAATTTCAGTTTCTGACCTATATTATTTTCCATTACTCTAATGAACTTTTTAAAAAACATTCCTTGCAAAGCAGGTCTACTTGCAACAAATTCCTTAATTTTTGTTTATTAGGGAAAATTTGTATTTCTCTTTCACTTTTGAAAGATAATTTTGCAAAGCACAGAACTTTGGTTTGGTGGGTGTTTTACCCCAACACTTTAAATATCTCACTTTGCTCTCTTGCTTCTGTGGTTTCTGAGAAGTTAGATGTTATTCTTATCTTTGCTCCTCTGTAGATAAAATGTTACTCCTTTACCCGCTCTGACTTTTTTAAAGACTTTTTTCTTTATCTTTTTTTCCTGGAGATTGACTATAATATGCTTAGGTGCACACACATATATATACACATATTTTTTGACAATTATTCTGCTTTGTGTTCTCTGAGCTTCCACATTTGTGATTTGGTGTCTGACATTAATTTGGGGAAATAGTCATTATTGCCCCAATGATTTCTTCTATTCCTTCTCTCTAACTTATTCATGGATTCTTACTATGTATAGTTTCACCTTTTCTGCTTATCCCACAGTTCTTGTATATTTTGTTAATTTTTTCCAGCACGTTTTTCTTTTCAGTTCTTCAAAGTTTTTATTGGAATATCCTCAAGCTCAGAGATTTTTTCCCTTGGCCATGCCCCATTTGCTAATAGAGGTATCAAAGTCATTTTTTCTCATCAAGGCATTTTAATTTATGTTTAGTTAAACATTATTTTTTATTGTTTCTTTAAAAGCCCGTCTCTCTGCATGCATCACCTATCTGTTCTTGCATGTTGTCTATGTTTTCAGTAGAATCTTTTGCATATTAATAAATTATAGTTTTTAATTTTATTTTAGTACCCAGTCTGTTAAACCTACGATTTCTGCCAAATCTGACTCTGGTTTAGACATTTGGTCATTGTCCTCAGATTATGTTCTTTGTAATTTTTATGCCTTGTAATTTTAGTTGAAAGGCAGGCATATTATACTAAGTAAAAGGAATCAGGACTTCAACATATAAATTTTGGCAGGATACAGTTTAACCCACAGAACTTCTATTTCAGATTAATGTTTTTAAAGATATTTATTTACTTTCAGAGAGAGGGGAAAGGAAAGAGGAAGAGAGGCAGAAGAACGTCAATGTGTGGTTGACCCCATGTGCTCCCCACTGGGGACCTAGTCTGCAACCCCGGCATGTGCCCTGCCTGGGAATCAAACTGGTGACTCTTTGGTTTTCAGACCTGCACTCAATCCACTGAGCTACACCAGCCAACGTCTATTTCAGATTAATTTAAATGTCCCCTTAATTTCTTGTTAGTCCATAAATAATTTCAAAACATATTGTACATTTTCCAGAATCTTATTGTATAGCAGAAGAAACTTCACACTATTTCCTCTATCTGGTGTCAGTTCAAAAAGCCTTTCTAAATGTTTGTCTTCTTTACACAGCAAAAGATTTTATTTACTAACTCAGACTCTTTGCTACTTTTATATTTGCTACCTTTATTTTAAGAAGCTGACTTTGTCAAAATAGAATGAGATTAGGCTGTGTTAACAATAGTGTAAAAATCAATTCTATTCAGACATAGTCACAATTTGGCAAGCAAGGGAACCTTAATCTCTAGGAACAGATTATCTATAGCTCTCTGTGGTTCTTAAACTATGCTCCCTTGTCCATCAAACTGTCTTCTATTCAGTAAAAGGTAACAATGGTGGTTTTTTCTAAAACAACTACAGTAAATATTTCATAAATTACCCATATTTTACTTTTAGAAGGATCTTGGCAATTATTGCTTAGCAATTAAATCAGAAAATATTTATTCACTTTTTTCTTAATATTGCAAGTATAGAATGTCAAGGTGGGTTTCTAACATTTGGAATGTGTATATTTTAGAATCATAACTGATTTCCAAATTGCTGTCATTTAACATATTCAGAAAGTGTTAAATGAGATTGTTTATCAGAAATCAAACTGAAGATAAATTTTGATGTCTCCAGAAACCTTGAGAGATACTTACATCTTTTAAATTTAGTCAAAGCGCTGAACCTGTGTTTACTTACGGTATTTTAAGAAACTACTGGATGCTATTTTGTAAATAGATCACATTATGGGTGTTTTCAGTTAGGACGTATGTGAATTTGACTCTTGTGTCATTTTTGTTTCAAGGCAGTGTGAGTTTTTGAAGATACAGGCAATTTAAAATGAAGCTCCTTGCATAAAAAGAGAAGCTCTGAATGGACAATTCTCAATGTCACTTCAGCGTCACTGGCAAAGAAAGAGGATATATTTAAATTTTTCCTGCCTTTCAGTAGGGAAGAAGCTTGAGGTTAGTTTACACCCTAACTACTTCATTTACAATTCAATTAGGATGAATGTCACTGGAGGCAAACACTGTGAACAGCATTTTTAGATTCATTTATAAAGATGTCTACCAGATAATGCAGGTTCGGTTTCAGAAGTTAACTTCCTATGGAACTTTAGGTATGCTAGGGAGAATTATAGTCCCTTCCAATCATTAAAATGCATGCATGGAGCACTTCAAGCCAGCTTATTCATCACTCCTGAAACGCTGACAAAATGCTTAAGGGCCTACTGCTTCAGGAAGGTGAAATAAGAAAATTCCTCATTCTTTAAGGTTCAGGATACTATTTTGCATAGCTAAGTCCATTTTTAAAGTAAAACTTATCATCTATGGACAAAACAATGCATTAGTTACTGCTGTTACACAGCATGCTGTTTCATATGTAAACATGATGTCTGGGAGAGAAAACACTAATGTGTTGAAGCGTGACATAGCCCGTCCTTAATTTTACTTTTCCAGATATCATCATTCTGAAGATCATTTCTTTTCTCTCCCTGAAAATCTAATTCATATTTAAGGCTACCAATTCTTAACCTAAAAGATAGTTATGCTTGTAAAATAATAGTTATTGTTTTTATGTTTTATATTCAGTTTATTATTTAGTAAAATAATATATTTACTTCTAATGAATGCATATTATATTAATATTAGTTTATTTGCATAATACTGTACTTTCTTGTAGTAGTATGTACTGATATACAGTAGGCACAATTATTTTATGGCACAATTTTATAGAATTAGAATTCTTCTTAACTTGTCTTGCCCTTTATTACAAATTATAATCAATGGAACTCCAGCGATTCTTGTGAAATAACTGTGAATGTTCTAGAAAATAAAACCATGAAAATATTTCAAAAATGTTTTCATATTTTAAATTTATCATATGAAACTTGAAGAGTTAAACAATATCAAATCAGTTTATTTATTAAAGAATTTTAGTTTTCCAAATTACAATTAAAGTTGGAATGACTCTAGAACTTCCAAATTGTTCTATGTCATTCCATGCCAAAGCTGAGGTCAACTGCAAGTGTAATGCTTATAAAAACACAGTGAAATGTTCTTAGTAATTTTTAAGCAGTATGTACAATATTACTCAGGATTCAAACTCTTCTAGATTTCATTTCCAATAAATTTAAATTGCTTTATATAGTGAAGAATAATTTAAAATTATTGAAGAGCTCCTATATAGAGTACCCATAAAATGTAAAGTATTTTAATAATTTTAATCATTATGCACACTTGCATAAGAGTAATTTCAACACATCAAATGCTTTGAATTTTAGTTTCCATTGCTTTAATTTGAAAGAATGAAAAATGCCAAACCAAAATAGCATTTATAATCAATACAAGTTATAACTAACCTGAATTTTAATTGGCTTAGCAAGTTAAATATGTGAAAAATAACTGTCTTGTTGATAAGTAAAAAAATAATAACCACCATTATAACAATTATCTATCATACTAATTTAAATATTCTTGTTAGACTAGATTGGATTTATTATTCTAATGTGTTTCCCCAATAGACCAGTAGTATACTTTTCTACTTTATACATTCTTTCTTGGTGTAAAAGATTGATTGTAACTACGTGTAAATTATGAGAGGTATTGATATTATAATTTGAGAAGTCTTAACTGACTCAAGATTGAGAAAATGCCAAATGAGATAATGTCCAAGGAAACCACATCTATATTTATAAAATGAAATAACTGAAAGGAAAATATGAAGCAAAGTCTTGAAAGCAAGAAGGGAAAACAGAAAAATTACACATAGGGAAATAAATATTGCAAATATATTGAAGTTATTAACTTATTTGTAATTTGTGATGTAGTGATATTTATGCTTCTCAACTGACACAATAGATAACAAGAAACATTTAAATTTAGGCAAGTTACATTTTATATATTAAGACAAATCAATGTAGACTGTGATTGCTTAACATTAAGCTCTAAGCTGGTCATTGATTCACTTCCTTCTCCATATTGACTGACAAATGATTGTCAATGAGCAATGCTGTAGAGCAGCTCTGAGTCAGCAGTGGAGAACGCAGAATCAAGGTGTTCCGTGGACTAATGACTGCTAGGCTCAAAATAACTCAATATTATTACACAAGCTTCTGTATCTATAAACAGTGCACAACAATCATTGATATTTTCCTGATCGAAAAAACTGTGATTCTGCAATAATACTGACTATGATTGACATTTTTAGAAACATGCAAAAGTTTAATGTCAAAATTTCTGTGATTTCAAAAATATATGTTTTCCCAAACCAAAATTCACAGAACCCCTGAATTCCACACAAAAAAAGTTCATGAAACTCAGGAACCCACCATCTATTGATAAATATTTGACAGTAGAGCAGATTACCTTCAGAGATAATGGAAATATGACATACCTGCTCACACACTGAGATTTACATTTACAAACTATACATAAAACTTTAGAAGTAACACATCACTTAATCTACATAGAAATCTATAGTAGGTATAATTATTCTATATTATCTATGAAGAAAATAAGACATGGGATGGTTAAGTCATTTACTAAGATCACAAACATTGTGAGTATAGAAACAAAATCTAACACTAGCTGCTCTGTTCTATAGTCACTGAGTTAATGAATAAGTTAAAATGCTTATTTGAAAGATTTTTCTTCATAGGTATATTTATCTTCTTTTATATAATAAGTAATGAAATTGTAGTAAAATATATTTAGTCTACACAATCAAGTTTAGATTCGCATACAAAATGGTGAAAGCACAGAGGTCTGTGAGTACCACAAACGGTTGTTCATATATGCAGATCCATCTACTAAAGGTAATGATGGAGGTTTTCCTGAAGAAAAAGATCCTGCAGCAGTCCATTAAATCTTGTATCTCTTACATAACTTTAAAAGTTTTTTTTTTTTTTTTTTTATAATTTTTATTTTAGTTTATTCAGTACAGTTTCTATCCTTTATTCCCTTTCCAGCCCACCCACCCATTCCTCCCCTCCTCCCTCCCCTTTCCAACACCCCTAGTTTTGTCCATGTGTCCTCTATATTTGTTCCTGTAAACCCTTCCCTTCTCCCCTGAAATTCCCTCCCCTCTCCCCTCTGGTC